>JARHVA010001597.1:635000-1030000 GCA_037957365.1 Torreya grandis | reverse complement strand
TCTTAAACTAATCTCTAATTTATATAAATAGACTTAAAACAATATACATAACCAAAAAGTCTAAAATAATAATTTAAAATTAATCAAATATACCACAAACTTACCTTTACAAGAGCTTTTTGAGTTGCAAATAAATACCTCATTGATAGAGATATGGTTGGCTTTGAGCAGATTTTAGGTAGACTAAAATTGTGATAGCATTCTTTTTTAGTGTTTTAGGTGAATTTTATCAACATTCTGGTGTGTAAAAATTATGATCCATAACCCGATGGTGCCTTGGATATAAATTGACATCAATTCTAATAAGATTAGTGATGATCATGGGAAATGTTATCGATTTTGTCTAAGTTTACATTCTTAGTTCTAACAGATCAAGATATTAGATAAAAGTGTAGGTTGAATTTTTTTTAATGAGGCTCAGGTATGGGAAGGTTTCTAGGAAGGTTAAAATAACTTACCCACATTAGGTTTGGAGAGATTTAACTAGGATTTAGGGATATTAAATTAATTGCTTAGGTAAAATGGTAATTATTTAGATTATTTACATGACGTCAAATGGTAAATAGTGAAACTAAATTAACAAGCATAAAAAGGTAAGAAAGGGGTAAGAAAAATTATTTATAATAAAGTGGTGTAAATTTATAGTGTCTACATTTATCCTTTTTTGTTGAGTGGTTTATGATAACCTATCATGAGACAAAAACTAGGTTGGGTCTAATTCCCCAAGTTTTAATGAGGAGGTATTCCCCGACAAATAAAGAGATAATGAAGGATAATGAGATGAAGTCAGGTTTGAAAATAAATTGGTAATGGATATGGTAAATAGAAAATGAGAATTGAAGATGAAAAGATAGGCATGATGTGTAATATTTTACTAACAAGATATAGGATATCCTGAATAAGAATTCCCTAAGGCAAACAAGTAATGGATTACCATAGCTAGGAATGTGTGGGATCTATCAAAGGTGGTTAAGATGGAAAAGGTTATGATGGGATGACAAAATCATCTAGTGTGCTTGATATGTGTATGCTACCTAGGGACACAATAATCTCAAGATGAGCTACATTTTTAGGTTCCATAGGGGATAGAAACTAAAATGAATGTAGACCTCTCAAATGTTGTGGGACCATCATAAGCTAGTAATGTTGAGTAACAAAATATAGGTTTGTTGTGATAAAAGATTACTTAAGTGGCCTTGGAATAGGGCTATATAGATGTAATAGATTTTCAAGTAGTGCTACAGAGCCTAAAAGGGACCAAATTTCCATCAATCTAACAAATTGATGCTGATTAGGAAATAATTGACATCGATCATGAAAGAATCATTTTTAATACAAAAGGAATATAAATACATCACTGAATGGCTTTAGTGCTCATTTTATGAATGAGATTAAATGAGTTGAGCCAAAGCCAAAATATTTAACACCTATTGATGAAGTGACTAAGATATGCATGATAAAGGATAATGAGAGTGGATGACGACAATGAAGGTCACATGATGAGCTAGGGGTAACTTATTTTTTGGTGTCTTTTGTAATTTTTTTGAATTTTTGATCCAAATTAAGATAAGGTTTAGGATAGTTAGGGTTTTATAGGGATCAACATCGATCCTAATAGGATACATGTCAATTCTATAACGATCATCCACTTATTGGAGAGGGCTTGATGTTGATTTCATAGTTGATGATGATCCATAACGAATCATGATTGATTTACTAAGAGTCAATTTTAATGCTTTAGGGTTAAACAAAACTTAAAGGATAGGATTATTTTTCTATAAAACTAAGTGAATCTAAGGGGAATATGGGATTATAGGCACATGTACTAATGATGATGTGAGTTTAATTGCCACCTTTAATGGATCACTTGTGAGAGGTTATGGGAGATGTAAACTAGGAGTATATCTAGGTGGTCAGTTTAGGATGACTATGCCACTATGACTAGGTATAATGGGATTGAATTCTAGTAGTGGCACTACTGGAGTGATGGGATCCAAATGTGGGGAAATTTTTATTATTGATAGGGGAGATGATAGTGACCCTATTGGATATATATAGGATATTATGGATACATACTCAAGGCATAGATAACATCCTAATGGATGAGAGGGGATGGGTAATGGTTTTGATATGGTTATACAAGAATGACACTATAGATATTGGATTTATAGTAGGAGGATTCAATTTTGAGGATTTGTATGATCAATACTAGAATGGGAGATAGGTGATGACCATGATTATGTTTTCCATATCATATTATGTGTTACTAGACTCAGGATGAGGGAGATTCACATGGATCCTGATAGGGGTGCTAGTAGATATGTGGGATCACTAGATAATTTTGAATGAGATCTTACCCTATTAGCACAAATATATAAGGAGTTATTAGGGTGGTAGACATAATGATAATATGGACTTGATGGTACCTATGTGATCTAGTGTTGGGCCTATGAGAACATCTAGGTAGTATAGCCCCTAGGGTTACCATGGATAGGTTGGCACATCTTTGATTTCAATATTAACTTTCTAAGGTAGAGGGATGACTTAACTTGTCTTCATAGAGATGGGAGAGTGTGAGACTTGGATTTTTATAGATAGTTACTAGAGGAGATGGAAGAGGATAAAGTTATATAGAGACCTTATGTTAGATTCCCAACATAGCTAGTGATGGAGATAAAGTTGGTGACATATAGTGAGTTATATGGGTGTGGGGGAAATGCCTATAATAGGTGGATATCTTTCAATTGTAACACATATGATGATAATTTCAGATATGGTAGAATCTACTTGAGGTACCTTAGGTTTATAGGATAGATGTCTTAGAGGTGGATCTCCCTAAGCCATAGGTTATAGGGCTAAAGTAGCTAGTAGAGGAAGAGCTAGAGGTAGAGGGGGTCAATGATATTAGGGTGATGGAGGCATACTTTTTACGGTAGGTAGATAAACATAGAGGGTTAGTGGAGAGAGTGGTGTACCAAAGGTGGGAGGTAGATGATGTGGAGATGGAAGATTCATAGGATACAAGGGGAGATGGGGAGAGTGACATATAAGATATCATGGCTAAGAAGGATGTAGTGTAAGCATAGTACTCTAGAGTGGAATTTGAGCATGACTAGTTATAAAGCATAGTTGATAGAGCTATAGGATAACTATGATGCATTATAATAGATTTATAATAAGGCATGTTGATTGTAAGATATATATCATGAGTAGCACAAGAGTCTTCAAGTACTAGAAAGTATAGTAAGAAGAGAAGTATTAGGGTCCAATATAAGAGGAGGGGGATAGGGAAGGAGGATGGGGCTGTTAGGGAGTGTGATGTTGGATAGATATCAGGAGGTGGTAGTAAAGATGTAGTATTAATGGAAGATTATAACATACCATTTACCAGAGATTCCTAGATATGCCAGCCACCTGGCTAGGTAGGGTCAGACACTACAGGGGGAAAAAATGACTAAAATTATAATGGAGAGTGTGACATAGAGGGATATGAGGGATGGAGGAGGATATATAGGGGAGATCAAGGGAGGTGGGCTAGATATCTGCTTGAGCTAGATTTAGTTCACTTAGAAGTCATGTATATGGCTACCATATGGATTGGCATTATTTGTATACATATTACAAATTATGACACTTTATGATGTAAATTTAACTTTTGGATATATATTCATGATTATATTTTTTATTCATATTGATTACATGATATTGTGTTACATGATTATGGATTTGGATTATGTAGATTGCATGTATTATGATTTTAGTTACATCACATATTATATTGATTATGCAGTGTTTACATGGATTATGATATTTAGATTATGTGATGTAGTTTTATCCTTATTATGGATTCATATATGTGTGATTAAAAAATTAATTGATAGTGGATTATATATTTTTAATTACATGTTATAATTTATGATGTATCATGGATTAATGGCATATTATGCTATGGATGTTATTTTACATGAATGGTGTTTATATGGATTTTATTTTTTTATTATACACATTAGAATGTATATATGGGATTTTATATCATGGATTATTATGGATTATTTAAAATTTTCATAAATGTTTATATAACTAACTAAGGATGCATGTTTGATAATTGGTTGGACTGTAAAGAATGTGAGACCCCTTGTTCCTTTTTCATATACACCCTTTTATCCAATGCTAATGAAAATTCTTAACAATCTCCTATCAACCAAATTCATAAATCCTTGGCTTAAAATAAAAGGGGGATTATAGGACTGGGGGAACACTTAATTCTCTATAAATACACATATATCTTTATGTTTTTGGACTTTTTAACCTTAAGCTTATCCATAGACAAATGTAGACTAATTAATGTGAGAAGCCTAGAAATGAAAGTTGATCAATAGAAGAAGCTTTTATTGGATATAATTTTGACTTTATATATTTTTAAATTATTTAATATTAATAAGAAATTGATCAATGTGGGAAGCTAAATCATATGCACATAGAAATCCTTTAAGGGAGTAGTCTATCTATATATAAATATCCTAACAATTTTTTTTTGAGGGATTAGTCTGCAAAGTTTGCCTTTGACTTTGATCACAACTTGTTAAAGGTAAAATCACTAAGGAGGGGTGGGGGGTGAATAAATTATGTAAGGAAATTAAAATCCAATTCAAAACTTCAAACTCTCAATCATTTAACCATAAGCATTGATAAAGCATATAGATCATTCATAAAGAAAGCTATGCAATATCAATGCCACATAACACATGAATTATGTGGAAAACCCTCATTAAGAATAAAACCCACTCTAAATCCTACAAAAACATGGACTATAGTCCTATAAGATATCAAAAACAATAAACCTTTAGTGAAGCACCCACCTCACAAGGAGCACCCACCCCTAAGTAGGAACAAGCACCAAATTATCCTAAATGTTGAGCACCAACACAAAAAATATGAAATAAACAAATAAATAACTCTAATAACCTTTCAATATAATGGAGAAACAATGTATAACACATTTTTTCAATTTTTCACACTCTCTCAATCCTTCACACACAAGTAATGCATCTAAAACACCCTTTTGGATCACTCTATACTTATTCACTCATCTTCAATCTTCAAACTTGTATTAGAACAATTATAACATAAAAATATAACATATAGTTCATTCATACATTCCTTAACATACTATAATCTTCAATTCATCCACCAAGCACATTCATATTTCATTATCCTTTGTATATTAACTCTAGTAACCTTCATCTTTGATTATACTCTTTATAAAGCCTTCAAGATCATCATCTTCTTGGTTGGCTATGAGATATACCTTAACCATTAAGTATTATATAACACTTATAATAATATATCTATCACCTTCATGTTTCTTCCATATCTTTTATATACCACCCTTAGGCATCAACACCTTTCAATTATTCCTAAGAAGCCTTTTTAGGTCCATGGAAGCCTATTCACACTTTTATCACTTCAATTTGAAACAATAGCAACAAAATACCACTTCAAAGCACATACATACATACATACATACATACATACATACATACATACATGCATACATACATACATACATATATATATATATATATATATATATATATATATATATATATATATATATATATATATATATATATATATATATATATATGCCACATGACCCCTAATCCATCATCAAAATGTTACATTCATCCCTACACACCTCTACATATGCAAAACCTATCAAACCTTTGCCTTGTATATGAAAACCCCATGAACGAATCAAAAGTCAATTTGTAAGAAATTGTTCATACTAAATATGGATATTTCAAACCACAAAAATATATTAAAATGATCCTAAAAATGTCTAAAAAACTATCCAATATATAATTCACCTTAAAACATCCAAACACCATCAATAAAAAATCAAACATCCTTCTTGTGTCACTTGTAGAAGGTCAAACCCTCAATCAACTTTGGACCACAATAAATGTAAGAGTACGATCAGTCACACCTCCAAATTATTTTTCTTAGATTTCACTTGAAATTATCTACCACTTTTATTTTTATATCACCATCAAATTCATCCAACATAAAAATTTATATCCAAAACAATGAGGACTGGTTTTCCTTTATAAATTCAAATATTTGAATTCCAATGGTCACATTTTTATGCAAAATTGGCTATGAAAAACATATAAATATGCCTGGGAGATCAAATTTAAACTTCCCTAAATTTTTATATATGCCATGTCAAGATCTTAAATTTGAAAACGTGATCTATTCACAAACTTTAATAAACCCATGTGACCATTTTCTTCTAACACCTTCACACATGCAAATTTTGATGTCATCAATCTACTCACTTTACCTAATTTGCCAAAAGACCAACTATGCCTAGATGACCACAAGGATGAAATAAATGGAAACATTACACTTCCAAAATAACTCTAAGCACACCTTGACACCCCATATTGCCTCTATAAAATTATCATACTATTAACAACATCTATGAACCTACCTATCCAACCAAACATTGAAGATCCATGCATGACTATTGAAGCACACTTTGTCATTGACTAGCTAGCAAACTTGAAACCTCATGAACACTCTTTTCCACCTCATGGACATTATTTGACACCTTAGAAACATTAATGAAAATATCTCAAAATAACTATCATTCAATGGATTAGTTTATGTTTTATTGTTTTCTTGATTGTGCTATCCTAAAACTTTTTATCATGGATTAGTCTTAAGGTATTTCGTAGACCAAGAAAATAGGGACAAATATATGTACCTTAAAACAAGATAATTATGGTGAATAATTGTTAGGAGATAATGATTTGGGACTCCATTCTATTTCAAATGGATCCAATCCATGTGAATATGCTATGAACAAATCTGGGGTGTTCCTATTTAAGGATAAAATTGGTATATTTTTAGAAATCCACATAGTTATTGATCATTATGAGGTGTTGGTTCCCAATTTTACACCCCATACACTTGGCCTTGCACACTTGAGAGAAAGTGGTAAGCAATGATGGAAAACCTGCTAGTATATCATCATAGTTAGGGAAGGGTTTATCATCAAGATTAGATTGAATGCAAAAAATGACTGAGAGGCACCTACAAAGGGTATGATCAACTCCATGATACTTATGGTTCTACATAAAACAAGGTGAGAGGATGTATGGGGTAGCTTTACCACATGGAGAGATTATAAAATTCAACCTCTATGGGGATTTTTGGCACAAGGAATAGATATGACCATGACATAACCAAATTTACACACTTCACCCACGAAGGATTGTCACACAAAAAGAAAAAATTCTCTAAGTCATATACAAGCTAAAAAATATAGATGAAATTGGGACTATAATATTCATATTGAATAGTATTCGACAACAAAAGGGTTGAATAAAAGACTATAATGCTAAGATTTAAAGCACAAACTATAAACATATTTCAAATATGCAATATATTATGCATTTATAAGGAAAATAATTCTTATAGTATGGAAGGGGTGTATTATTTTTAGGGTAGGAAAAGGGAGGACAAGATAGATAATTATAAAATAGAGGGTGGCATGATGGTGGCTTCCAAATAGTAGGGTATTTTGTAGTATTTCATGATAATATTTCCTAGCAAAGATGCATAGAAACTTCAAGTGCAAGATAATGGTAAATACAATATGATCTCTGAGAGACTAGAACATACACTGAAACTAATCTTTTAAATGCCTTTCCCTATTGAATCCACAAACCTAGGGTGCCCTAACAAGTTATTTAGCAATATATTTTAAAATAATGTAGAAAGGGATTTATAATCTAGATTGAAACCCAAAATGACAACCAATAATGGGCATAAAACAAGATATCCAATCAATAATATTTGAAAAATAAGTTATTACACTTCATCAATAGGAAATAAAAAATAACCAAAATCATTTTCATTAACTTGAAAATAAATATTACACACATTAGTATTTCAAAATGCTATTTGGGGACAAGCATGGTGAGATTTCTCTTTTGAAAAAGGGAGACATAAACATGCTCTCAAAGCTTGGTAATGGTTGTACAGCTACAACCACCTTAGTAAGGGAGATAAAATCTACACACAAAAATTGATTCCAAAATGTTTTTTGTATAGCCTAATATTAGAGAAAAGGGATGCCTAAAACAATCACCTACAACAACTAACACAATGGCCAACCAACCCATTGAATAGAGGATAAGCCCTCTATTTATACATTTTCATATTTAGACCTACAGGTTGCAACTTTAAAAATTATAAGAAAAATTTCAAGTCTACCAAGATGATTCTAGTTGGAAAATATTCCCTTGACATGCCTAAAATCTTCATCTTTTTGTAAGAAAAATCATTTTTCTAATTACCTTTGTAAAGAATGATGAAGATTTACAATAAAATATTTTGATTTCATGGTGGGATATGCCTTTCACATGAGATAGAAGGGGATTATCCATGGTTTAGGGCTGAAAAAACTTTGTCTTGATGTGGAACTACATGAAGATGCCCTGGAACACTTGCTTGCATAGTTGGAAATTACTGGATAGCTACCTTCCCTCTCATGCATGCCATGGAACAACTTAATTTTAAAATGATGACTAGAAAATATTCTTTATTCATGGATGCCTAAAGATCTTCCTAGAAGTGATCCATATTTAACTCGTAAACCTATAATATCTTTCCCATGGAGGAGCTTGGACAAACAAAGCAAATGAAAAATGCCAAACTTAGGTTAAAATAACTTTTTTACCCTTTTGTCTCTAATCTATTTTTCACATATTTGCCCCTTTTGCACTCTTGGCCCTTTAACAAATTATTATTTTTTAATACATCTATCCTTTTGTGTAGATTTTATTTTTAATGCATAAATGCATTGTTCCCACCATTGATCTATTGAGGAAACTTTGGCCCCACATACACATCTACAAATTTCCAAGTTACAACTAGCACTTATAGTCCCCTTGGGAAACTTCCCTAGGGATGTATTCGAATGAGAACATGAGGCGTTAGTAAAGCCACATTGGATTATAATGTACTAAACACATACTTTTCACCCTTTTAAAACTCCCTATCATATAGGATTTACCCAAGATATACATATATGTCATTAATTATATGAATATAATCCCCTTTGTATTCTATACATGCTACATAATATATTTATCTTGGACTCATGGATGGGCTTTATGCATTGTTCAATGATCAAGGTCACACTTTAGAACCAATATTTGACATATCTAGAAACCATCTCAATGCCCTAACTTTATAGTTTAGCAAAAGTGCCTTTATCTCCTTACCATGGAAAAGTTAGTGACATCATAAACATTCAACCTCTGTTCTATTCACAACATCCTTGAGGACTATATTATGAGCCTCTGGATAAGGGACCTATGGCTGCCCAATCAACCTATGCCATGTGGCAACAAAATTTCCTTTAAAATTCTTGAGGAGCTCCCATGTTTCATTTGAAACTAGCCAAATCAATCTGCTTATCACTAGTGAAATCTCCATGAGCTTCTCTACATATTACCTTTGAATATGACATGTATGCCCATGTGTAATTTTCCATGTCACACTATTTATTATCTTGAAATGTGACCTTTGTCACCCATTAGACATATGTCACTTTCTTATAAGTTCTAAGCCCTTTGATGAGTCAACTCTCATGTGTACCATTAATCTATGAGCATGGATCAATTTAGACTATCGATCTTAATCTAAATGATAGCATTTTTAGTTGCTAGTTATCTTTATCCTCAAGGTCATGTCAATTGGTAGCCCCATGGGATTTTTGTACCCTACTATGTTATCTCTACTAGGATAATGCATTCTCACCACATGGTGGTCTTGGATTTACTTGGATCTTCATTTAATAATCCACTATCACTACATATCATTGATCACATTATCATGGATCAAGTGTAGGCCATAAATTTTATATCCATAAGGCTCTTTCCTTTGCTCCATGCTCCATCATATTTTTGATAGGGTCCTGTAATGATGACACTTGTCACCATCTCAATCATCTTGGGCTTATTTGATTATTAAACTTTGATCACACACCATTTTATTATCCTTCTTTGCATTAAAGAACACCATTGGATCTACCTCTATTTGAACTCAAACAACTATTTTATGAGGCCTAAAATTGATGTTCACATGACCATCTTGGAATATTTGAACCATAATGGCTATTTTTTACAACTTAAAGTTGATGTCTGCACAACCATCAAAATACATCCATGAGACCACCATACTTAAAGTTTTGGAAAATTCCTTTAGGACTTTGTTTGTTAGATGTTAATCTCCAAGCCTTTTGTTTTGGACTTTACCCATCAGGCTTTTTGTCTTTAGCTATTCTATCTTTGGCACAATTATCTCACAATAATTGTTATGGGATTTTTATCTTTGGCACTTTTAATTTAGGATTTTATTTATAACATTTGTTCCATTAAAATTTAGTTGGGACAATTATTTTATATATTTTTTTTGAAATATTTTTTTTGAAGAATATGAGCTTTTTTGGACTTTCCTTTTAGCGAACATGTTTTTAGGATAATTGTTTTAGATAAAATGTGTAAAATAATTTCCTTGAAGAAATTGTCCTTTGAATTTTCTCCAAATAAATTGAGAGTTTACACTTTTTCTAAAGAAATTGAGTCTTCAACATTTTCATCTTTATTAGGATAATTGTTTCAGACATTTTATCTGAAATAATTTCCTGAAAAAAATAGGACTTAACATTTTTCCTAAAAGATTTAAACTTGACACTTTCACCAAAACAAAGGAATTTTGTTAGGATTTTTATGTGGGTAAAATTCTTGAAGGGAAAGTGCCATTCAAACCTTTTTCCATGAACAATAAGTCTAAAAAAAATAAGTACTTTACCCTTTCCCAACATAATGCAATTCTTTCATACTTTTTGGGTAGGCAAAATGCTCGAAAGAATTAACCTTTTAGAATGTCTAAAACAAATAAGGCCTTTTCAATTTTTATTGGAACAATAAAATTTCATCAATATTTTTGTGAGAACAAAATGCCTACAAGAATTTTTATTTTTATGAACATTTTAGCCAAGACATTGAATTTCCTTGGATTTTTTGTAGTGGATAAAATACCTGATAGAAATAAGTCTTCAAGGTTTTTGTCTGAGACAAAAACCCCAAAGACCTATTTCCATTGGGTAAATTTTTCAAAAAAAACTCCCAAAAATGTCTAAGGGAAGGACACATTCCAATAAAATACCAAATTAGGACTTAGTCAAGTTAACATGAACTTGACCTATAATGAACATCTGAAGATAGAAGTTAGGATAAGGACATAGTAATTTTCACTTAACTCGAGCTAGACTTAGGCATTTTTATTTGACAAGGGCCCAATTTATTTAGTGTAATTTTTTTCAATAACATTAACTCTCACCTATGGATACATACCCCCTATAGGTGTGCAAAGAACTCCAAAACAAAAGACCATGTGACAATCCATTGGGTCATAGAGTCAAGATGTATCAATTTTTAGAAAACATTCATGAAGTCTCAAAAAAATAAGTTAAACTTGAAAAAAACATATTAGTAAGACCTAGAAATGAACACACAATAGAAATATGAAAGGAAAATTTATAAAAGAAGCACAAATCGAAGGGGTGATAAAGCAATGAAATAATAGAAAAACAAAACTATACACTATACAATATAATACACAGGTTAAGGAATTAATTAAGAAAGTGTTTTAGATGTCTACCATTGACTATTATCTCTGGTATTTCACCATCTGTATCTCTCAAGAAGAAAGTATGCTTCCCAATATAGAAGTCAATGGAATAGGGATCCATCCACATGGCATCAAATTTTCCATGCTTGCCTTTCTCCTCATGCCTACTATCCCAAAGTACAAATAGATCACCTACTTGGAAGGTTCTTGGAGTGACCTTCCTATCAAATATTTTATTCATCCTTTCCTTAAACTTGAGGTGTCTTTAATTATCTTGTCCTCAAATTTCAACAATCTCATTAATCTATTTCATCTTGTTCTCATAATGGATGATATGCTCATCATCTTATAGTTACTTCATGATCTGATAGGTGGGAAACTATAAATTCATAGGCAAGAATGCTTGAGATATATATAAAATCTCAAAATAGATTTTTCCTATAGCTATCTTGGACATAATCCTATCATCCCATAAGATACACTATATTTTTTCACCCCACTTCTTGTTTGCTTCCAAAGTTTGTCTAATGATCTTGAGTAAGTTCTTATTATTGGATTTTGCTTGCCCATTCCCCTGAGGGTTGTAATTGGAAGCATAAGTCAAATAAATCCCATACTCTTTTCACAATGACACTAAAATTTTGGCTTTGAAACTGATGGCATTATCATCAACTATCTTGATAGGCACACCAAATCTATAAATAATTAGATTTAGCAAAAAATCCATGACTACCTGGTGTGTTGGTTTTTTGTAGGGATTAGTTCGACCCATGTTATGAAGTAATCAATTGTATCTAGTATCCATCTATGTCCAACACTTAATGACTCAATAATTTCTCTAATGAAATCAATTCCCCATTTTTTTAATGGGCCTTCAATCATCACAGGCTATAAAGGAAGAGAACTTGAAACTTTCATCCTCCCAACAAAGTGATACCATTTCTCACACTTTTTGACTATCTAAAAAACATCCTTAAAAAATTATGGCCACCAATGACTAGATATCAAAATTTTATGAGCTATAACTTTAGGCACAAAATGGTCACCACATACTCCACTATATAAGTATTTAATCAAGTCAACAAATTATTCTTCTAACATGTATCTTAGGAGAATCCCATCTAGATTCTTCCATATTAGTCCATTCTCAGTCAAGAGATATTTTTAGGAAGCAAGATTGAGTGTTATTCTTTGATTCTTATCCAAGTCAGGGGGACAATTCACATTTTATAAGTAGTAAACAATATCTCTATACCATGGAGACATGTCAAATTGACTCAGAGAATAATCAACATTAAAAACAATAGTGTTTACCTCAATAGCTTGTAAATTGGTCTCAACCATAAGCTTGGTTAGACCCATCCCTATTACTAACTTGGTGGTTTAAATATCCATGTCATACTCTTGTAACTTGTTAACCCACATATATCTCTTACTCGATATTTCATTCTAATTTAAAATGGCATTCACCATGGTGTGTGAGATGCAGGTAATAATCTTTGAACTTAGAATATAAGGCCTAAAAATTTGAATAGCCTTCAAAAGAGTGAAAGCTTATTTTTCCATGATATTATAATTCAATTCAAGACATTGTATAGATTTTATAAAGAAATCTATGGGTTGTTCATGATCGCCTTCATTATTTTGCAATAAAACAATAATAATAGTATTATATGATAGAAAAGAAAATATTTTAAAAGGATTTCTGTAATCAAGGCTAGCCAAGATAGGAGTAGACTTTAAAGTTCCATTGATGTCATTGAATGCTTGCATGATCTTATCCCTCATTTGATGGTCTAGTATTTATTCAACATGGAAGTAAATGGTAGATTAATCTCTATAAAATTAAACACAAACATCCTTACAAAGTTAATTTTCCCAAAGAAAGATTGAATTCCTTTTTTTGATTTTAGGATAGGCACTTTGTCAATGAATTCAACCCTTTCAAGGTTAATAATGAAACCATCCTTGTATACTATATGTCCCAGTAACTTGGCATTTTTTACTCCAAAGTGATACTTATTTAAATTAAAAAAAAATCAAACTACATGCATTTGGTCAACACTTTATCTAGATTCCCCAAATGTTTATCTATAGTCTTGAAGTACATAATAATGTCATCCTGATACACAACAATAAACTAGGCACCAGCATTAATCAACTCAAAAGGTATCCTCATATATACATATGTGCCCCAAAGCATAGTGAACACAATCTTAGACATCTTAGATTCCTTCACCACAACTTAGTTGTAACCTAAGAAGCCATCCAATGTGGATAACATCTCTAATCTAGTAATAGTTGATAGCATGTTCTCCATATTTGGTAAAGGATAATTATCTTTTAAAGAGGCTTTGTTCAAATTTTGGAAATACACACACAAGTGGATGTCACCATTCTTCTTTCTCACATGGACTAAATTAATAACCCATGATGAGTACCTAATGGGATGAATTATAAACCTATCCCTTAGCTTCTTCAACTCATCATGCATTTCAGTGGCCAAGATGGGGTTAATAGGTCTTTGTTTTTGCCTGAAAGGCTTGCTATTAGGTTATAATGGGATGACATACTAAAACAAGTCTTTCTTATATGCTTTTAACTTAGAATAAGACCATGTTAGAAAATATTTTTACTTCATTAATAGCTACAATTAAGCTTGTTCCTCAACTACACTCATGTTAGTACCCATCGAAACCTTCCTTAGATTCTCATGAGAACCCAAATCACACTCAATCATGTCTTTTGATATGAATGAGTCTCTTGATTTGATTATATCTGCTCCATCAAAATATACTCACAAACTTATCAATCCCCTTATGAGAATGTTTTTCTTTAGATAAATAACATCCTTCTCAAACAAGGTTTCCTTTCTATCACAAACCTAAATCATATATTCCAAGTCTTTAACCTGATCACAGAATTAAATTTCATAATTTAGAAATCTTCTAATCTGATCATCATCTTCAAACACCTACCAATGATGAACATTATCTAGGATTTAAGTCTTGACAAACACCTCCACTTGATATTGACAATGAGGGCTTATATCTTCAAAATCAAATTGAGCACCTAGACCTATAAGTCTATCAAATTCTTGGTTGAAACCTATATCATGATTACACAAATTAAACACATCAAAAAATTCAATAAAAACCCAAACAACATTATGATATTGTTTCAACCTCTTTTTCTTGGTGGCATAAACATTATGTATCTATTTAACCACTAACTTAGAATCACCCTTGATAGTCAAACTTTTAATTCGATATTTACAGGTAATCCTTAAACTAAGAAAGAGTGCCTCATACTATTAGGTTGTGGAGCTAAAATCTTCACCAGGATGCAAACAGGAGGAGTTAAGGAGGTTGCAGAGTGTTACAGTCACCGGCATTGGTCAAGAAAACCGACGTCGGCAGGGTACAGACAGAAGGAAACCGATGTCAGTCAGAAGTCGGCCAGCATCGGCACCCCCTAGGCAAACAGGGACCGACGTCGGTCACCTGTGTGGTTAGAACTACGAATGTTATGGGTACTTAGCTAATGAACCAAGTGTTTGCATGTTAAGAGCCAAATTTAGACTAGAAGCTACGGATCTAATTATTGTAATTAGATGTCTAATTATTGTTTTCATGAGATCTATTTAAGAGACTCATTGGTTGTATTGTCAAGAAGTGCTAAAGAGTAAGAGAGCAAATAAGCTCCTTCAGAGAGAGGAGAGCAATGGTGTGTTCCTCCTACAGCCACAGTACCAAGTGTGGGTACTGGTTTGGAAAATTAGAAGGGTTCTTTGTGTTTGTATGATCTTGGTCAGCAGGCGTGCATGGCTTCTTTTGGAGATCTACAATGGTGAGTAAGGTCTAGTGATTTGCAGGTAGCAGTAGAGAGCAGGATATCTAATTGGAGTACGGTTGTGTGCTTGGTGTACTGGTAGCGTGTTACTGACTGGTTGGAGAGGTGAACATCAATTCTATATTTGAGTTGATTGTTGGGACTGAGAGAGAGAGGGAAGAAGGTCTTGAGGTGTGGCAAGCCTTTGAGGTGGAAGAAGAAGTGGCATCTTCTTTATTGTATTTTCTTCTGAGTATTTAATACAAGATTGTGTATTGTCTCTCAAATCCTATGTTGATTCATATTTCTAGTTACTTATTGATTCTGGTATAATTCCGTGTTTAGTTGCTAATACAAGAGGTAATCATATATTCTCTTATTGGTGGAGTAGGATCCTGACACATACTCAGTAATATTATTCATGCACTCAAAGTAAAAATATAAAGAAAACATGAAACACTTACCATTAGGGGTGTGGAAAACAACCCCATCTCCATTTTTAAGATTGGATTAAGTCCCATCAAAGTACATCTTCCAAACTATGCCTTCATTGTTAGATTTAACATAAAAAACAATAGGTTGTTCACTAGTATCAACAATCCCAAAAAAGTTTCCAAGCTCAACATCCATGTACAACACTTCATTAAGAGCACATTTTGGATCTTTAATTACATGTATCATCTTTGGCTCTCTATAAATCTTGAACATCTTACCCTCCAATAGAATGGTGACATATGAAAGGTCCATTTAAAAACTTCCACCCATGGTAGCATCCCATTTTCATGATAGTAACATCCCCCACTTAGGTAGGAATTATACAATTACCATATCTATATTAAGATATATAATAGGATGAAATACCAATTTTAAAACTAATCCCTTGACTTGTCCAATAATAGAAACCTCTCATGAGTCTATGACATAGCACTTTCCAAAGGCTAACATAATCTTAACTCCAATTTCATTTAGGTCACCAAGGGGAATCACATTGAAAGAATATCTAGAGTCAAGCATGTAGTTATGAAAAATTATACCATTGATCAGTAGGGTTATATATAATGGATCCACATTTAGCTGACTCTCCACTAATGTAGTCCCCAAATATACCTCTAGAGTGGGTTCAAAAACCTCTTCTGATTCTTCATCACTTTTTAGGGGTGTTTGGGGAAACTCAATTTCATTCAAAACTAACCTTTCCCCAAATTATAATCACTCAAATTCTCTCTTCCCCATGTTTAATTATTCTCAATATTTCAATAAGTGGCACAATTACTTTTAGATGGCTCAAAACATGGGCCATATCACACATGCTATACTAAGGAAGAGGCATATTTGGTGGAAGGGTAATAACAAATGCAATCATTTAAGGTTTGAAATGGAGTGGATTGGGATCAATTTTAATCTTTAAGAATAGCCTTCAAATATGGATTTTTTTAATCATCATTCACACCCTTAGGGATACTAGACAATATGGGTACTATATTTTTTGTTGAAGCACCTTTAGTCTTAGTAAATTGAGAAATGGGTACTAGTTTGGAAACCTTAGGGACTATTGTCTCTTTATTATAATCTTTATTAGCATCCCCTACATTTGGATTTAAAAGAGAAATGTCTTGAGGATAACCAACTTGATATTTACTTCTCAAGTGATACTCATCTTAGGTAATTGATGCATTAATTAGTAGCTACCTGTCCTTAACTAATAAAATTCCCCCATCATATTTCCTTATCATCATATAGAATAATAAATAAAAATCATGTATGGGTAATTCATATGCTTGTGTCATATTAACATCATTAACAAATTGAGTGGTTGGGACATTTACCTTATTAACTACACTCCAAAATTGATCAACAATAGTAACACTTAGCAATTTCATGGAGGTAGTCATCTCACTTCCAGGGATTTGATAATTAAACATTAAGATCTCATTATTAGATGATGCAAACTCAAGCTCATCCACACCTTCATCAACTTGTTTAGCTATATCACATGGGGGATGTGGAAGGAAGCACGTGCTACACTAATCAATATTAATGTCAGAATTCATAACATTTACGAGCATTTAAAAGATCATGCACTTCTCTTCCATCCTCTCTATTCTAATTTCTATCCATCCTTTCTTCATCTGTAAGCCTCTTCCCTCTATCAGTATCTTAATGGTGGAAAGTAGGCCTTTCTTGTGCTTGATTCAGATTTGGAGACTCTTCTTGACTGTTAGACATGTGAGGGATCCCTTTCTCAGCTCTAGCCAACTTGTATGGCATTTATTTGACAGTAGAGACTAGATTTTTAATAGTCTCCTCAAGGTTGGTTGTCTTTATAGACTGTGTATTGTATGGATTAACCAATTTCACATCAACCCATTTGTTTAAGGGCTTTCCCATAGCCTTTATGTTATTTTCAATTTGAATGGCCATATTGAATGTTAATCATAGGTTCATGGGAGCCTTGTCCCTCAAATAGTATGTAGCCTTTTCGTCAAAGGCATCACAATACTTTATCAAGCATGTTATATCATTGGGCCTAATGTTTTTAGGTAGCCACATCATAGTTTTGTTGAACCATGTATTTAATTATAGAACACCTCATTGGGGTTATTTTTTATATTTTCAAATTCAATCAAAATAAACCTTAGATAAATCCTAACACCATACTAAATTCTAAAAACATTTTTCATCTCTACCCATGATAAAATTCATCTACCAAAAATGGAATTGAACCACTCATGAGCATCTTCCTATAGCATGTGCATAAAAAAATTAATGTAGACATCTTCATAATCAATCTCATAATTTTCAATGATATTATGAAAATCCCTCAAGTACTAATCAACACTCACTACATTGTTCCCTTAGAACATTGGAAGGCATTTCCTTACTTCATTTGGGATTTCATTAGGATAACCTACCATTTCATCAAAATTAATAGGCCTAAATCTGGGAACACAAAATATAGGATGCTCATTTTCATATTGGTCCCTATGTCTCATGATTAGTTTAATGGGAGGTTAAAGAACACATTATAAAGTTATATGAGGGGGTGAATGAGGTGGACTTAGTGGATCAAAATTGGGAGGGCATTCAGTTGGTTGAGAAGGAGTTGGGTAATACACAATATTATAGGTTTTAGAGTTATTAGGAGAGCTATTATAGTCCTCAACAATGGGGATATTAAAAAAAATTCAAGATTATTAGGATCTTGATGGTCCCTAATAGCGAAACTTTTCCCTTTAATAGGCCTTCAAAATTGTTCCATTCTCCTTAGATGAATATTTAAAGGAGAGACAAGTTTCTTTGATGGGTCACTTCTAAAAGATGATCTCAGTCCTTCTAGATTTATAAACAAGAAAACACTCAAAGCTTAAGGTTAATAAAGATATTAAAACTAGTCATTGATCTTCTTTGAAACCAAAAAATAAAGTTGGAGTAACCATTAGAATTAAACTTCTAGAATATAATAGTTGAAAAAATTGTTGTTATATAGACTGAAATTAAACTTACTACAACTTAATGAGATAGAAAACAAAGCTACTTAATTTTTTATAATAATGTTCAAAAGGGAAAAAAACACCTTTCAACATGCAATGTTAATAGTTATTTGTAATAAATGCAACAAAAGTCAAATTGTCAAGCCTTAAAACTTCTTGGCACATCCCTAGCAGAGTGTTACAGCATTGATGGCCAAGATAATCAAATCATAGCAAATATGGTAGAGAAATTCACAACATGAAATAATTATAGCTCTCTACAAGAGTCCCCAACATCACAAAAGTAACTAGGATTTCAATTGTCCCCAAAAATAGTTCTAGTTAAGTGTTGGTTCCCAGTTGTACATCTCCTACACTCAACCTTGCACACTTGAGAGAAAGTGATGAGAAATGATAGAAAACCTACTAGTATGTCATAGTATCTAGGGAAGGGTTTGGCATCAAGATTAAATTGAATGTAGGAAATGATTGAGAGGCACCTATAAAGAGTATGGTCAGCTCCCCACTACTTTTGGCTCTATCTAAACCAAGGTGAGAGGACTTATGGGGTAGCTTACTCACATGGAGAGATTATACAGTTCAACCTCAATGGGTATTTTTGGCATAAGGAATATATATGATGAGGGATTAGAAAAAATCACACTTCACCCATGAAGGGTTGTTACATGAGATGCATAAATTCTCTAAGTCATACACAATCTTCTAAATATATATGAAATAATGACTGCAATATTCATTTTGAAGAGTCTTCCACAATAAAGGGGCTAAATAAAAGACTACAATGCTAAGACTAAAAGCACAAACTAAAAAAACATTTTAAATATACAAGATCTTATGCATTTTCAAAGAAAATAATGTTTATAATATGCGAGGGGTGTATTATTTGTAAGGTAAGATAGGGTATGACATGTTAGATAATTATAAAATGGAGGGTGGCATGCTGGTAGCTTCCAAATAATAGGGTATCTGGTAGTATTTCATGACAATATTTCCTATAAAGATGAAGAAAAAAATTCAAATGTAAGATAATGGTAAATATAATATGATCCCTAAGAGACTAGAACATATGTTGAAACTAATCTTTCAAATACCTTTCCCTATTGAATCCATAAACCTAGGGTGCCCTTACAAGTTATTCAACAACAAATTCTAAAATAATATAGAAAGGGATTTATAATACAGATCAAAACCCAAAATAATAACCAATAATGGGCATAAAAAAAGTTATACAATCAATAATATTTTTAAAATAGGTCATTGTACTTCATCAATAAGAAACAATAAATAACCACAAGTATTTTATTTAAATTGAAAATAAATATTACACACACTAGTATTTTAAAATGTTACCATGGGGACAAGCATGGTGAGATTTCTCTTTCGACAAGTGAGATATAAACATGCTCTGAAAGCTTTTTAATGGATGTATATCTACAACCAACATAGGAAGTGAGACAAAATTTATACAAAACAATTGATCCTTGAATTGTTTTTATAAAACCCTAGGATTAGAGAAAATGGATGCCTAAAACAACAACTTAAAACAACCAACACAATGGCTAACCAACCCCTATAATAGAGTAAAATCCCTCTATTTATACATTTTCACTTCTAGAATTATGGGTCATAAATTTGAAAATTACAAAGCAAACTTTCAATTCCACCAAGATGCTTCTAGTTAGAAAATATTCCCTTGCCACATCTGACATCTTCATCTTTTTGAAAGAAAAATCATTTCTCTAACTACCTTTGCACAGAATGATGAATATTTTCAATAAAATCCTTTGATTACATGGTGGGAGATGAATTTCACATGATCCAAAAGGATAATATCCATGGTAGAGGGCCAAATAAACTTTTTCTTGATGTGGAACTACCTAAAGATGCCATGGACCACTTGCTTACATAGCTGTAAACTCCTGGACAGCTACCCTCCCTCTCATGCATGCCATGGAACAACCTAATTTTCTAATGATGAATGAACAATATTATTGATTCATGGATACCTAAATATATTCCTAGGAGTGATCCATATTGATCTTGTAGACCTGTAATATTTTTCCCATGGAGGGGCTTGGATAAACAAAGTAGATGAAAAATGCCAAACTTAGGATAAAATAACTTTTTTACCCTTTTGGCTCCAATCTACTTTTTTCACATATTTTTCCCTTTTGAAATTTTGTCTCGTTAGTATATTTGTCTTTTTAAATACATCTATCCTTTTGTGCAAATTTTATTTTTAGTGAATAAATGCATTATTCCCACCATTGATCTATTAGGGAAATTTTTGCCCCACTTGCACATCTATGAATTTCCAAGTTATAACTAACAATTATAATCCCCTTGAAAAATAATCTTAAGGAGGTATTTGAATGATAACATGAGGGGTTAGTAAATATACATTGGATTATAATGTAATAAACACATACTTGTTACCCTTTTAAAACTCCCCATCATATAGGCTTTACCCAAGATCTACATATAGGTCATTAATTATATGAACATAAGCCCTTTTATATTTTATACATTCTACAAGCATGTAAAATATTTGTCATGTAGTTGCAAATGGGATTTATGCATTATCTAATCATCATGGCCACACTTTAGAACCAGTATTTGACATACCTTGAAACTCACTTTCTCCCCTAACTTTATACTTTAGCAAAAGTGCCTTTATCTCCTTACCACAAAAAATCTAGTGACATCATAAACATTCCACCTCTTTGTTATTTAAAACATCCTTGGGGAATACATTATGATCCTTTGGATAAGGGATTTATGGCTACCCAATAAACCTATGCCCTATGGCTACAAAAGTGCCTTTAAACTTATTGCAAAGCTCCCATGGTTCATTTGAAACTTACCTAGTCAATCTATCTATCATTGGTGAAAGATATACAAATATATTTGGATATAACCTTTTAATATGAAGTGTATGCCCATGTGGCATTCATCATGTCACACTATTATTTATCTTGAAATGTGACCTTTATCACCCATTACACACTGTCACTTTTTTATAGGTTCTGAACCCTTTAATGAGTCAGCTCTCACTCATGCCATTGATCTATGTACATAGATGGACATGGACCATTGATATTTATTTTAAAGACCAATCACTTTTGAATACTAGCTATATTTGGCCCCAAGGTCATGCCACTTGGTATACCCATGGGATTTTTGAACCCTATTATGTTAGTTCTACTAGGATAATGCTTTTTTGCTACATGGTGGTCTTGGATTTGCTTATATCTTCATTAAATAATCCACTATCACTATGCACAGCTAATCTCATTAGCATAGATCTAGTGTAGACCAATAATTTTCTATCCATAGGGACCAATCCTTTATTCCACATTCTATCAATTTTTTGACAATTTTCCATGATGATGACACTTATTGTCATCTTATTCATCCTAGGTTTCTTTGACTATTCATCTTTGATCATGCACTATCTGATCATCATGCTTCAAATTAATGCACATCATTGAATCTAAATCCATTTAAAATCAAGCAACTATTTCACAGGGCTTGAAATTGATGCTCACATAACCATCTTGGAACATTTTAACCCCAACAGCTTCTTTATACAGCTTAAAGTTGACATCTATGTGCTTGTCAAAAGACATCCACAAGACCATCATACCTGTAATTTAGGCAAATTCCTTTAGGACTTTGCTTTTTAGATCTTATGCTCTAGGCATTTTATTCTAGACTTTACTCATTGGGCCTTTTATATTCAACTTTTTTGTCTTCAACACAATTGTCCTTTAACAATTATTGTGAGATTTTTATCTTCGTCACTTCTAATTTAGCTTTTTCTTCAATAATTTTATTCTACGATAATTTGATTAGGATAATTCTTTGACATTTTGTGCAAAATAATTTCTCCAAATCATATGGGCTCTTTTATAATTTCTTTTGCAAAAACATTTCTTCAGGATAATTATTTTGGATAAAATGTCTAAAATAATTTCTCCAAGGAAATTATCCTTTGAATTTTCTCTGAAGAAATTGAGATTTTACACTTTTTCTAAAGAAATTGAGTCTTTGGAAATTTCATCTTCATCAGGATAATTGTTTCAAATATTTTATCTAAAATAATTTCCCTAAAGAAATTTGAATTAACATTTTTGCCAAAATATTTGAACTTGACACTTTCACTAAAATAAAGGACTTTTGTTGAGCCTTTTATGTGAGAAAAATGTCTATAGGACAAGTGCCCTTCAGACTTTTTACCATAAATAAAAAGTATGAATAAAATAAGGAATTTACCCTATCTCGACATAATGTAATTCTTTAAAACTTTTTGTGTAGGAAAAATGCCCAAAGGAATTTACCCTTTGGAATTTTTGTGTGGGAAAAAATGTCTAAAATAAATAAGGCCTTTGCAATTTTTCTTGAAACAATGCGATTTCATTGGACCTTTTGTGCGAATAAAATACCCATAAGAATTTGGATTTTTGTGAACATTTTGGCCAAAACATTGAATTTCCTTAGACTTTTTATAGTGGATAAAATGTTTGATGGAAATAAGTCTTTAGAATTTTTTTCTGAGACAAAAATATCGAAGACCTATTTCCATCAGGTAAATTGTTCATTAAAAATTATTGAAAAAGTCTAAGGGAAAGACACATACATCAAACAAAGACCAAATTAGGATTTAGTCTATTTAACATGAAATTGACCTATAATGAACATCTGAAGATAGACATTGGGATAAGGACATAGTCATTTTCATTTGACTTAGGCTAGACTTAGGCATTTTTATTTGACAAGGGCCTAATTACTTCAATGAAATTTTGGCCACTAACATGAGGTATGTTAAAAATAAGGGATAGGATTTTTAGGATAATTTATGTTAATTTGAGTTTAAAATAAGATAATTAATAGTAGAAAGGATGTAGATGCAAATCATTGAGAGGTTCAAATTCTTTTTTTCCATCAAGGGAGGCCAAATGACATGCCCCAAATCCATATTTATGAGTGATAATATAGGGTCCAAGCCAATTGGGATCAAAATTTCCCTATTTGCTTCATTCCATCTTAGTGACATGTTTATTTTATTTAAGGACAAAGTCACTGATATTTAACTCTTGTTCTTTTAAATGTTGATTATATACTCATTTTATTCATTATTTATAAACATGAAGGTGATTGAGGGTTGCAAATCAATACTCTTCTAAATGTTCTAGATGTGTTAGTCGATCCTACTGAAAATCCTCTTTAGAAATGATATCTTCTAGGGATATTATAAGGGAAGGAATTTAGACTTTGAGGGGGAGAACTACTTTAGTACTATAGATCGAATAAAAAGGGGTAGCTCTTGTAGGTGTTTGAATACTAGTTTGATAAGCCCATAAAGCAAAAGGTATGCAAAGATGTTAATCCTTTCCAACCTCATTCATTATTCTGGTTAACATCTTGATAAGGGTTTTATTTGATGATCTGGTTTATTTATTAGCTTGTAGATAATAAGGTGACATGAAATTCATCTTAATGCTAAAAGAATTGCACAACTTTTGGACTTGTTTATTTTTAAAAGATTGCCCATTATCTATAATGATTTTATGTGGGATACCAAAATGATATATGATATGATGATTAATGAAATAAAAATTCTTATTTGGCTTGGTTGAAATAAGGGGAATAACTTTCACCCACTTAGTGAAATACTCAATAGTATTAATGATAAAGCTATGCCACTGAGAAGATTTGGGATTAATTTGCCCTATAAGGTCTAAAACCCATTAAGAGAAGGGCCAAAAATCCTTGGATACTTATAACACATGGCTAGGGATATGGGATAAGTTATCATGTTGTTGAAACTTCATGCATTTCTTAACATACTCATAATAATCTTGATTTAAAGTGGGCTAATAGTATCCTAATGGCATAATTTTCTTGGTGATATTTAACCCATTAAAATGACCACCACAGATTCCATTGTGAGTTTATTTACTTGCAAGAAATTTTTGAGAATCCCAAAAATAATGGAGGAGAATACCATTAAATCCATTCTTATAATTCACATCCCCTAGTATTACTGATAAGAACCTAGAGCTCCAATTCACATAATGATAATCCAAACTACATATATTGAGCTAAAATTTTTGATTACACACAATTCCTTTTATGAAAGGAATAACTCTGATCATAGGCCACTTCAAGGGGGCTACCTCCTTTGAGAAATAATCAATTACAATTAAATTCTTGAATGATTTAAAATATCTAATGCCATTTCATTTATATTAGTTCTTATCTACCCAGCTCCTTATTCTTATGCATGTGGTATTAAACCACTGTTCAATATTCTACTATCTTTTATATTATACCTCTCTCTAGGTACATTACATTCCATCCCCCTTAAAAGTGTTTCACCCTTGAAACATGTAATAATTACATAATAAAATAGGATGCTGACAAATAGAGTCCTAGCCATGCATTCATTTAGGCTTCTACTTCTTCTGAGGTTAGGATATGAGAATATACAATAGCGATGTGAAATCAAACATTAAAAGATGAGAGTGAAGCATATAGAGATTGATGGATTGAGTAACCTTAACTTAAAACATAATGTTAGAGTCGATCATTGAAATTTGAAGCATGACAATCAACACCTCAAAATTAGAACAAGGGTGCATAAAAGATGCTACTTGGTGAGCCAATATGCCATCCCCCTTAACATTTTTCTCTATGGTATTTGAAGACTTGATTCCTTGCTTGGGATCTAGATTGTTGGTTTGTGTTTCTCTCAATTTCAACTTATTTCTATTTGAGGAAAAAATAAGAAACTAGTAAGAAGGGTGTGGTTTAAGAATATATTTGTTTATGTGCACATGATCCAGATGATCATGAAGAGCTCCTCTTTGTCTTGGGAATAATGACATATAGATAAGAAATAAATCATGAAAAAGGGGTTGTTAGATGGATATCAAGGTGGATTGCCTAGCATGAACTAGATCTAAGAAGTGTGAGCTTACTAGGAGGATATCCATCTACTCTTAAAATAGTTAAGTTGAAAGAAATGAAAATAAGGTACTTGCATCAAATGATAGAAAAGATTGAACGATAATACAAGAAGAAGTAAATGCTTGATAAAATAAAATAGACTAATTAAGTAAATAGTGGGTTAATACTAATGTTAAATAGGTCAAGTTGGGTTCATAAAATAGGTAAGGTCTCGAGAATTAGGCAGGGAGATAAAAAGCGGATTTAGGTAAGGGTAAGTAGGTGAAAATAAATTTCTATTATTTCCTACCACAATGACCATCGATGGCTAGGGTGATCATTGATAGTTAAGTTGATCATTGGTAGTTAGGTGACTATCAGTGGTTGAAGATGACTATTAGCAGTTGAAGTGACCATTGGTGGTTTCTATGGGTTCTAAAGGAGTTTAAGAAAAGGCTATATAATGGGTCAATAAGTGGCTTGGGATCTAGTTAAGGTCTAGGGGTTAGAAGATAAGATGTAAAAAGGTTTGATTTAGGAAAGGAAGTCAAAAACAAAATAAACAAAAATTAAAAATACAAAATGTACATAGTTTTTTGCTTGATGGTTGATCCTAGAGCAATTTTTGAAGATTAATGGTACTTTACCTCAAGAGAAATTTTGGTAGATGTTTGGGTCTCTATTGTATTTTTTGAATTGTTATGAGGAAGACCTACTAGTTGATAGCTTGATTACTTATGTGCTAGATTTCTTGATTATGGATCCTTATTCAGCTCATACTCTCATCCTTTTATAGGAAAAGAAAGATGGAGGTAGAAGGTTCCATATGAGGTTAAGCTAATGATTTAAATGCATCATGATGCATTATTAATGGGTAAGGTAGACATATTAAATTGTGCCATGTTAAGTTGTACATAACTGGTGTTGTGTCTATTTAGGTGGTGGGGAAAAGACCTGACTGTGGGTAGTCAGGGTGACCGTCAGTGGTCACTCTAACCATTGATGATTGAGTGTTAAAGGTTAAGTGGGATAAAAGGATAGGTTTGGAAAATTGGTCAAATTAACCATGGTTAGTCTTAGTTAGGGGTCAAAGGGTCAAATTAGTCCCAAGGGGGTCCTAAGGTAGTCTAGGAGTGTTTTGACATTCAAAATTATAGTGTGTAGAATTTTGGTGTCTATATTTTGCCATTTTTTATTATGTAGTTTATGTCAAAAAAATTTAAAACAAAAATAGATTATGAGTCAAAGGTTTTGTTACCCTGAGCATAGGAAGAGGTGTTCCCCCTTAAATTGGGAGTCGATGAGGTAAAAAAATTGAGTGCAGGTTTGACAAGCAATTTATGGTGAGTCACAAGGTCGATGATAAAAGGGTTGGGAATTTAAAGCACAAAAATGCACATAAAATATGACTAAGTGTGATAGTCAAGTTCACATAGAGACTAAGTTTCCATGGTTGATAAAAATAAGGTCTATTCTAGAAGGATTGGTGATGGGATAATTGGGCCATAACATTAGGCATAGTTGATCGGGTTATTCCTATCAAGTCTATTAGATAGGTTTAGTGTTTTCATAGGTATCTAAGGTAAGAATTTATCTTGAGAAAAACATAAATGTTTTAGTGTGTACTAGGTGGTGTAAATTCAAATGTTCAACATGGTAATATTGGTTGGTGTGGTCAAAAGGATTAAGGTAAGGTCATCATAAAATATGTGATAGGGACAAAAATGGCCAACATTGAGGTGGACATGGTTGGTTGGGTATGCAGAGAAGGTGGTATCCAAAATGGTGTCACTATGGTATGTATGTTCCCCAAAATGTTGAAAATGGGATATATTAATTATTGATTATCAGGAGTCTCCAAATCAATCATCGATGGTCACCCTAAAATTATGGAGGAAAAAAAGTTAAAAAGATAAGTCATATGTACTTTTGGATTTTGAATCTCCTGACTTTGAGTGTACCAATATCATTGGTGTTTTATGTGAGAGTGCTACTAATGTGGGGCTGATTACTAATTACTTAATTTTTTTTGAGTTGATCGAGTATCAAAATGAGGATTCAATGCAGATAAGAATCTAGCCAAGTAGTGGGGGGTAGGATCCCTCCTTGATGATGGTTAAGGAATGAGGTAGGTGATATATTGAATTGATATGTTAGGTTGATTTGGTCATTTATTAGCTAAATTTTGTTAGTTTGTTATTGGTTTGGGGGTTTACCCTAGGTTTAGGTTTTGTGGTTATTGGTTAAAATTGGTGGGTAAAAATAAAAATTGGGGAGGTATGTAAGTTGGGGACATGGTAGAGAACAAATGTAGGGTAATTAGGTGTTAGATATGGGTGGTTTAGGGGGTTGTGTGTAGGTAGGGTTAGGTTTTTTACCATTGATGGTCACAGATAGTGATTTTTGATGGTATTACCTAACCATTATCAATCATAGTTGACCATCGATAGTTAAGGACTAGAGGCCAAATAGCTAGCTAACCATTGATGATCATAGTGATCATCAGTGGTTAACCAAAGGGTCAAGTTGGTTTGATAAAAGGTTAAGGTAAAAGTTAATTTTAAACTATGTTTCTACATGGAAATGTAGTTAAGGCAATAGGTGAAAGGTAGTTGAGGTGGGAAGGTTAGAAAAAATAGTTTGATGTAGTTTATATGGGGAAAATAGGTGTTCTTAGGTAGGATAAATGAGGTAAAAAAGGACATTGTCTATGGGCAAGTAATTAATAAAAAATTATGTGGTTTTGCTAATCTAGACTTTGTAAACATAGGATCAGATCTAGATATAGGATTAGGTTCTTAAGATCTTTACAGGGATTCATTGTTAGATGATAGATGACAATTGGGCATATATGGAGGAGGTTGACCTTAGTGTGATGATGCATTTCCAACACATGTCATGAGATGTGGAAATTATTGTGACCCTCATTAAGAGATGGGATATGGCCATAATTATCTTTCTCTTACCAACAAGCTTGATGACTATTTTCTGTGAGATGTTCATAAGATTACATAGCTACCCATTTAGGGGGATCTAATATATCATATTGATAGAGATGAGATAGATGGGCACATGAAGCTCATATATGGGGAGAATCAAGCCTTTTCCAAGTGCCACACTTAAAGGTTCAACTATGGACATTTATATTAGATGGAAAGAGATGATAGGAGGTTGATGACCATGATGATGATGGCCATCTCATGTTTTAAATTACCATATTCAAGAAATGCATAGTTTCCTTATCTACTACTAGTTTTATTAGTGGAGATGTTGTTGGGTTAGATAGTTTTTGGGTGGACACTGATTTCATTATTACATATATACAAAGAGTTATGGGGGTTCCAAGTGCATTGAAGATATGGAATTAGTGTGGGATTTATTTTGTATTATTAGGCCTATGAGCACCTTTGAGTTTTGAGGCCAATGGGGGATACACCCAAATGGACTTTAGGGTGGGTATTATGTGGTGTAAGAGTGATTATGAGCTTATAGGTCTTAGAGGAGGTGTGTGTGACATTGATTAGTTTCAATGGGCATTAAATTCTCTAGTGGTTAGAGATGTAGTTTGGAAGTCGTATGTTGTCTTTTTGAGGTGGGCCCATTATACTCATCATATGTTATCAATGCAAAGCTATAGATGGATTTTTAGGAGGAAAGAGGCTGAGACTAAGCTAATCCCTTTTGATAGAGTCTATAGGTAGTTTATCTTGGTATAGGGGATTCTAGGTCCATTCCTGAGGTATAGGTGGGAAGATGTTGAGTTTTTGCTTCTCGAGCCACAGATAGAGGAGGTGATTATCAATCATGAGTATTTGCCTATCAGAGTAGACATAGATGATGTAGGCTATGTTGATGGCTACATGGCATGGTATTAGGCCCTCTATGTATTGTTGATGGAAAAAAATTATGCTAGGTCTTAACCAATCAACAATGGGAAGTTCAAGCTATGGGATGATGTGGCTTGAAACAACCTCCAAATTTTAGAGAAGCTGGTCTCTTCTTTTGTATTAGGTGTTGGGGAAAAGGGATAGGAGACTAGATAGAAATGCAAAATGCAAGAATTGAAACCTAACTATGGCAATGCACCTAAGTGTAATCCTAATCCTAACTTGAGTATAATGAGACTATTATAGGATTCAATTAGATTTAAGATCAGATAAGTGCATGGTCAATGTAAAAGGTTAAAACAATAGAAATAGAGGCTCAAAACAAGGAGTTCTTTCATTGAGACACGGAGAATGTCAACAAAGGCATAGTGTTCAATCTTCTTAATAGAATTTTCCAATCACATAAGAGGTACAAAAGTCACGTACAATTATGTAAACCTTCCAATTCAAGAAAATGAGACAAAATAAAATGACATTCTTAATCATAACTACAAAAAATCTATAGCATAAACTACTTTCCCAATGACACAGACAACACCAACCAAGGCATGGAGCTCAAATTTCCTTAATTCATTCAACCACATAAAAGGCACAGAAACATGCACAATTATATCAGCTTTATAACTCAAGAAAATTGAGACAAGAGTAAATGATGTTACTGGTCAAGAAATTTAGCAAGCCTAAAACTATAGAATTTTTCCCCCTTTAGATTTTACAATTCCTTCCTTATATAGCCTCAAATGTTTCCTTGCATCATTTTATTTCCCACACAATTCCACTCCATCCTTCACTCCCAAGAGACAAAATAGATGGTGCATTCAATGCCTTGGATGCATCCTAGTCTTATCAAGAACTGCCCTGACTACGGCATGGCGATCCCTATCTAGTACCTCTCTTTGCACCTAAAATTCTTCATTCCATCACCTGTTTGGTGGCTCAACTATCTACTCTAACTTTGCTTATAGGGGACAAATAGATGTTGTCTTTAATACTTGTAAGCCCCAAAAATCTACCTAGTGCACTATTCTATCTACCAAGAATAACTCTCACCAAATTTCCCTTCATTTTTTTTGTAACAGGTAGATGGGCACTCTGTTCTATTGAAATAGAAGAGGACACTTAGTCGATGTTATGAAATTTCTCTCCTTTTGTCTAGAAGACACCAGAGGATGACACTTGGCCACTTCCACTTTCTCGATACTTTGTAATTTTATCAAAACAAAACTCACTACATTCCTTGCTTGAGCAACCTTTAAGAAAGGATGGATGCACATGGCAGTCTTCACTTGTTGACACTCAACGCTTCCTCGATCCTTTGAAATATCATCTGGGACCCACCACAATATTTATTCTATAATTAGGCTCAAGATGGTTTCTTAGAGGATGACACATGGTGACCTCCACTACTCCTGGGAAGATACGTGACATCTTCCATTTCTCCTTCTAGGGGTATATGGCACCTTCTGCTTTCTCTAGGGATGGAGTAGAGAGAGACCTGGAAGGTGACACTTGGTAGCCTCTATTGCACTTCAGTACTTAAGCAAAAATTAAATGATGCCTTTATGCATTGAACTAAAACATTGGACCCAAGTCTCTCAGATGGTGACACATGGTGGCTTTCACTACTTCTTTAAAAAGGTAGTTCAGGGCCTCTGCAACTGCCACCTAGCACTTTTCGCTCTCTCTGCTACTTATCTTGTTGAAAGTCTTTATCAAAAAGGTAGAATGAAACATGGATGCCTCTATGTGACATGGATGTCGACATGTTCTGTGTTCCATTTAACTACCACTAGATATGTGGCATGATTTTTAGTTCTCTGGGAAGTTACAAAAGGGTCTAGGAAGTCGCCAATTGGCCAGCTCCATCCTCAAAAAGTGACACTTGGTAGCTTCTGGTCAAATTCAAAATTTAGGCTAAGAATGAAATGAAAATAAAAAATGGGGAAAAGGACCCACACTCAGAGGGTGACACTTGGTAGCTTTAGATGCACTTTGACACTTAGGCAAAACCAACCCATCCTTTGTTCCAAAACTCTATTGCTTTGCCCAAGGTGCGCAGGAACCAAAATTGTAGTGCTCAAATCAAAAATAAATTAAATACAACATAGAGTAATAAATTACTCTACATTTATTGGCAACCATCAAGACTTTTAAGCCCACTCAAAAATAATCTAACTCCCAATTGATCAAAATTTCAAAATTTACAGCCTCAAAAGAGCTATCTGGTAGATAGACCACTCATGGTCAGATAATCCTTGCTTGCTCTATAATTCATCAAAAGCCAAATCCAAGCTAATAAGATCCTTGTGCAAAAAGGTTTAAAGGACCTAGATAGTGGCTTTTAGTTTGAATTATAGTTAGAAAATAGGAACCAGTACAGTTTCGACCTCTGGGGCTGAGGAATCATCTCGTAAGCTTTGGAAAACTATTTGATCCCTTTGTTTAGCAAGCAAAAATGGTCCAAGTTGATCGGCCATCAGGACCGTCTTTACATCTAAGAATGGGGAAAGAAGGCCTAGTTACACTAGATCTTCAATATGATGCCTCATCTCACCGATGTCTTCTTTCCCAACATCGAGACAATTCTTGTAACTATTAGCTACAACATTGCATTTGAGCTCCTCATTGACTCATTTTACGATGGTCAATCTGTTTGGGATTCCCATAGCTACCAATGTTGCATCCATCGAGCTATAGAGTTTCTCTAGTAATGAATGGGAGTCTATGACTCTCCTATAGATTGTGACCAGAGTGTTTTTTATTGGATTCTCTACCCTTTCACATAGTTTTTGTGCATTGAGCAGGAAGGTGAAAATTGGCTTGAGCTAGATAATCTCCAAAGAGATTCTCACCCACACTGACTCGTAAAGCTCCTTCACTAGTTGTACTAATCTAACACCTCTTGGCTTATTGGCCATCTCAATTGCCAATTGTGTCATCCTCTATTGCTCTACTTGAAACTAGGCTTGAAAAGCCGCAGTCGTATTCTACTCCTCTAGTAGCCTTTGCTATGATTAGGTAACCTAAAATTGGAGTCCTTTGACTCTTCTCTACAATGTTGCATTTTCCTGTCTTAGAGTTGTTGTTGCATCTTTCACAAGTGCAAGATCCATCTTCAATGAATCATTTTAGGCTTGAATTACCCATTGAGTCTGGAGGGAAACAATATCTTGCAATTGTTTTTGTAGACTAGCTATTTCATTATCTCTCCTACTTATTTCTTTAGCCAAACTATTATAGTTTGCCTTTTCTTGGGCTAAATTGGCTTCCATCTTCTCTAGTCTTCTTGATTTCTTCAAATAATCTTCTATGACAATAGAAGTGGATTCGATCAACAGCTCAACTCTATCTTGGGGCCTGAACAGGGACATGTCAATGGCCACTGCATTCATCATGTAGTCTTTCGACTGCATTTGCTTACTCAGCTTAGCAACATTGGGTGACAAATGGGTCACCATCATCTGCTATTGGATAGGGTCAAATTGTGACCTCAAATGTGGGACCATCAGTGATTTATTCTCTTTACTCCTCTTCTTCTCTAACCAAGCTTCTCTTTCCCTCCTAACAGTATCAACCTACATTTGGAAGGTGGAAGGGGACGCAATATGTCCCCTTGCAAAAGGAAATCCTTATGGCAGGCTGTATTAGAGAGCCATTAGTTGGCTAGGGGTGAGTTATAGGGGCATATTTCTAGGAATGGAGGGAGAGAAGTGGGGTAATGTTAGGGCCTAAGGTGCTGATGAGGGGGTGGCTTGCAAGATGGGAATGGCAGTAGTGGCAGGAGGTGTCATCTGACTGGGTGGAGGCATCATGCTGACAGGGTGAGGAATAGATTGAGAGGGAGGAGGGGGAGGAATACTTACTTAAGGAGGAGTTACAGTTGTCTATGGTTGGCACTGTGAAGGCTCCTCTTCATCCTTGGGATCCAATTGGAACTACACCCTCCTTCTTTTTTTGGGTGTTTTCACCACTAGTTACATTTGTCTCCCTTCTACCTTTGTTGTTGCCGATGGTGCATGTGGAGAACTAGGGACCTCAACTACTCCTCATGGTGGGAAACCCTGTGGTGGTGGGGATGCCACACTTCTATGTTGTTCTATGGCAGCTGTGGCTTATTCTAAAGTCTATGGTTATTGGCTTGGTCTTGCTTCAGCCTCCTACTCTACCTCGAGTGTTGGCACTTCGCTAGTTTTTGGGCTAGATACAGGGGATGGATGACATTCATCCCAGATTTCTTCCCACCTTTCATCTGAGTCTACACCTCTAAAGGCATGGGTGGTTTGGGAAATTTCTTGCCTATATTTCCAATAGGCCTCAATTTTTTCTACATCCCATCCTTTGTTCCTCAACATCCTTCTCAAACTAGAGGTCATTCTAACCTTGGGGTCATACTCTCTCTGTTTGTCATAAAAGGTCTCCCATGGCCTATTATGTGGCATGGGCAAATCTATCAGCTCCACATAGAGACTAGGGGTGTCTTCTACAAGACTTTTATTGGTTTCCCACAAGGGGTGGCTTTCATGCACAATCCTGGCTCTAATTTTTTTTGCCCTCACCACGGAGGCTATGTAATCGGCTAGGTCATAAACCCACTTGTCCTCTACCAATAGGAATTCAAGGAAGGTCAGCTTCCTCAATAGTACATTTTTAGCTTCTCTGGCTTCCAGGCTTACATTGCCTACCATCCATGAAAGATTGTACATCTTCCTCTTCTTTTTCCCCAAGCCATATTAATTATCAACTACAAATACCTGCCTAGCAATTTCCAGGAGTGCTAACTTAAGAGTTAAGGTCTTGGGCAGCAGCACTAGCTCTCCACAAAATCCATGGACCCTTATGGTTGTGTGATGGGCCCCAAAATAGAAATCACATGGGATTGGGAAATTGACCAAGAGGTTTGTAACACTTGGGAATAACCTATTTATAACAGGCTCAGGGCTAAGGCAATGAAGAATAGGGGTGATGAATAGTTCCCAAAAATCATATGTGTTACTAGTTTTTGATAAAACATGTGTCCATGTAGACATAGGTATAGTTCTTTAGGGATCAAAGGCTAGGTCTTATAGGTTCAGATTCATAAATTGGGAGAAGAGGTCAGGGTTTTGGTGTAGTATTAGATGGAATAAGAAGGAGGAATACCTGAATATCCCTTTTGCCTAAAACTGGGTTAGATGTTCCACCATTGAGAAGGCGATGTGCTCAAAGAAGTCCAGATGGTACTCCTACATCTTGTCAACTATTTTTAACTTGAAGAGGATGGCCATTTACTCAGTATATATAGCTATGTCATCCTTCATACCAAAGATGAGAGCCATCATCAACAGTGTGTCTTGGCTGGTGGGCGTGAACTGAGTTCTTGATGCAAGGAGCATGGGCACCGTGGTATCACCATCAACCATTTGCAACTTAGACCTCAAAAACTTGGTCTAAGTGTTGACATTTGCCCACATCCTCTGCATCCTATTAATAGTGGGGAAGGTGGTGGTACCATCATATTGCATGGCAAACATGTCCCTAATGGCTTATGGGGTAACCTGCAACATGAATGGGCCTTGCTAAATGGTGTAAGATTGTGGATGGAGAAAGTCTACACATAATTCAATTATATCTGGGCATGGGTGCATAGCTGGGACAACAAATTGAGCTAGTTGTGAGGTCCATATCCTCATCTCAAATGTCTCATATTGCCTTGCCCTGGCTCTTTGTAGACACCTTTGGTGTGCCCTTTCTCAAAGGTTCTTGCTACCAGCTCTTTATAGAATCGGGTCCATGATTCCATCTACATAGTCCTTTACTTTGGATGGGTCACTGGTCAAACCGACTCCCAGGGATTTTATTCTTGGGTATCTCTTTGGTGGTTGTGCAAGAGCTATAGCATATGATTTACTTTCCAGTAACCTATCTAGATATCTAGGTGTCCCTATTCCTTGCTGTGAAGCTGATGTTCCCATCATCTCTAAATATCTTGTATGATAACCTAGTATGAACCTTGCACAAGATAGAAAACACACTCGCTAAAGCAAACTTTCTTAAGTGCTAATAATCGCAATGAGCAGGGATGTTTGCAGGAATGCTTGAGATTTTTAATCTTTAAAATTTTCTAAGGGATATTTATTGGCCTATCAAGTCCCAACTAGCATTAATTTTGGGTGACCGTTAGCAAATCCTACTCAATCTTCAGGAAACAATGAGGTGGACACATTGTGCAGTGCAAGGTACCTTGGAGATATCAAAGATTTGGGGAAGCATTTAATGTGGCAAAATTTAAAGAATTAAAGAAAATTCTAAGATGTTGACCCTATGTTAAAATGCTTATTTTTAAAGAAAAGCGAGAAAGCAAAAAACAAAAACAAAACAATGCGAGAATGGAAACTACCTAACTACATCAATTACAAATCCTTATTTCCCTCCAAGATCAAAAATGAACTTTCCCACGTCTTCTTTACGAAAAGCCAACTTATGTTGCCATAGCAGTGATTGCAATGGGTATATCTTTGATGGGATGTCCTCTACGCTGGCCACAGGGCTCTGCTTGCATTCAGATGAGTCTAAGTAAAACATGTGTTTGGCATCCAAAAATTCTTCTTTTCCTTGAAATCCCATCGAATATTGTCTCTTCATGTTGTCTTGTGTCATCAAGAAATCATTGGCTATTGGTTCTTCACTTTGTGCCTTTTGATATCCATTATTTTTTGGCTCATCTCCTTCTAATTTTAGCTTTATTGCATTAACATGCTCCTTGATGACTTCATCCTTTTGAAAGGATGAATCTGAAAGCTGGTATTCCTTTTATATACTCGATTGAGTCTTAAAGTTGTCTTCTCCATATTCAGCCAGTTCATGGCCTTCTTATAGGATAGTGTCACCTGTCTCAATGACCTGATCAAGGGAGTGTCCATACTCTTCCATATCCTCTTTCAGGGTGAGAAAGAAGTCATAAATGATCTCTTCCTCATCAGAGGTTAAGACACAAGCTGATGACTTGTCCTCTTGTTCATCAAAAAGGGTACTTATGGTGATTTCCTCCTTATTTATACTTATGGAATCATCTTGACTAGCCACAAATTGAGTGTACTCCTCTGCATACTCATTTGCTTCCTTTAAAATATATTCTTCTTCGAAAAGGGATGAAGAAGTAGGCTATGATGGAAAATAAGAAGCCTCTTGAGCAAGGGTGGAAGGGACTTGAGAGGAAAGTGAGTGATTGAGGTTTTCTTCCCTTACTACTATCATAAGTTTTGCATTATTAGGGAGGTGACCTTGACAGGTTTGACATTGCTCATGGATAGGGGTGGTGTATGTTTGATCTGGAATTTGTGGTGGTGAATATGAAGTTTGGTAGACTTGGTAAGGCTGATTCTCGTGAATGCTTAGCCTCTCTTTTAAAAATGTGATCAATCCACACACCTCTAACATCTCATATGTAAGCCCTTGCCAATTTGCCCTTTCAATGGGATCCCACTCACTTTTAATCAGGTCTATTGCATCCCTTACTTGATGGATGACATGACAAGGAATTTTTTGGCCATATTCCCTTCTGCTATCAAGCTCTAACACATATTTTTTAAACCCCAGCAATGCTTTCTTGAAGGTGAAAATAAGATCAGGTTGAACATGGGACATGACATATTAGGGAGACTAGTCATAAGATTGGTATAGCTCATAACCATCTGCATCCTTGTTACTTAACATGATTCCAAGAGAAGCTTGTTCTTAATCAAAAAATATAAGGAGAATAAGACTCATAGCTATGAGTGATAGAATTATACATACCAAAAGGGATTTATTGATGATACTGCTTGATTGGATGATAACTCAGAGTCATTTTTGGTGTTAATAAAACCTCTAAAGGCTGACTGGCTGAAGAATACACCAAGAATTCTTTAACTTCCTTGAAAGATTGGTCCCACCGGGCATGCTAGAAATTGTTGACGGCATAAAATTGTGCTAGGTCTTAACCAATCAACAATGGGAATTTCAAGCTGTGGGACGATGTGGCTTGAAACAACCTCCAGATTTTAGAGAAGCTAGTCTCTTCTTTTATATTGGGTGTTGGGGAAAAGGGATAGGAGACTAAACAGAAATGAAAAATGTAGGAATTGAAACCTAACTATGGAGATGTGCCTGAGTGTAATCCTAATACTAACCTGAGCACAGTGAGACTATTATAGGATTTAATTACATTTAAGAGCAGACAAGTGCATGGTCAATGTAAAAGGTCAAAATAATAGAAACAAAGGCTCACAACAAGGAGTTCTTTCACTGAGACACAGAGAACATCAACAAAGGCATAGTATTCAATCTTCGTAATAGAATTTTCCAATCACATAAGAGGCACAAAAGTCACGTACAATTATGTAAACCTTCCAATTCAAGAAAATGAGACAAAATCAAATGACATTCTTAATCACAACTATAGAAAATCTACAACATAAACTACTTCACCAATGACACAAACAACACCAACCAAGGCATGGAGCTCAAATTTCATTAATTCATTCAACCACATAAAGGGCACAGAAACATTCACGGTTATATCAACTTTACAACTCAAGAAAATTGAGACAAGAGCAAATGATGTTACTGGTCAAGAACTTTAGCAAGCCTAAAACTATAGAATTTTCCCCCTTTAGATTTTGCAATTCCTTCCTTATATAACCTTATATGTTTCCTTGCATCACTTTTTTTCCCATGTAATTCCACTCTATCCTTCACTCCCAAGAGACAAAATAGACAGTGCATTCAATGCCTTGGATGCATCCTGGTCTTATCAAGAACTGCCCTGACTGTGGCATGGTGATCCCTGTCTAGTACCTCTCTTTGTGCCTAAAATTCTTTGTTCCATCACCTGTTTGGCTGCTCAACTGTCTACTCTACCTTTGCTTATAGGGGACAAACAAACAACATCTTTAATACTTGTAAGCCCCAAAAATCTACTCGGTGCACTATTCTATCTACCAAGAATAAATTTCATTGAATTTCCCTCCATTTTTGCTATAACAGGTAGACGAGCACTCTATTCTATTGAAACAGAAGAGGACACTTAGTCGATGTTATGAAATTTCTCTCCTTTTGTCTAGAAGACACTGGAGGATGACACTTGTCCAATTCCACTTTCTTGATACTTTGTAGTTTTATCAAAACAAAACTCACTGCATTCCTTGCTCAGGCAACTTTTAAGAAAGGATGGATGCATGTGGTTATCTTCACTTGTTGACACTCGGCACTTCCTCGATCCTTTGAAATATCATCCAGGACCCACCACAATATTTATTCAATAATTATACTCAAGATGGTTTCTCAAAGGTTGACACATGGCAACCTCTGCTGCTCCTGGGAGGATACATGGCATCTTCTGTTTCTCCTTCTAGGGGTATGTGGTGCCTTCCACTTTCTTTGGGGATGGAGTAGAGAGAGACCCATAAGGTGACACTTGGTAGCCTCCACTACACTTTAGTACTTAAGCAAAAATTAAATGATGCCTTTATGCATTGAATGAAAATGTTGGACCAAAGTCTCCCAGATGACAACACATGGTGGCTTCCACTGCTTCTTCAAAAAGGTAGTTTAGGGCCTCCGCAACTACCACCTAGAACTTTCCACTCTCTCTATTGCTTAGCTTGTTGAAAGTCTTTGTCAAAAAGGTAGAATGAAACATGGATGCCTCTATGTGATGCAGATGTCGACATGTGGTGCATTCCATTTAACTGCCACTAGGTACGTGGCACAATCCATGGTTCTCTGGGAAGTTACAAAAGGGTTTAGGAAGTCACCAATTGGCTGGCTCCATCCTTAGAAAGTGACACTTGGTAGCTTCTGCTCAAATTCAAAACTTAGGCCAAGAATGAAATGAAAGGAAACAAAAGGGTAAAATGACCCACACTCAGAGGGTGACACTTGGCAGCTTTCATTGCATTTTGACACTTGGGCAAAACCAACTCGTCCTCTATTCTAAAACTCTGTTGCTTTGCCCAAGGTGCACATGAACCAAAATTGTAGTGCTCAAATCAAAAATAAATTAAATACGATGTAGAGTAAGAAATTTCTCTACATGTACTAAATTTTTTTGGGTGGGATGATGGAGGCAAGTAGCCCATGGATGTGGACCCAACTAGTAGGGGTTCATAGGTATAGGTATAATGAAGTGGCCCTGATAGACAAGTAGAAGCATTACTAGTAACTACATAGGTGAATATCAAAACTTTATAAGGATAAGTAACCACATTTCAAGTCTAGATTTTTATGTTATAGGGTTAAGTTGTGACTATGATGAGTGAGAGGGACCAGCCTAGGATGACACTAACCTTAATGACCTAAGATAAGGATTTTCTTAGATAGGATAGAGGAGGAGATGTAGAAATAGTAGGACCACTAGATATCATCCCCATGGCATGTTAATTGGCCATTGTGGAGGAGTTGTGATATTATGAGGCCATAGTTTTGACACAGTGTCTTATGAGCCCTGATGGGGTGATTATAGACCAAATTTGGTAGGTAGTACAAGTATAGAAACTCCAAGTTAGTGGGATACTTTAGTGAGTGGATAGGTAGGCACCTTAGGGGGGCAGGCATCAGATGGTAATGGTGCCTTGGGGGCATGATATGATATGATATGATATGTATAGATGTATATGATTTTGATACCATCCTATGAGCTGATGTAGCAAGATGTATATGCTTTGAGAAAGAGAGATGCACATTATTATATGTACTATTTGATCTTAATGAGACATGATGTATATGGTGTGATGATGATATCTAGATGTTATTTTATGGTTCATTATTCATGGTTTAAATGTTTTCAATTTATTATGATTATGCTTATGAGATGTGGACTCACTAGCTTAGGTATGTGTTGATTATGGATGATGCTTATGATGAATGGTTATACATGATTTTGATGATGCTTTGTTTTACATATGGGCATGATGTTTATGATTATATTTATGATCATGGATATGTAATGTGATCATGATTTATGATTATAGATGTAATTTGGTTTATGTTGATGTGGTTTATGATTTTTATGATTATGGATGTTTTGATTATAGCTATGATGTTCATGATATGTGATGTTATGTTTTAGGATGATACAGGTGATGTTATGATGAATGGTTTATGATGTTTTGGCTATGGTTATGATGTTTCTTATGATTATGGTTAGGATGCTTATGACTTTTATGATTATGATTATGATGTTGTTTATGATATTGATTGTGATGTTTTGATTATGGTTATGATGTTGACGATAACACATAAAGTAAGTTAGATAACAAAACTAGATGTGAAAGAAGAGATGAAAATCATGAGACATACATCTAATATAATATATAACCCAATTATGAGAGGGTAAATAAGAAGGCATGATGCCTCTTTGTTGGAAAATACAAACAAAACCCAAAGTTAGATTGGCTTAATGAACATAAGCTTTTTGAATGATTCACATTAGGATGCATTTGTTGATAAAATGATATATTGCTCACATCATGTCAAGTAAGCTCTAAATCCCTTAAATTTTAGATAGTACAAAGGGGAGATGGGTGGTAGGTCATGTGAAGTGTAGTATAAACTTCCTATAGGTTGGATCACCCCTTCTATAGGTGACTTAATAACCATAATAGGCAAGTCCATGTTTTTAATGCAAAGTGTAGACTAATCAATATGAGAAGTCTACTGATGTTATATATGAAAGTTGATTATAGCTTTCTTGGGATAGTTTGTTCTGATTTTGATATAGGGTCTTTGATTGCATGGTTTTGATAGGTTTGTGAATTTTATAGATGTGAGAATCTTCAAATAATTCATTTTGACAAGTTTATTTTAGCCATCCTTCAAGGGAGTGGTCTAAGTTTGGATTTATTTACTTTGATAGTTGTCCATCAATGGAGCAATCTATCTTTTTAAGTAATTTAGATTTTGGGTAGTTGTCCTTTAAGGGAACAATCTCCATACTAGATGTACTTGAACAAAATTATATTTTGGTATCCTAAATTATTTTTATGTTAGGTTAGACATGGAAAAGTCTATATAAGCTTAAAGGTTTACCTTTATGATGGTGAAACCTAGAGCATAAGAAGGTCAATGCTAGATGAATGGAGTGGTTTGAGAGATAATGACCATGGGATTCCATCCAATTTAGGGACAAAAAGTATCAATGAGAACCTTGCCATGGGTAGATCCATAGTACCCATATTTAGGATTAGGATATGGTTGTAATGGTTAATCACATGGTTCTATGTTGTAATTAGTTTTCCTCAAAGGGATGGGATGAAGGTGCGAGGAAGATGTAAATATTGTAAATCAAGGGGTGAGCTTAAGTTAAAAAATGTTGATTTTGATTATTGTTTAATAAAGTAAATGATGTAGATACAAAGCATTGAGAGGCTTAGGTTCTAGTTTGCCTTTAAGAGAGGGCAAATGATCAGTTCGTAATTTGTATTTGTGGGTTATGATGTAGGGTCTAAGCTAATAAAAATCAAATTTACCTTGCTTGATTTTATCCATATTGGTCACATGTTGATTTTCATTTAAGATGAGGTATCTAATGTTAAATTCTCACTATTTTAAGTACTTGTTATAAGCATTCTTGAATTTCTCTTGATAGACATGAAGATAGTTAAGTATAGCCAGGTGACACTCATCAAGTAGGTCAAGTCATGTTAGATGCTCCTGATGATAGTTGGTTTTAGAAATGATGTTTTGTAAGGATATGTGAAGAAAGGGAATCTAAGCTTCAAGAGGCAAGACATCCTTAGCTTTGAATACTAATGAGAAAGGTATAACACCCATAGAGGTTCAAATTCTAGTATAACAAGCCCATAAAGTGAAAGGAATGTGCAAGTGCTAATCTTGAATAGAAGCATTGACCACTTTGATTAACATATTATTGAGTATTTTGTTAGAGGATTCTACTTTTCCATTTATTTTTATATGATAAGGTGAGGAAAATCTTAACTTAATGCCAAATATGTCATAAAGACCTTAGAATTTCTTATTTTTGAAATATTTACCATTATCAATGATGATCTTATGGGGAACACTAAAATATTAGATGATATGATGATTGATGAAGTCAACTATCTTTTATGCTTTAGTCAAAATGAGAGGGATATCATCCACCCACTTGGTTAAATACTCAGTGGTGGTGATGATGGAGTGGTACTAATGTAAAGAATAAGGATTGATTTCCCCAATGAGATCTAGTCCCCATTATGAGAAGGTCTAAAAGTCTTTAGATACTTGAAGGCCATGGACAAATGCATGATGTAAATTGGTGTGATGTTGACATTTAACACACTTATTTACATAATCATGGTAGTATTGGTTAAGGATGAACCAATGGTAGTAAAGGCAAAGGATATTTTTAGTGATAGCTAAACCACTAAAGTTTCCCTTAAAACTTTTATCATGTATTTCCTTGACGGTATGGGAAAATTCATGACTGTGAAGGCAATGGATAAGGATGTCATAGAAAACACATTTGTAAAGTATTCCCTCTAATATGATAAAAAGAGAGGTAATTTGAATAAAGGCTCTTGGGGCATTCTAAGAGAGGTTAGGAGGAATGACATTGAGGTATTCAAAGGTTTGCTGATACCAAATGTCTGATGGAGATTCCTCCACACTACATATGGTAGGGAGGTCAGATTGAATATAAGAGGGTGTGATAAAATTATGAATGGTGAAAAAAAGATTAGAATTGGGAGGAAAAGATAGGATCTGAGAAGTAAGGGAATCCATTATATCCAAAAACTTGTTGGTGGATTATGGAATAGATTAGATAAGGTAATGATTGAATGATGCTAAGAATACATCAACTAGTTTTTTGTACTGTTACAAGACATCATTATTACATTGGTAGGATCCATTGACCTAGTTGACCACAAATTGGAAATCACCAGAGATATGAATTGTCTTAACTCCTAATGATAGAGTGGTTTGGAGACCTATTACAAGGGCTTCATATTCAACCATATTGTTGGTATACTCAAAATAAAGTTTGAAAGAAAGAGGAAGAGGTTCACCATCGAGGGGAATGAGAATAACTCTAGCACTCCCACCATGATATCACTTTGAACCATCAAAGAAAATGGTTATTTGGTAGGTGATATCCTCCTGAGAAAGAGTTACAATGGACTTGTCTAGAAATGAAAGAAGTGGTGGTTGTCTGGTAAAGGATATTTTACCAATTGATCAATAATGATTTGCCCTTTAATCAACTATTATTAGAGAAAATCAAGGTCAAACTCAGTTAGGAACATGATCCACTTACCCATACATTGGTTTTGGTATGGTTTATAGTGAATGTACTTGATTTGGTCAGTGTGGGTGATGACATAGGTTTTGTGATTGAGGAGGTAATCTTGAAGTTTGGTATCCATGAATACTAAGGTAAGGCAAATATTCTTGATATGGGTGTATTGAGTCTCATACACTATAAGTGTTCAAATTATATAGTAGACAACATGCTCTTTGTGTTATTAATTATGGTAAGTAAGAATCACCCCTAAGTAATGGTAAGTGGTAGAGATATAAAGGTAGAAGGGTTGGTCCTCTTTAGAAGGTGTAATAATGGGTAGAAAAAGAAGGTACTCTTTGAGTGAATTAAGGGCTTGTTGACATTCATTATTCCACTTAAAAGATGTATCTTTCTTGAGAAGATGGTGAAATTTTTGACATCTATTTAGTAACTGAGAGATGAAGTGATGGATGGATTGGATCTTCCCCTATATGCTAAAAATTTTCTTAAGGTGGGTTGGAGGTGGTATGTCAAGGATCGCTCTGACTTTGGTAGGGTCTACTTTGATTCCTCAAAGAGAGATGATAAAGCCAAGAAGATTTATAGATAAGACCCCAAAAACACATTTCTTGGGGTTGAGCTAGACATGGAAATGGATTAGGCATTCAAAGATAATTTTGAGAACTTTTAGATGATCTTTATGATATTTATATTTTCCAAAGAGATTATCTACATATTCCTCTATGATTTTATGTGTGAGATCATGGAAGATGTAAGCCATCACATGATGTTACGTTGTTCTAGTGTTTTTTAGACCAAATGGCATGAATTGATAACATAAAGATCCCCATGGGGTGATGAAAGAAATATTATTTTGATCTTTGAGGTCAATCAAGATCTGATTATGTCTCAAGAAATTCTCCATGAAAGATAACATCTCATGGTTGCCTATAATATCAACAAGTTGGTCTATGATAGGCAAAGGAAAGTCATCCTTTATAAAATTAAGGTTGAGGTCATGAAAGTTAATATAGAGGTGAAGTCCCCCTATGGGATTGGTAATGGGAATGATGTTAGAAAACCATTGTGGATAGTTAATGGGTTGGATGAAATTAATAAATAAGAGGTGTTGAAGCTCTTCTTTGACTAGAATGGTGATGTGAGGGTGCATCCTACAAAGCTTTTGCCTAAAAAGCTTAGCATTAGGATAGATCCAAATGTTGTGGAGAGTAATGGAAGGGTTGATCCTAGGCATATATTGATATAACCAAGCAAATTATATGATTCATTCACAAAAGAAGGAAAGGTAATCATTTTGTTCTGAGGGATCTAAGGATTGACCAATCTTTACAATGCAAGGGTTATCTTGAGTACCCAAGTTCACATCGATAGTGGATTCATTTAACATGGTTTGGTTTTTAAGGGGAAGGTATTTGTTGATAGAAGAATCCCTCACACCAAGATAGGTGAGAATGGAATCATCATCCTGATAGTGGATGGTGTGGATGGTAGGAGAATTATTTTCTACCATTTTAGGATGAATCAAAAGAAAGGTTTTTATTTGAATACCCTTTTGATAGGTTGGGGGGACCAAACTAATAATATTGACTAAAAAAAGTTAATAAGAATGATTTTAAAATCCTCAAACTTTGAAAGAGATGGGGTTGGTGAGGAGTGGGTATCCTTCACAATGGTGGTGATAGGTTTGGGTAAATTGGTGGGTTCTTTTAGTAGTATGAACCTAAGGCTGAATAGATCATGAGATTTATAGGTTTTGATTGAAGTTAGCTCATGGGGTCTGTGTTCATAATGGTTAAGGCTGAATCCCTTTCAATCATGCCTTTTAAGGTATAGTTTGATAAATTCTAGTTTGTCTAAATATGAGAAATCAGAAGTAAATGGTAAGATAGAAGAGATGGTGAAGAAAGTGAGAAGTGGTTGATTAAGTCCCCCATAGATGAAATTGTTTTGGTGGTTGGGAAGCCCAAAAGGAATGATGGTTTTGATATTAGGGTTAGAATTGGGATCATGGTTAAGGTTTCCATACTCTTGAGGAGTAGGGAAGGCATCCAAGGCCAAAAATTGATACTCTCCTAGTGAGAGGTGTTGGAAGATAGGATCTAATGGGTCCTATATGGGGATCTAAGAAGAAGTGATAGATGAGCTAGTTGAATTTTCATCAATGGTAGAGGTGGGGTTGTTATTGGTTGTTGGTGAGGTGGATGAGCAAGGAAGAAGAACATCATTAGGCTGATATGTCATGTTGCAAGATAGAAAAGGACTAGGGTTAGCTTGGATAGTAATGACCTAACCCTTGTGTTCAAACTTGACACATTGATGCAAGGTGGATGGGACATAACTCATGGATTGAATCCAAGGGCATCCAAGTAAGATGTTATATTAGAAATCACCTTCTATGATGTAGAAGATATTTAGAAGTGTGTGAGGTCCCAAGTGGATGTGGACATTGATTGTTCCCAAGGTTGTGGCCATAATATCATTAAAGGAATGGAGGACCATTGAGGTTTTTGAAATGATATTCTTTAGCAGTTGGAGTTGGTCATAAGCATGAGAGGAGATAATCTTAATATTAGCTCTTCCTTTAATCATCACCTTTTTGATATGGTTTTGATTGATGTATGTAGTGATGAAAATAGGAGGATCTATATATTAAAAATAATAGAAGGTATTTTTTAATCCTTGAATGTGATAAGGGATGAGAGTCAAAGGGTTTTGACAAAGATTTCAAGAGGTTGAGGGTCTTTAGGTTGGACCTCTATAGATTATAGGGCCTCTATTAGTGCTTGGTGTTGATGGGGAAAGGTGTTGATCATTTTTCATAGACTCATCTTCACTAGTTTTTGGTGATGTTGTTTTAGAACCACTTGTTGGATATATTTAGAAGGGTTAGAGGGAAAATCACCCAAAATGGATATTTTGGGTTTTAGAAAAGGTGAAGGTGAGATTGCTTGGGTTTAGTTGTAAGGTTGAGGGGTGGAAGGATAAGTCTATGTAATAGACACTTTGGCCTTTCCCTTATCCATTTATTAGGCTTGAGATCAGGTAACCATATGGATAGTGTGGATGAGGGGAGGTGTTGGGATAGAAGGTTGCTTCACTTCTTCCTAACTCTCGGATGAGAGTGGTGGAGTGGGTAAGTTCTGGATAGGTTGGGTTGGTAATGGACTAAAGATAGGTTCATATACTAATAGATCATACTCATCCCATAAGATATGGATATGTGTTTGGATAGCTTTGTAGTTCTCTATGTCATGTCTAGGTGTCCTATGCTATGAGTAGATTAAATTGTTGTTGAACTAAGATGGTTTAGGATGTGAAGTTTCAAATGGTTTGATAGGTGGTAGATTTAAATAATAAGTTTGTAACAACCTTTGTAAAATATTTAAATAAGATTCAAGCAAAGGTGTTATGGGTGATGTTATTTTGGTTTTTAAGGTGGGAGCCATCTTAAAATTAGGCTTCACTTTAAGAGTTGTAGGTGGTATAATGTTTTTGGTAGATGGGTTTGATTGGGTTTGTTTAGTGTTAGATGGTTTTGAGGCGAAAGGTTTAAAGTTAAAGTATTTGGAGGTTGAAGATTGAGATGATGAAGGCTTGGAGATAGGTGGGATGGTAGAGGTAGATAGTTTGGATAAAAATGATGGGGAGGTTGATGATTTGGAGGGGATAGGTAAAGGTAGGATAAAATAAGGGAATTTAGTTTGGGTGATTTTAGGAGGGTCCACCTTCTTGATATAAGGTTGAGCTCCTAGGATGGAAGAATGATGGGGTCCCAAGATAGAAGGTAAGAGGGAAGGAGGTGGTATGGTTCTAGTTTTAGGTAGGAGTTTGGGTGGTTCCACCTTCTTAGTTGGTTTGGTTAAGGTTTTCTCTAGTGGAATACATAGGTTTAAATCTAACTTTAAATATGGGTAGAGAGGTCTATAGGTAGGAAGTACCCCTAGATTTTTGATAGGTTTGGTTAGAGAGGTGTAAGGTGATTTGATAATTTTGGATGGAGATGGTTTGGATGGTTCTTCCATAGTTTTGAAGGGAAAGGTGTTTGATGAAGGGATTGAGGTGATGATATGTTGAATGGTGGATGAAATTGAGGTTAAGGGTTCATGTTTATTTTGATATGGGAGCCCAATATGGTTCCAAAATGTAGCTCAATACAAATTGGGTTAAGAAGATAATTCTAGGTTTTGGACCAATCTAGAGAAGGGTTTGTAGATGGGTTTGATTCCTTAGGTATTAGATTCAAAGATTAGGCCCATAGGATTACGTAAAGTAATGGTTTCTTCCCCATTATCCTTGATGAAAGATTTTAAGATTTGGTAAGAGTAGATGAGGTTATCTCTCCTTGTGGATTGGTTTCCAAAGAGAGAGTGGGTGATTCCATCGTGGGTGAGGAAGGTGTGATGGCAATGGTTTCCTCCTTTGATATTTATATCAAAGGAGAGGTAGGTAAGTCTATTATCTTATCATGTGAAGGGAAGGGGTGGTTGATTCCTTTGTTTGGGCATCTAAAAGAATGGAGGGTGATTCTACCACATCAATAAGTGGAGTGGAGGAAGAGGTGGTTGAGGTAATGGTTTCCTTAGTGATAAGCTCATTAATAATAACATTAACTATATGAATCTCATGAACATGAGATGATTCTAGTTTATTGTTATCATGGTTTGTAGAAGGGGCATGATTGGAAAAAGGTTGTCAAAAGATGTTGAGTGACTAATTTGGGGGTGCATTGGGGTTATCAAATGTAAGTTACCCTTTATCAATCAAGTATTGGACAATGGTTTTGAAGGTATTGCACCTAATAATGTCATGCCCAATGACACAGTGGAAAGCACATAGATCATTCTCAATGTACTAATTGGGCATAAGGCAAGAAACACTGAATTGTAGAGGAGGTTTGATGGGGGGAAGTTGTATGATGTTGTATTTGAGAAACTTATCTAAAACTAAAGAATATGACTCCCCTAGTAGAGTGTATTGTTTTTGGGTAGCCCAATTTTGATTTCAGGTTTATTGGTTGGAAGAGTTAGAGGAGTTGGTTTGGTTAGGTTGGTTGACAATCGAAGGTGGAGATATTTTAAGGATAATCATGTTTAGGGATGCCTTTGGTTTGGTGTTAAGGTGGTTAATTGGGTTAGCGGTTTTGGATGGGGAAGTATAATTATATTTAAAGAAAGAGTTTTTGTTCCTTAGTTTCAACTTTCCCTCATCAATGGCTCTAATTTCTAGTTTGTGTGCCATGGTAAAATCCTCATCAAAAGTTTCAAAATTTAGAAATTGTACAGTAAGAAAAATGTGTTTGGCACAAGCCTAAAAGAAAAGTTAAATAGACTCAGGTTGGGGTAAAAAGAAATACATTTGGTTGAAAAGACCTCTCCATCAAGCTATGAAATTGGTAATTGATTCGTCATCAAATCACCTGATGGAGTAGAGGTCAGTGATAGTGACCTTCTTAGATATATTTATTGAGAAGTGGTCTAAAAAGGTTTTGGAAATTTGGTAAAAAAAAATATAGAGTGATTAGTGAGAGAACTATACCAATTGAATATTGGTCTAGCTAAAGGCATATGAAAGGTGCAAAGGAGAAAAAAATCATTGTAGGCTATCAAGTAGAAATAATTCCAAAACACTCTTAAGTGTTGTTGGGGGTCCTTCTTGCTTTGGAGCTTAGATAATTTGGGTAGTTCTCATTGAGGAGGATAAGGTTGTATAGGAATGGATGGGTGAATAGGTTCATTATAACTTTGTTCATAAGATGAGGTTATGAGCCCCAGAGATAGATGACTCTAGTTGGTCATTTTTTCCATCAACATTTTGAGCAAATCTATTTGGGGTTGGGGAGCTCCATACTTGTCTAGTAAGTTTTGTTGGGTTTGGGTGGATGCACTATATGGGTAGCTGGTAGAAGGTTGAAAAGATGACACATATTGGTATGTTGTCATTGACGGAGGGTTGGGATGATGCCACATAAGGGTTAATGGGAATAAGAGGTTGGGTAGAAGATGAAGCTATATATCCTTATAGATTAGGAATATAACATGGGTATGGTGTCATAAGTATTTTTTAAGGAGTTGATGTGTGTTTATTTGGAGGTATGATTGGATTGGTAGATTGGAGAATTGATATGGATGGGATTGGAGGTACGATATGGTTATTTGGTTAGGGGTGAGTGGTAATTCTAATATTGATTGGTGGAAGGGTATAAAAAGAACCAAATTTTAAAGAGGAGTGGATATTGGTGGGTTGGTAGTGATAAAGGGAATAGTGGTGACATTTGTATAAGATATCCCCACCATGGGTGGAGTATGGGTGACAAGAGATGAGGTTGCCCCTATGTTAGAGGTTGGTGTAGGAGGTGTTTGGTTATTAGTTAAGTTGTTTGATTGATTTTGGGTAGAGGTAGTAGATGTATTAGTGGTGGAGTAAGATGTTTGGGTGATCATATTTGGGTAGAGGTAGTTACAACCATAAGATTGGGTGGTATCATATAAGGTGGATCTATAATAGGTACCAAATTAGGTGTACGGTGAGATAGAGTGTTGAGGTAATGTTGGAGGGCCACAAGGTTGTTATCAAGGAAGGTGGTGAAGTTTGTGTCACCTTAATAAGCTATTAAAGTCATGGTGGGGGTGGTAGAAGGATGGGGATAACCCTCAACATCTAAGGTATACTCCATAGAAGAAGAAGAGGAAGGTGGCTCTTGGTTGGTTTGATTTCTTAGCTATTGTCTAGTGAAAAACATATGAGAAATAGAAAGGAATAAAATAAATCTCACAACTCAAACACAAAGCAAACAAAATAAAATATCTCAAGGCAATCAAAAACATAAACTAAAGTGCATTTAAAATCTTAGGATACCTTTTATCTCACTTTTCGCTTATGTATTAGTTTGAAAATGTGAAGAAGAAGTTGGTTTGTATAACAAGTATTGGAAAAGAAGTCTATGGTTGGTTTTAGGTGTTTAAGTCTCTCAAAAGGATCTATATTGGAATTAAATGCATGGCTTGGTATTGGGGCCTACCCCCTCACTTCACACACTACAATGATAAGGGTGTTGGGTGATTAGCTAGTATATACCAACTTATAGAGTTTATACTCAACTAGAGAGTTGAGTTGGTTCTCATCTTGGTAAAGATTTCCAAGAAGATTGTTGGGAAAGGGTAAGGTTACCACTAAGTGATGAAATTATAGTTGGGCCTTGTCTCAAGTTTGTTTGATGTTTAATTGATTTAAGTGGTTTGGTATAGTGTGTGATAAATAAGTGAAATTATGGTTAATTACTTTGCTTTTTAATTTAACTAAGTGAGCTAAACATGAAAGCGATCAATGTATGCAAGGTTAATTTTATACCCAAAATAAATTTTGATTTATTTATATGAGCATATAATAAGGAAGAAAAGGGCACCTAGATGCTACTAGGTCCCACTAAGTGTGCCAAAATGTTTTTCTCAATTTTAGCTTTATTTCTATCTAAATAAGAAGTAATAAACTAGTAATAAGGATGTGGTAGAAGAATCTATTTGTTTGTTTGTGTGTGTGTGTGATCTAGATGATTGTGAAGAGTTCCTCTTTGATTTAGGAATAATAACTTGTATATAATAAATCACTCATGTAAAGGGAATTTTTAGATGGATAACAAGGGGGATTGTGTATACACATAATATTTTCTCAATTTTATTGATTAATAACACTTTGTATTTTGTAGGAACCTACAAAGTCTCAATCTCTCTAAGTGCATGACTTAAGTGGTGCATCGAGAAAGGGGTGGGTAGACCTTTTGTTCTTCATAAGATTATTTTTCTTTTTTCCACTTGATATCTACACTCTTGCCTCATAAAACCTTGAACCCTAAGCTTATTTCTCTCTTTTCTATCTATTCCCACCATTTATCATGCTTTATCCCTCATTTCTTACCTTATTTCCCTTTTGACCTATTCAGTAAGCTAGGTCAACCTGGTTGACCTAGCTTATTCTAGGGATACTTTACCTTTCCATGTTTCTTTGCATCCTAGACAACCTATCACAAACTTCAAGCATTATCTTGATATTGCACTAGGTCAATCTGATCGACCTAGCATAGCTGACATGTTCATAAGTCTTTAGGGTGAGATACTACTATATATACAAGGTCATTCCTTACCATTTCATAAGAGAGTTGAATTAACTGAAGAAGTGTGAATGAACATCCACTTAGTGACCATTATATATGAGGAATAAATATTTAGGGTTCAATACTTTATTTTAAAGATATGATCTTGTCTTGTGGAGAATCCTTTAGGATGCTTAGGTAGGCCATGTAGCCTAGAATTGATTTATATTGGTTGTCCTTATAAGCCACAATAATCTTTTTCAAAGCACCATTGGCCAAAGGAGAGGTTGAGACTCGGTAGGTTCATCTTCAAAGGTAAGTATTCCTAACTTTATTTCTCCTTTGTAAGAGTAGATAGATAATGAAATATATATTCTTCTCTCCCATGTATTAGGATTATGTATACATTGACATGAGTATATGTCTCCTTTACATGTTTAGTTTAGCTGTTATTTACTCATTTTATTTTAACCCCCACTTTGTGCCACAAGCTTTGGTGAGCACTAGATTATCTTACTTTTCTTATTATTAGATTAGTTTTATTTCCTATTTATTATCATAAGTGAATATAGAAACCATAGGACTCTTTTAGGGTTGTTGTGTGATTGTGTTAGACTGTAGGCTTTAGAACCCTGCCTAGCATGATGTGTTATGACAAATGATACAAGTTATCCCCTAATCAGGTCTAGAAGATTCTCCATATATTCATTATCTTGATTAACAAGTGTGTGACCCAATTGAGAGTGTAGGTGTGATTTGTCTTATTCAATCTAGGATTGATTCATGTGCACCATGTAATTTTTATTGCATACAGATTGCCTAGTGTGAACTAGATTTAAGAAGTGTGAGCTTACTAGAAGGCTATCAATCCACTCTCTTAAAAATTTAAGTTGAAATAAATGAAAAAAAATTACTTGCATCAAATGATATAAAATATTGAAAGACTAAAAAATAATTAAATACTTGATAAAATAAAATAGACTAATTACGAAAATAGTGGGTCAATACTAATGCTAAATAGGTCAAGTTGGGTTTAAAAAATAGGTAAGGTCTCTAGGAAATGGCAAGGACAAAGGAAGTGGAATTTGGTTGAGAGTAAGTAGGTGTAAATAACTTGATATTATTTCCTACCAAAGTGACCATCAACAGTCAAGGTAACCATAAGTAGTTAAGCTAACCATCAATGGTTGGGTGATTGTCGATGGTTAAAGATGACCATCAGTAGTCAAGGTAATCATCGGTAGTTCTTGTGGTTTATAAAGGAGTTTAATTAAAGGATATAGAATGGGTTAGTAAGTGGTTTGAGATATGGTTAAGGTTTTTGGGTTAGGAGATAATATGCAAAAACGTTTGATTTAGGTAGAGAAGTCAAAAACTAGAGAAATAAAAACCAAAACTACAAAATGTACCTAGTTTGTTACTTGATGGATGATGGTTGATCCTAGAGAAATTTTGGAAGAGTAACGGTACATTGCCTCAAAAAAAAATTTGGTATAGGTTTGGGTCTCTATTATAGTTATTTAATTGTTGGGAGGAAGATCTACTAGTCAATATCTTGATTACCTATATGCTAGAATGCTTGATTATGTATCCCTATTCACCTTTTACTCCCCTCTTTTTATAGGAAAAGAGAGATGGACTTAGAAGGTTATATAAGAAGTTAGGCTAATGATTTTGATGCATCATGATGTGTTATAAATTGTTAAGGTGGACATATTAAATTGTGCCATGTTAGCTTGTACATAGTTGGTGTTGTTTTTGTTCAGGTGGTGGGGAAAGGACCTAATCGTCAGTGATCAGGGTGACCATTAGTAGTCACTCTAACCATTGATGGTCTAGTGTTGAAGGTTAAGTGGGGTAAAAGGGTGGGTTTGGTCAGTTGGTCAAACTAACCATGATTAGGCTTAGTTAGGATTTAAAGGGTCAAATTGGTCCCAAGGGAGTCCTAAGGTGGTCTAGGAGTGTTTTGACATTTGGAACTATAATGTGCATAATTCTAGCATCTACAACTTGGGATCATTAGGGGCTAGCTCGAGCATGGTGATTTCATGAATGGGCTTGTTTGAGAGCTATTGATGTGCATCCAAAAGGGAATCAATGTCTTTTTTATTGATGTCTTGAAGAGGTGGTATTATGCAGGGATACAAAAATAAAGGTGTCTCACCATGATTATAGTAGATGTAGTCTTCTACAATCTTAGCGAAGCCCATAGCTTCCTTCATGAATTGTGGTTCCCATGTTGGAACATCTTCTCAAATCTCATCTTGAAGTCTACTGATGAAGTAATGAATGAAGATTATATTAGAGATGTTTTTGGTTAATGTTTCAAACTCAATATGATATTCCCTAATAGTACTATTTTGTCAAAGTGGAATTAATGCACCAATGAGATTATTTCTAGAGAAAATGGGAAGATCCATAAGAACCAGAGAGTGGACATTAGTTTCAACCAAAAATACATCCATTATAATGTGACTAATATTTTAATTTTTTATACTAGTAAACTGACACATAACATAAAGGTTACTAAAACTACCCACCACTGATAATATAAGACATTAAAAATTAAAGATGAAACTATATCCTAAAGACACCACTATATTAGTTAAAAACTAAGACAAAAAAATAATTAAAAATATATAAAATAACTTTAATGAAAACAAACACTAAATAGACATCAAGAACCGAATCATGATACACATAGATGGACTCAACTACTAGGTTTGGACACAAGATATGGACCCAACAGACATAATGATAACGTAATTTATCTTTCTACTATTTTACCATATGGAATGATGTTTTATAAACCTAAAACATCATAATGTTGACTAAGATGAATAATTACCAAAGTAATACCTCTAAACATTATAAATGAAACAAGACACTAAACTGATGGACCATGTAATAAAAGAAGCTAAACTTGAAACTAAAACTAGACATGAATGTTAGTGGGAACACCTAATACCAATAATGAATGTGGTAAAACAAAAATAATAGAAGAAGTGGTTTTGATGGTATTGGAAGGCAAAAAAGTGATGCATTGATGAAGAGGAGAGCCAAGGTGTTGGTGAGATCAAGTTAAGGATGAATAAGTGATGTAGATTAGAGGGTTTACATGGAATGTAGTGGCATAGATCATGCCAAGCTAAATCTTGGTCACTAAACAAGGTGAAGATATCTCACCACATCAAGAAGAGGAAGGCCACCATGTAAATGTCATTAGAACACTGATCTAATGAGGTGGAAATTATGGTAGTATAGAGCTCAATGTTACTCTGAGATAAATTCAAATCCAAGACTTAAGTAAATAATGATTAGAATAGAATTATATAAATGAAATGAAGAAAACCATGGTTATCATAATAGAGTAGGTTCAAACTATAGGTCATTGCTAGTACTTTAGGTGGTCTTATTATACAAGAGGATTTTCATTTGAGATTCATGCAATGACATTCAAACACCAAGAGAGAAGTTGTTGGATGGGAGTGGTGAAAAGGTGTTTATGGAGGTGAAGGAATCAAGGATAAAAATAGAGTAGAAAATATGCATAGGATGGTGAGGAGACATGTATTTGATCTAGGTCTAAGACAATACAACTTATGTGGGTAGTTATTGGCATTGTGAAGGCAATCGAGCCAAGAATGGATTTAGAAATGGATGCAACGCCAAAACCCAAAATCATGGCAAAGAGACCTTGAATAGGGTGTTTTTATTGAAGGGGATCATCATCATTAATGTAATCCAAATTCTACATAGGTATGCTATGAGAGGTGATAAAACCATAGTGGAATGAGATCTCATAGGGAGAACCATAATGGATTCTAATGTGGATGTGAGGGAAGATCTAAAAGAGCTATAGTTGATCCATCAGAGTGTAGACACCAAAATTATGTTACATATATGCATAACTCCCTATGTTGAAACCTCCCTTGAGCTCCTTTTAATAATTATCCTTCATAACCCATGTTTTTACCCCTCACACAATTAATTAATTTAAAATATTTAATTAAGTTAATTAAAAACTACTTATGCCACCTTACCTAGCTATCTCATCCTAACACTAATTCTTACCCTCTAAGTCACCTCAAGAATCAGTCCCGTAATCTTGACTATCCATGACTTTTTCTCACTCCAAACATAAATTCTTAACTAACTATGTTCTTCTTAACCTTAAATTTCTACCGTTTACTAACAGATACCACACTTGGTAGGAAAAAGAATAGAAAATAGGCTAAAAATTATCTTTTTTACTTATTCTCATGCCACCAATGTTGGTCAACCCATGGCTAACATTGGTGGGATCATCAATGTTAGTTATTTAAGCCAAATTCTAATCTAATGTTTAGGTCAGTATAAATAAAAAAACTCAATCATTCACATATAGGCTTTAACATTCAACTTTTTACATCTATTCTTACCATTAATCTGCACAAATCAATATAGATTTGGAAGTGATATACTACATAGAGCTTAGATTATTCTAAATTGGTAGCACACACTTGTCTTTCTATTCACCTGTTGCTTCAAAACACCTCACCAGAGCCATGTATATGGCACTCATAGTTCATCCATTTCACTAGCTAAGTATATCTCTATGTTTTTTTTAATTCCTTTAAACAATCATTTTAAAATTACTTTACATTATATTGTTTATCATTTTATGAATGTCTTGAATCTCCTTACAGAGGATTTATAAAACACCTTCACCTAATTCCCTCTACTTAAAACATACCAACCCTTTGTTTAGCCTACTTGAGTCTTACCCACTCCCTTACGAATCTTCCCAACCTCACAAACCTGACCAAAATCCACCTCTTAGCTCCAAAAAGTCTCCTACAACCTCCCTAATAAATTATTACCCCTACCAACATTGGTCACATAACTAAAGTTGATCATATATCCTTATCAACATCGACAACCTAACCGATGTCAGTGACTATGTATTTCCATTAACTTCTTTAATCCTACCTAAACAACCTCCAAAAACACCAATAACTCACATTACATGTACTGTGTCACTCTTTGCTATACTCAGACTGCAATAATGGTATGAACATCTCTCTCTTATTCTCTCTTTCATTTTTTTATTCATTACCATTTTATTTCAAAAAGTGGACTGTCATCCCTAAGGAAGTTTGACACTTCCAGGAACAAGTGTGTAGCTTGGCAGCCCACTCATATAGCTACTAACAAATATTTTAGTGGCAGTGCTTTCTTATTCATAGGTATTCCTCCCTAGCCAAAAAGGAGTGCTTAACATTATCTATATATGGTTTTCAACCAATCCAAGTTCTCTCTAATCTCTAATTACTACCCTTCATCTCTATTTCTCCTTAAACACCAAATAGATTCAAAATTTAGTGAAATATTTTTGGCATGCCCAGTGGGATCTTGGAGTTTTCCTCGGGTTCATTTCTTATTTTAAGCATTCATATAGGTAAAATTATAGTGAAAATTTCATTCCTTGCACTTTCTCCCTCTTGATTTCCTCAAAATAGAATATTCAATATTTTATTTTCTATTTAAAGGGAATAAACTAAAATTTCTTCCTTGTCACTCTTCTCTTTCTTTTACCTTTAAAATAAATTTATCATTGCTTGCAAGTTAAAAAGAATATATTATTTATCTCTTTCTTGCATGCACATTAGGATAGTGAAATTCATTCTCTTCTCCTATTTCATCATTGTTTTCATTCGAATCAACACACTTTAGATTTGGGTTTAAAACTTACTGCACTTCATTATTTGCTTGCTACATATTAGCTCACCTAGTTAACTACAAGAATTAAGAATGAATCATAGTAAAAAAATGTTATACAACTTGATCACACTCATAAAAACAAACATCTAAACTCACCTATGACAAGGCCCATCAGGATTTCATCACCTGGTGGATCACCTTACCCTACCTGACTATCTTACTTGGATTCAGCACCAAGGGGAGAACCCACTCTATTCTTTGATGGAGTATAAACTCTAGATAGAAAGTATATTTTGGTTAAGTGTCCTAGCTTGTATTTAGGTCTATGAAGTGAAGGGATAAAGCTCTTATAACAAGCCATGTACTTGTTCTAACATAGATTTCCTGTTGAGCACTAGAACTAACCTGAAACCAGATCTAGATTGCTTTCTAGTACCTTCAGTAACCAAACTCTCATCTCACCATCTGATTAAGGAATAAGACAACATGATACTAAAATTAATCTCTAGGAGTTAATAATTAGTTTCTGTATGTTTTTTTTGCTTTTAGATTGACTTCTATATTTTGGAGTTGGTAAGGATGTTTTTCCATTGATTTGCAAAATCAACACCATTTATAATGCTCAAGTTGTATAACTTGTTATATCAAAAATTTTAAGTGTTCATCCTCCTTATAAAGACATTTTACATCCTCTATTTTACCTAGGATTTGCCTCTAGGTTTCTAAAATGTTAGTTTTTTATCTCCCAAGACTCCACAGTGACCGACATCACTTAAACCCACCAATGTTGATAGACTTTAACCTACTGACATTGATCAACTGACTAACATTGATGACTATGTAAATTGGTTATTTTTAGTATGCTTAGAACAACAAGCTAAAACAACCTACTTACCTACACCCAAACATAGTTTTTCCTTATTCTATCACTAATACAGAGTATTAATACTATTTATGCTTCCTTTTCCATGGTATTAATGCAAAACCAAGCCAAAATTCTTGCAGATTACATAAGCTAGTAACCACTTCCACCTTCCCCTCTTATTATTGATTTTATCATGGAGCATACTTTAGATATAGAGCATACTCTTAGCTCCAACCAAATTCCCATTAAGCTTGAAGGAGATCAAGATTTTTCTAAATTTCTTGATCGCAATGTGGTAGCCCTTTAGCATTACCTTGTCATGAGCCAAACCGACAATTATTCTGGTGACCCACTATATGGTATACCAACTTCCCTAATGGTGAAAACTTTAGTTTTAGCTATCTCCACTATGTTCCCCATGGTTACTCAAACCACCACTTTGACAAATAACCCAATTATAAACAATATCTAAATTTCAGCAACGCCAATTGCCCCATCCCACCTAAACCTTGTCATGACTTCCCTGTCCTCACAGCCATAAGCAATTCAGTCAAGTCTAACCCTATTTTAAAATATGGTGGTACCCATCCCATCTAATCTTGCACCTGTAAACATATGATTTATGACTCACACTTCACCCAGTACAACTATACCAATAACCCAACCTATAATAACAACATCTAACCAAATCATAGTCTCTAACCCAGTGGGACAAACCCCTTTTATTTTTTCCCCCAACCTATGATTCACTACCCCTATGTTACATCAACACAATCATATAAAGCAATGTCATATGCTCCCTCTACTTCCTATTATTTTCCCTTAACTTAGGGGGTATCTCCTAAACCAATCTTCCTCCAGACGTCATTAAGATGTCGATGGACAAGATGTCTAATTTAGAGACATTTGTGTCAGGTTCAAATAATGTGTTATCTTATGATCAAATATGCAATGAGCTCATTCATCCTTCTATGCCTATTATGCCTTATCCAAGCCAATGGGAACTCCCCAAATTTACTCATTTATAGAGTAAATAGGACCCACAACAACATTTATGAGCATTTAGACATGCTTGTTATTTAATAAGGCACAATGATACGTTATTACTTCACACCTTCCCTATGTCTCTTTCGGGGGATACCCTAGATTGGTATAGCTCTATAACTCAGCACTCCCTTTTCTCATTTACCCAACTCACACAATTATTCCTATACCATTTCTCTATGAGCATTTCTAAAAAGGTTTCTATTATGGACCTCTATTCTATTAAACAATTTCATGATGAGCCTATCGTAGATTTTGTCACTCACTAGAGAGGCTTAATAAATCAACTCTCTTCCTCTTTACCCCAACCTAAGCCTATTGAGCTCTTATCAAGGGCATGTGCTAAACACATTTTTTCCACACTTTGAGTAAAAACTTTTTTCATTTTTGATTAAGCCTTTACACTAGCATGGAAACTCAAGATTTGGGCTATAGAAAAAGATAGAGTCAAGTTGCATAGTAAGAATACCAATTCCAAATCAAATGACTCTTCTTCTAAAACTTATCCTTCTAACCAAAAATTTAAAGGTTATACCAATGTGGTGGTCATTAAACCAACTTCTTCCACAACCACAAACCAACCTAATTCCTTAACCTCACAAAATCCAACCAAGTAATTCTAACAATGATATGAATAAAGACAATACATTCCCATTGGGGAGTTATATACTTCTATTTTGGAAAAACTGTTACAACAGGGAGCCATAACACTTCATTAAATCAAGGCTCCTATACAATTTGATCCCTCCCATCCTATTCCTACTTGGCACAAGGAGGATGAGTTTTGTGGCTACCATCAAGTCAAAGGCCACAATTCTAATAACTATAAAACATTCAAGAACATTATTCAAGACATGCTTGATAGGGGTGATCTCATCTTAGATAACCCTAATGCACCTGCTAATCAGAATATGGATGTGTTCAAATAACCTTTTCCTAAAAATTCACCTAATCAAAATATTGTTTAGAACATGGATAATAAATCATGTGATCATAATATCCATACATTCAATATGGTCTTTCTTCTACCTCTAGTCCAACCTCTCCCACAACAGGAGGCACCCATTTTACCTATTCCTCCCACATAATCAGTTGATTTTTTTTCTCATTCCTCATCCTTGCATAGAATATCCTACTTCACCCATTCCACTCCCACATGAATAAGATCCTTCTTTACCACTCCTTTTACCATAAGCAGAGCTTGTATTTCTAGTTATTTTTGCACATATGTCACCTATCCTCTTACCACTTAAGGACCATGACATACCCATTCCTTAACTAAATTTTAATTGGGACATCATTATTGTGTTATACCCTCTTGAGAAACCCTCTTCACTTCCCCTCCTCCACCAATAGAAGGTAGTACCCCATCCACTCCTCCTTAACATCCAGAAGAGCCAGTGTTATCTACTCCTACATTAGATGAGAGACCTATTGTTCCTACTTTGATCCAACTAATTTTACCACTAATTTTACTTTTAGAAGATCATAATTTACCTATTCCTCACCCACATGTTAATAAATAAATTATACCTATGCTCTATCCCCTTGAGGATCCTTCTTCACCTACCTCTCCCCCAGCTGTGGAAGACCATGCCTCTTCTATCATCTCTATCGAAGAAGACCATATTACGGCTCTTTCTCATCTTTGGATCAAGGTAGTAGAGGCCAAAAATTTCTCTCCTCAATCATTTAAGCCTTCTAAAGAAGTAATCGTACGACCTATGTTAACTTCATCTAAACCCTTTTCACAGTTAGTGAGAAATCTAATATTTCTTGACTCCATGAACCTAGATCATGCAACATTTTGGTACTGACTTAATACTCCTTATCCTACACAATTAGTTTCATCCTATACCACCAATCATTTCACTACCCTTTACCCCAAGGTATTTTATAAAGATAGAGCTTCTTCACCAAAATCTCATCCTTTTATGTCAGAGCCCTCACCCTCATAAGCATTTACCACTTTAAAATATATTAGATCTTTAGGTGTACATTTGGTCTCTAATCTAATTCATCCATAGGTAAAATTGGATCTATCTCTCTAGCCTCAAGTTAGAGTTCCATGGCCTAAACTAAGGAAGAATGTTAAGCTTCTTAGACCTCATTGATCCTCCCCTCTTCCACCCTCAACTTTGTGATCAATTTTGGAACCACATCCCTCTACTTTAGTTGCAGTATCACTGATACAAGTGAAACAAAAGGCTAAGTTACCTCCATTACTACCTCTACCACCTAGTAGGCCTTTCACATCTGATACCATGACACTTACCACCAAGAAAGTGTCAACAAAACACATGGCTCCACTACCACCAAAAAAAGTACCATCTAAAATCATCCCCATGACTCTTAAACTAAAGAAGGTGTATATTCCTATTACAATAACAAGTGTTATCCCACTCATAGGCTCTCAGATCTTTTTCCTACACTAGTTGTTACAATCCTCTATAATAACTATTCCTCTCATTAATCCTTATATCCCTCTTAGACCAAAGCCATCTTAGTTTGATGATACATAAGTATGTCTATATCACCATTCACTAGGACATGATACTAAGAGTTGTAAAGCTCTCACATCAATCATTCAACAAGACTTTGATATCGACACTCTCTTTGTTGATACTCCCATTAACCTTCTTACCATTCCACCCATAACATCCATAATGCCTCATACCATTTCACCTTAATTCAAACCCAAAGATGTTGTCATACCTCCTTTGCCACCTCCATCACCTATGTTTCAGATCAACATAGTTCATGTGGTCATAAAATCAAAAGGATAAAAGAAAGTAAAAGGTTTCCACCCGTTGGGCTCATCCCTTCTCAAAAGACACTCATCCTTCGAATCCCAAGATTTCTATCTTGGGTGTTTCAAAACCAACATCTTCAAAAATTATTCAAAACTTGATGGTGAAAAAGCTTCATGAAACCACTCTAAAAATGTCCTTGTATGAGTTAATACAAAACTCACCCCAACACTATCAAACTTTTATTAGTTCCTTGCAAGCAGTTGAGGTCCAACTTGATGATCCCTAGTCTCTTGTATCTTTGGTTAGCTCTCTTAACGCCATCTCCCAAATTTCCTATAGTGATTTAGAAATACCACTTCAACACCATAAATATTAGGATTCTATGTTGTTTATCACCACATATATCAATCAAACTCATGTTGAAAGATTCACGATCAATGTAAGAGCTAGTATTAATATTATCTCCACCCATGCCTACAAATAGCTAGCCCTTCCCAACAATTTCATGTCTCAAAATGATGTGGTACTCCACTCTTTTAACGATACCATAGCTACTATAATGGGTACTATTATCTTACATATCATTGCAGGTCCCTAAATAATTATCGATCTCTTATATGTTGTAAAAGGAGAGTTCTAATACAACATACTACTTGGATGACCTTGGATACATGTTATGGCATGTTTGCCCTTGACTTTGCACTGTTATATCAAGTTTGAGCAAAATGGTCAAGTGCATGTTATTCTCACTAACCCACCTCATTTCAAAACATGCAACATGACTTATAGCCCCAATGATGTTCTCATTCCATTAAAGACATCATCTCCTCCATAGTATACTTCTAAAGCTTCCACAAGCTCCACTACCCAGTTACACAGATACCAACAACACAAATTCCTGACAAAGACCACATGAGGGTAACTTTAAGCATTTATCACTCAAAGAATATCATTTATTGACACTTGACATGTTCCATACTCCACAAGATTATGGAAAGCTTCATATGCACCACAATTATGATCCCTGTATTGGGATGATCATCCTATGTGGTCCCCCTAACCTTCAAACTAATTTCACATATGGGGGAATTGATCAGGCTCACACTGTTGATAATCCATCCTCTTCACCACAACCATTTACCTATGACTTCTCTTTCCTAATTAATCCTAGCTTCACTCACACCTATCTTTATAGGTTTTATTGGAAAGATTTAGTTTGGGTCATTATGAGTAGGGTGTTCATATGCTCATTGAATATCCCACCAACAAAACCATTGAAAATACCAAAAAAATAGCATGGAGTGGGTTATGTGAACCAAATAAACTCACCAAAAATTCTCATATACCAATTATAGAAGATCCAATCTCTCCTTTTCCATCTGCTCCTCCACCATCACCTGTCGAATCAGAGGTATCTATACCTCCTAATTTTTTTATAATAAATGGCATCCATTTGGGTCACCTCACCTATCACTAGGGTAAGGAAATAAGGTTCCTTCCTATCATTCATCCTAAAATGATTTATGAAGACTCTCCCACTATCAACACTATCCAATGTCAAGATGATGACACTATTATCACATACATGGGTGTAGATTATTCTTATATTTACGGATCGCTCCCATCTGAAACATAGGATATGTTAAATGAATGAACCATTGACATTAATTGTCCCTCTCATGATAAACCTCATGCCCTTAAAATTGGCTAGTCTTTAGCTTCCTTTGAGCAAGAAAATTATGACATATTTCTTAATGACCATAGCAAAACCTTCACTTGGTATTATAATGACATGCCTGGTATCGACCCCTCTATCATCACCCAAAATATTATCACCAATCGAGATGCTAAACATGTTAAGCAAAAGCTTCATCAAATACATCCTTGTATTACTTTCCTTATCAAAGAATAGCTCCAATGCCTCCAATCGATTAACTTTATCCAACCCATAGACTACCCACAATGGGTTTCCAATATTGTTCCTATCATAAAAGTGATAGGGGGAATCCACATCTACATTGACTACCATGAGTTAATCCTCATTTGTCCAAAAGATGAATTTCCTTTGCTAAGTATCAACCAACTTGTTGATCTAACATCTAGTCATGAGATGTTATCACTTATAGATAGGTTCTTAGGTTACAATCAAATCCTGATTGCTCCTAAGGATCAACATAAGATGACTTTCATTACCCCTTGGGGGAATTTTTGTTTTCGAGTTATGTCCTTTGGTCTAAATAATGCTAGTGACACATATCAATGTGTCATGAATTACATCTTCCATGATCTCCTACACAAAATTATGAAAGACTATGTGGATGACTTACTCAAAAAGTCTAAACTTCACCAAGATCACTTGATGATTCTCAAAATCATATTCACTCATCTCCTCCAATATAATATTCAACTAAACCTAAGAAATACATTTTTGGTGTCCTTTACGATAAGCTCTTAGGATTTATCATTTCTCTCCATGGTATTGAAGTCAACCCTACTAAAGTTTGAGAAATACTAGACATGCCTCCACCTACTAATATCATATAACTCTGTAGCCTGCAAGGGAAGCTTCAGTTGATCCACCGCTTCATCTCTAAGTTATCAAATAATTACCAACCCTTTCACCATCTCCTCAAAAAATATGTCTCCTTCCAATAAAATATAGATTGCCAAGAATCCTTTGATGAACTCAAATGGTATCTCCATTCCCCACTAGTTCTTATTCCATCTAAGGAAAAATAGCCTTTCTACCTTTACATATCTATAATAGACAATTATTTTGGTGCTATGATTACACATTAGGATGATCACCATCGAGAATAAGTGGTTTAATACATAAGTTTCACACTTACTGATTATGAAACTCAATATCACCATACCAAAAAAATTTGTCTCACATTGGTATTTTTATCTTTCAAGCTATATCATTACCTCTTAAATAAAAAAACCTACATTTTCACCCATATTGATCCCATCAAATACATGTATTCCAAGACATAACACAACTAATGAGTAGCTTAGTGGCTCATGATCCTTATTGAATTTGACTTAGAATTTATTCAATAGAAGTATATCAAAGAGAAAATGATTGTTGACCAATTAGTTGATGCCCCTTTACCTGAAAACCGACCTTCAAAACTCAATTTTTTTATAAATCTATTATAATGCTCTCCAAAAATGACATATCCTATCAAATTATGATGTTCTTTGATGGATCTAAATGTCAACATGATGGGGGTGTGGGGGTCATCCTCATTCCTCTTAATGGTGAGCCTATGCCTTTGTCATTTAAACTAGATTTTGAATGTACTAATAATATGGATGAATATGAAGCTTTGATCTTAGAGATTAAAATGTCTATTTTCTTGGGTTTCGATTTAATAACCATTTTTGGTGACTCCCAGCTAGTGGTTAATCAAGTTAATGGTTCTTACCTATGGTAAAATGAAATTCTATAATGATATAAACATTGTGTAGATATGCTATTGGAATCATTCAACTCCTACTTCTTGAAAATTTTTCCTCAATATATAAAAATGTTTTCTGACATAATGGCTTCTCTTTATTCACACATACCCTCTTCACCCTATTCCTCAAAAATATATCACTATACATCACTTAACATTTCCCTCTTATGTATCAAAACATCCTTTTTATAGGCAATGTAACAGACAACCCATACAACTTATGGTACAAGCAAGTCATGGATTACCTTTCCTTTTCTATTACCCCTTTTGACATCTCTAATAATAAGATACGTGCTTTCATGAAATGTGCCACTCATTACACCATGTTAGGGGGACTTTTCTACAAGCAAGGTTTTGATGGTCTCCTCCTTAAATGCCTCACTAGTACTAAGATACCCTTTGCCATTAAGTAAGTCCATGATGGGGTTTGTGATGGACATTTCAATGGTAACATAATCACCAAATGTATCCTTCAACTTGGCTATTATTGGCCAACACTCCATCAATAATGTAGTGATTATGTTTGGTTTTACATCAAATGTCAATAACATGCTAACCTCCTTCAAATTCTAAGCCATGCCTTACAAGTCACCAAAGACTTAAATCCCTTGTCTCAATGGAGTTTGGATCTAATCGATGAGATTAATCCTCATTCATCTCTTCATCATCATTCCATCATTAATAATACTAAATACTTTACCAAGTGGGTTGAGTCCATTCCTCTCATCTCCACTAAGGTTGATAAAACTATTGACTTTATCAACCATCACATCATCTGTCATTTGGTGTTCCCCATAAAATTATAATAGACAACAGTGAATCTTTCAAAAACAAGACTATCTAAAATCTTTATGACACCTTTGGAATCAAATTAAGCTTCTCATCACTGTACTATCCATAAGAAAATGGATAGGTAGAATATTCTAACAAAACCTTGACCAAAATCCTCATGAAATTAGTCAACAATACTGGAAAGGATTGGTGCATGCATATTTCATTTTACTTAAGGGCTTATCGTACTAGCATTAAAACCCATACAGGTTCTTCACCTTTTTCCTTGGTTTATGGGATGAAAGTTGTTTTAACTCTTGAGGTTAAGATTCCTTCATTTTGCATCTCTCTATAAGACATATTTACTAATGATGAATTTTGATAAGAACGTTTGGCTCAACTTGAGTTGCTTGATGAACACTGTCTCATAGCCCTCAACCACCTCCAAATCTATCAAGAGCGTATCAAACATACTTACAAAAAAAACCTCAAGGAGTGAGATTTAAATATCATAGATCTCATCTTAAAGGAAAATCAACATATGATGAACATATAAAAAAGCAAATGGGGTAAATTTTCTCCTAATTGGCTTGGACCCTACATCATAACTCAAAAGTATGACTCATGAACTTATCACTTGTCTTTTCTCAAAGGAAAGATAAAACACAAGCCTTTAAATGCTTTACACCTATGACCATTATTTTTTTAATCAAGTGATGCTTCACCTCATGTTTAACTTGAGCTAGTTCCTTAAGTAATCCTATTACATTCATCTCCCTTCCTCTTAACCCTAGTTCCTACACACTTAGTTAATCTAAGGAGTGATATGGTTTTACCCTCAAAGTGAAAAACCTCTAAGCCTCTATAATCCTTTCCATGAATAATGTTTAAAAAAAAGAAAAATGGGATACATAGATAAGTTATAATCTCTCCAGTCATGATTCTCAACATAGACTGCTCCTTTGAAGGAAAGCTACATAACTTCTCCTTGATACTATATATAGAATGCTCCCTTAAAGGATAGGTATTAAAAATAAAAATCAAATGCTTAGATGACTCTCTTCAATGATGGCTAATCCAAGCTTTGTTATCAAGGGAAACAATGACTTAGAAGCTTCTCATATTGATCAGCTTCATATGACCTCAATAAAAACAAAATCCCATTGTAGGCTTCCAACATTGATTAGCTTACACAATAAATTAAAAAAAAGATTTAAGTCATGGACTTGCCTATAGTAGCTCTTGGGAACCCACAAAAGGGGCATACCATCCCCAATAAGAAGTTTATTCTACCCAAAAAATATCATTCCTTTTATCCTTTTCCCCTCATACTCTTTCAAGGGACTTTGAACTTACTTGACACAAGGTGAGTATAATGCTTCTCTAACAAAAAAATGGACAAATGATACCAAACATGAAAGAGTCTCATATTCATAAGCCTATTTATGCTATGATTATGGTCTTTGCCAATATGTGAGCATTCTGCCTCTTTCTTTTCCACCCAATCACATGTTAGTTTCTCTTTCGAAATCTCATCTCATAAAAAGATTCAATCATGTCTCACCCTTTTGCCAATTTTTATTAATTCTTAGAGTTATGTGTTTAACACATATCCATATCAAATAACTACCCAAAACCATACTAAAATTAACAAACCATTGCTCATGAGAAATCTACCACACATGCAACCATAGTTTATCTAAACAATAATAAATCAGAAAATTATCAAGCCTACTTCATTTATTTTAAGCATAAACCATCACAAATATTGAAAAATGCTGAAATAAAATAACATACACAACCCATTCATTTTACGCATACACCATCAAAAATATAAAAAAATTCTAAGATGAATCTAACCAATCAACTATACATATACCATCACATATATGGGAAATGCTAGTCTAACTCAACTAAGATGCTCACCATTAACATAACATAAACATCCACATCACTAAACTAACTTCAACATCATCACCATCACATACATAAACACATCTCAAAATAATAAACTCACATACACACACACACAATACACACACACACACACACACACACACACACACACACACACACACACACACACACACACACACACACACACACACACACACACACACACACACACACACACACACACACACACACACACACACACACACACACACACACACACACACACACACACACACACACACACACACACACACACACACACACACACACACATATACACACACACACACACACATGTGTGTGTGTGTGTGTGTGTGTGTGTGTGTGTGTGTGTGTGTGTGTGTGTGTGTGTGTGTGTGTGTGTGTGTGTGTGTGTATATATATATGAATGTACATTAATGGATCATATTAATATCATCTCTCTCTTCTTCAATTCATGGGCCAGTGTGTATACAACATATATAATAACATAAAAAATATCATCTTGCACTCAAAATACTCAAGGCTATAGTCATAGTCATGAAGAAATAGTATCATCACCACTCTCAACCTATGTGCATTTTCATGAGCTAGAAGTTGTGGCACATGTCACTAATCTCTCCTACTCTCTAAACTCAAAATACCTTTGAATCTATGGGAACTCCCTAATGGCCCTCTCATAGTATACAATCTCATCTAGAGTGGTGTTATACCTTGCTAGAGATATATTTTATGATGGACCCATCACACCTATTGTAGGACCCTATACTAGTCCCTATGGTGGAGGAGGAGGATGAGCCTATCTTGTTACTCAAACTATCCCTCTTTGTTGTTAGTATAGTAACCTAGCCATGTAATGCTCTAACTTAGCCTTGTAATGCCCCAGCCTATCCCTGCAATGTCATAACCTACCCTTGTAGACTAATACCTATGCCTTTACTACATCTTAGGCTTATAGTACTACATCTTGAGCCTATACTAATATATATCAGGCCTACACAACTGCATCTCTCTCATCACTCCTTATACATCTAGTGGTGGCCTGTAGACCTGAACCATGGGATGTAAACCTATTTACCACACAAGATAAACCACTATACATCTCAGATCTACCACACCTAGGCCTGCTAATAGTTCCTCAAAATCTGGCCCATTTGTCTCTTGGGGAAAAGGTAGGGGTGCCTCTATATCATCCCTCCTTTATCAAGGAAAGGTAGGAGGCACATCCTGTAATAAGCCTAACTATCTCCTAACGCATGCCATGGGTATCATCTTTAGTTCTATAGCTCATCTCCCTTTAACCCATAATGTGCTCTATAAACTAATAAGTTGCTCTTCGTATCTTTTCAATATAGGGTATGCTAGGTAAGGCCTCTAAACAATATCTATGAGAATTAATCCATCTATCATAAGCTTATAATAACCAATGTCTAGCACTATGCCTTTTACTCATGTCTATATCCTCCCTCCACCATCTGAACTCAACCCTAAAACTAGCTAAAATCATATACCCAATAATGGAGTAAATGCCTAACACACAAACTATATCATCACCAAAACCTCAAACCCCACAACTCTCTATGTAACTATGCTAGAAAATTTGGTCCCCATGCATATATGGTTCGCTACTCAACCATCTATGCCAACACACTTTTCAATGTAATAGGAAATCTCCCCCATTTTATATCTAGTGGTGTATATACTATAATCCCTATCATCATTAGGATACTCAGCTGATGCTACTCCTCATCGACATTGTAAAGTGGATCATATGCAAAACTCACTGAGGAATAGGTCACCTTGCTAACATTTTCTCCAAATAATGTAACCATGTGAATATCATGTTCCTCTCTTGAACAAGAGAAGAGCTCCTCACCCTAGAGTATAAATCATAGGATACAACCTCCTATGTCACTGTCAACTCTTTGATAGGTAAATGTAAGGTGTTGGTGGTGTGATCCCACCTCTCTATCAATTTTATCATCAAGCTAACATCATGTGCAACTCTATAATATCATCACACTCCTCCTAACCCTATAAATACCATGTACTCCCACTCATCCATGGTGACATCCCTCCTCATCCTCATTAGTAGCATAGGTAGTCGATCTTATAATGTTAGCTCCTATCTAGCCTACATCCACACATACAAACCTCAAGTCACATACTTTGCAATATAAACCTCCACCCTTTTTTTCCCTTCTTTTTAGGAGAACTACATTAGCTTGAGGCCCTCATTTGGGTTATGTAGGTAGAACTCAGTTGACATGGGGTCTTATAAGGTTAGCTCAGTTGTATACCCACCTAAACCTTAGGGCCAACTACCTATCTCTTAACCCTATGCCTAACTACCTACCTCTCAACCCTAGGCCTAATTGCCTATCTCTCAACTCTAGGCCCCATGGTTTATATCTTAAACTCTAGCCCCTATAGCCTATATCTCACACCCTTAACCCCATGACCTATGTTTTAATCCCTAGGTCCCTTGACCTATTTCAACCTACCCTTTTCTAGCCACTTCCTTTAACAAATTTTTTAACTATACCTCACCCTTTTTCCCTATGCACTGGGAGAAATACATTGGCTTGAGGCCCTCAATTGGGATGTGTAGGTAACACTCAATCAACATGGGGTCTTATGAGGCTTACTCAACTATTAGGATTAATGACTAACTCAACTAAGGATCCAAAATGGGCCTTTTCTTATTATTTGGGGTTTTTTCCTATGACCAACATTAGTTAAGGCTATTGACATTGGTGCAAGATGTCAGCTGACATTAGAACCTTGTCAATTAACATCGACAAACCCCATCAACATTGGTTATGGGTTCAAATTAGTGCCAAATAACCCATCTCCAAACTTTAGGTTTTTCCCTTGGAACTACACCTAAACCCCTCCCAAATTCACCTAAACCTACACTCACCCCATTTACCATCCCTCTACTTACCCTCTCTCCTCTCAAACCTAGAATTTTTTCCCAAATGACACATTAACTACTTTAAATTAAAATTCAACTCTTAAATGATCTTACCTCATCTCTCTATCTCCTTTGAGCTAGAATAGTTGGTACTTGTGGTGGTGTGCCTCCAACTATGTCCCCTCCCAGGTTAGCCATCTCTACCCACTCAGATTTTTTTTCTCCAATCAAATGTTGTAAATGAGTTTTAGTGGGCTGTCAAACCCCTTTTTGTCAAATTTAGTTGCCCATTAATGTTATCAATCTTGACCTAAGATACTGATGTTGATAATACTTCATACTAACATCAGTGACATTACTGATGTTGACAACCTTAATATTATATTTTTCCACTCCAACCACCACCCTTTGGACTACACCCTCTATTTGAGGTACCTTGGAGATTGTGTATATCTCCCTGACAACAACAACCCACCTTGGAGATCACATATATCTCCCCAACCATGACAACTAACCTTGGAGATTAGTTAAATCTCCACCCATAATGACTCTAATTAGAGATCATGAATATCTCCTTGCCCATTGACCCTTTTTAACCAACCTTGCATTTGTTATATTGACCACTTATGATACCTCACTATAGCTGGATATTATACACATGTATGTATATTAGGTGTTTTGGATCATGACCAAACTAGTCCTATCACCTGCAACCTTTTGTGTTTATCAGGAACACTTCCTACCTTGGATACTTGGAACACATGGACCATTGGAGCTACAACTTTGATCATTTTAAACTTATTAGCTATCACTTACAATATATTATTTAGTTATCTCTATCTGAGTCTTCCTTGCCTTTACATGTTATTAATTATGTCGACTATCACTCATAGTAGTATACATATAAGTAGTGATGTTACCATGCTCTCACTTAACATCCACCCACCCAATTAACTCCTTATCAAATCAATACCTGAATCTAGATTCTCTTGCATTGGTTCCCATTTTGAGGGGGGATACCTCATCCAATACCTAGATCATCTAACTCCTATATTTGTCTTTCAACAAGTCAATACAAATTATAAGACAATAAGGGGAAAATGTAGATATAAAACTATGTTACACACATATGTAACTACCTATGTTGAAACCCCCCCTTGAACCCCTTTTAATAATTATCCTTCCCAACCCATGTTTTTACCCCTCACACATTTAATTAATTTAAAATATTTAATTAAATTAATTAAAAACTATGTATGCCACCTTACCTGGACACCTCATTCTAAGACTAATTCTTACCCTCTTAGTCACCTCAAGACTTAGTCCCATAATCCTAACTATCCATGACTTGTTCTCACCCCAAACATAAATTCTTAACTAACTACATCCTTCCTAACCTTGCATTTATATCATTTCCTAATAGATACCACACTTGGTAGGAGAAAGAATAGAAAATAGGTTAAAAATAGTCCTTTTACTTATTCTCATACCACCAATGTCAGTGGGATCATTGACGTTAGTTAATTAATCCAAATTCTAACCTAATGTTTAGGTTAATAGAAATTAAAAAACTTAATCATTCACTACAGGATTTAATATTCAACTTTATACATCTAATATTACCATTACTCTATGTTGTCCCCCAAAAATATCACTTATTTTTGGGACAACATTTGAACTATTTTGGTTCAACAGACCAAAATCCTCCCTCCCGTTTTCAAGAATTTTTATGAGCATTCAAGTTCTTCATTTTTCAAAGCTTTTCCAAAAAACTACAAATATTGTAGGCTTGAATCTATGGACTCTACAGGCTTAAATCTATAGACTCTGCAAGCCAAGTTCTACGGGATTCACAAGTTGATTTCAATGGACTATATAGGAAAAAAGCAAGCTCTCAACACTTAGGTGATTTCAAGGTTCAACGGGTTCAACAAGGCTTGTTTCAAAGAATCTTGGTTTAAGCAGTCAATAAAAACAAGGGAATGAACCATTAAACTGTTGAACTAAATTTGGTTCAATTGGACAGTTCAAGCGACAAGTTCAAAGGAGTGCCCCAAGTGTCAAAGACATAAGTGCCCTTGCAAAGGGAATTTCTGTGGCAAAAGTGACTAAGGAAATAAAAACTTGATAGAACTCAGTAGATGCTTCCAAGTGTCATTTTTTGATCCTCATTTCACTTTGTTTCTAAGAGTAGTAGATGCTACCATGTGTCATAATTTGAGATTCACATAAAATTGACTAAGGCAAATTTCCAAGGGGAAAACAACCCTTTTAGAGGACACTCAGAAGCTGAAGTGAACCATTGCAAAAAATAAAAAGGCTAATTTAGAAGCTCAAATAGCCCTTGTAGAGGGAAGGAAGGAGGCAAATGGACCAATTCAAAGGCCAAAAGAGAAAAGGGATTTCCTTCAAAAAAATTCCCCTGGCAAAAAGTGACAAAGAGACAATTCCTTCAGACAAATTGTCCAAAGGATTTCCTTTATACTTTTTCCTCTAAAATAAAATTCTAAAGAAATAGAAAACCCACTATGCTACCACGTGTCATCTTCAAAGTCACAGTGAAAGCCACCATGTGTCATCTATTGAGGCACAGTATCAAATGCAATGAAATCTGCCAAGTGTCATCTTCTGCAAGGTTCTCAAAAGACCAGCAAGAAGCAACGAAGGAATAAAGCATCGAACTAAATTGAGGACCTGATTCAAATAACCAAAAAAGGAGGAACGACCAAAAAAATTTGTGCATCAGATATGTTCCTAGAAGTAGACCACTAGGTGGATATTGAAAGATGCAAACTTTCAATAACATGACCCATTTCTTTGCATTGAGAAAAGCAAATGGGTAAATGCCCCTAAATTCTAGAATGTCTTCTTAACAAAATTCAATGCAACATGATGTGTTACTATTACCAAGTCCTTCTTGAAGAGGCTATATAAGGGACTCTCTTCTATTGAATGAGACTCTCTCTCTCTAATTATCAGGAACAAAACTCTGCCCAAATTGAAAGGCATTACTGAGACTTTGAGCTCAGATTGTTAATCATATTTTGTTGTTGGAATAAGAAAGCAAGTGACTTTCTAGACTTTGTGTTGTGATATCTTTATTATTGGGGAAACTGTTCTTATGTCTTTTTCCTTAATATATTTTCTATTCCTTTAATTCAATAAGTAGAATTAGTGAAAGTAGTCAGGAAGGTGTCCTGAAGCCAACTGTGGAGAGACTTTGTGCCCCCATAATTGCCTTCAGTGTTTTTTTTTGTTTCTATGTAAAGGACTTTGGGATGACTTTGTGCCCTCATTGTCCTTTGTATCTCAATCTTGCACAATTGAGGTGGAGACTTTGCACTACATCTCAATCTGCTTATTATTACGTCCTTGGTTACATTTTGTAATTACTACCAGAAGGATTCTTATGGTTTGTTGAATAGTACTTATGAAAGAAGAGGAGTTATTTCTATCATTATCCCTAAGATTTCTCCTTTGATTTGCACACATCATCTCTGAAAAAAGAGAGATGGATGGTTTGTTCTACCCTTGAGTATTATTCTCTGTTTATATATATATATATATATATATATATAGGGAACCTCCCCTTGATAAGAGGAGAGATTAGTCCCCTTTTGATGTGGTAAACCTACAAATTTGGATGACCAATATTCCTAATTTGGATGATCAAACCTATTTTGTTTATCAGTATGCTGATCGACAAAATATTCAACCAACACTCTACATAAATCAATCCAAATTAGGAATTAAGATACTACACAGAGCTTAGATTCTTCTAAACAAGTAGCACATGCTTATCTTTCTATTCACCTTTTTCCTTAACACACCTCACTAGATCCATCTATATGACACTCATGATTTATCCATTTAACCATCTAAGTATATCTCTATGTTTTGTAATTCCTTTAAATAGTCATTTAATAATTACTTTACATTATACTATTTATCATTTTATAAAAGTCTTGACTCTCCCTATGGATGAGTTTTAAAAATCATTTGCCTGTTTCACTCTACTTAAAACATACCAACCCTCTATTTAGACCCACCTAATTCTTACCCACTCCCTTACGACTCTCCCCAACCTCACAAACCTGACCAAAATCTTCCTCCCAGCCCTGAAAAGTCTCTTGGAACCTCCCTGATAACTTATTACCCTAAATGACATCAGTCACATAACCAACATCAATAATATATAATTAGAAACATTGGTACCCTAACCAATGTCAATGACTATGTATTTTTACCAACTTCTCTAAGCCTACCTAAACAACCTCTAAAAACACTAATAACTCACATTACCTGCACTGTGTCACTGTCTGTTGCACTCAAACTGCAAGAATGGTATTAACATCTCACTCTTACTCTCTCTTTCATTTTATTATTCATTACCATTTTGTTTTTAAAATTGGACTATCATCCCTAAATAAGTTTTACACTTCTAAGAACAATTGTGTAGTCTTCCCTAGCTAAAGAAGAGTGCTCAACATCATATGTATATGGTGTGTAACCAATCTGGGCTCTCTCTAATCTTTAATCCCTACCATTCATCTATGTTTCTCCTTAAAAACCAAATAGATTCAAAATTTTGTGAAACACAGAGCTAAGGCAACTAGATCCACTAAAATTCATTGAATCCCTTATCAATAGGATGATGAGGAGATCATTTCTAGATACACACAATGGAATATATATTGGTTTCAATATCCTATTATGGAGACTAATAATTGATGGTGTCAGAGAGCTCAATATTTTCTAATGGTGTGAGTCTTCTATAAGATAAGATCCTCTAAACACCAATCTAAGAGCTTGTAGAGTTGGGCTATTTGATCCATTGAGTGGGGCATAGAGGTAGATTTTTGGAGCATGCAAACAATAAACTATAGAAAATACCTTGTAAAACTATATTTATGAGTGCACAAAATTAAGTAAATAAAGGAGATACAACACCTATAAAGACTCACAATCCATGGTGGAAAATTTTGCACAACCAAATTCAATGTACAGATCTAAAAATTCCATAAATACAATGATAATATAGATGTATTTTTTCACATAATTATCATCCACTGCATATATTGAACTAAAAATGTTGATTACACATAATTCTTTTTATGAAAATAATAACTCTAATTATAGGCCACTTCGAGTGGGTTAACTCCTTTGAGAAAGGTTTAATTATAATTAACGACTTGGATGATTTATAATATCTTATGCCCTTTAATTTATATTATTTCTTATCTACCCAACTCCTTATTATTATGCATGTGGTATTAAACCACTATTCCCTATTCTAATAGATATTCTACTATTATACCTTATTGAAAATATTATCATTGATGTCAAAGTTCTAGCATTATTGGTGATAAAGGCCCCATTGCATTGAATGGTGTTTTTAATATTCATATCTTCGCTAATGTGTGTTAATATTTATTTAATATTAATGAATATATTTTTGGTTTCATATAAGTCAAAAGAGGGCCCATGGAGAAGTCAAATATTCATGGGGTAAAGACAAAAGAGGAATGGGACACATTTTTCATGAAGAGTCATCTTGAGGAATTTCAAGAGTCACCATGTGAAGACAAAAGAGGGTATGGGACATTTTTCATGAAGGGAGACTTTGAAGAACATGAAAATTCACCAAGATAAATAAAAAAGAGTAAAGGATGTATTTGCTTATGAAGGGTCACCATATGAGTTTTCAAATGTAAGGATATGAAGGGTCATGCAAGTTTGGCACCATTTTTCATGAGGATTGAAGGGTCACAAAGGGTGAATGCCAAAGGTCATTTGGAAAGCTATAAATAAAGGCTTGAAAAGCCATTTTTTATATGAAATATTGTGCATGGTTTGTTTTTGTGTTTGAAGAGAGAAAAATAGGAGATATTTTAGAGTTATATCATTTGTTGAGTAAGAAACATTGAGAGATAGTTGTGTTTTATACGCAAGAGGGGTTGGTGCTCCTGTGGGTTGGTCCTCACAAATAGTTGCTATGTTGGTACTCATGAAAAGGGTTGTTGCTTGTAAACTTTATAATTTGAGCTAGTGCTCATTAATATACTTAAGATTATTTTTTGTTGTTTTTCCCACTTTGGGTTTCCATAAAAATACGGTCTCTCTCTCACTCTCTCTCTTATGTGGTGCATATTATTATTATTTCAGTTTTATTACATATCTTGAATGTGTGATTAAGTGGTTAAAGAAAATAAATAATATTAAGTAAAAGATATATAATATACTAATTTACCCCCCTCTCAGTATATTTCATGCTTAACAATTGGTATTAGAGTGAGTTCTTTGGGAAAAAGTTTTACAACTTGAAGGTAGATCGGGAAAGCACGAGGCTAGATCACATGAAGGTTTTTATACAAATAAGGAACCTTTGTTTGATGAGACAAATTATGATTTTTGGAGCATAAGGATGAAGACTTATTTGATGGCCCTTGGATTTGACATTTGACAAGCAATGGTGGAGGAATATGAAGAGGCATAGACACTTGTAACTACTCTGGTAGAAAAGAAGGTAAGTGAAAATAACGTTAAATATTTAAATGCTATTTTGTGTGGTTTATGTGAATCATAAATTGTTAAAGTTATGAAATGTAAATCTTCTCATGAAACTTGGGTAAAACTTGATAATATTTATAAAGGTGATGGAAAGGTTTAGCAAGCTAATCTTTAGACTTTTAGAGGATAGTTCAAGAGTTTGAAGATGGAAGAGGAAGAAAATATAGAAATTTATCTTTTATAGGTTGATCAAATAGTTAATTAGATTCAATTTCTTAGAGAAAAGTTATAAGAATCAATTGTGGCAAATTTTTTTTTGAGATCTCTACCATTGAGATATGATGTAAAATTTTCAGCAATTAAAGAGATGAATACTTTAGCCAAGATAAAGATGGATGAACTACATGGTATTCTTATGGCATATGAGATGCAAACCAAATAAGATAAACCCTCAAAGAGAGAAGTTATTTTAAAGACATAAAAGAAAAATAAGGCTAAGATTAAAGAATCAAGTGATAGTTCTATTGATGATGAAGATGACAATGGATCTCTATTCATTTACAAGCTAAAAAAGGGCATAGGTAAATATCAAGGAAAAATACCTTTTAAATGTTTTAATTGTGGAAAGATTGGATGTTTTGTAGCTAAGTTACTAGATAAGGGAAATGGTGACAATGAATAAGGAACGTATACATACAAGAAGAATTTCAAATGAAAATTCAAGAAGGGATTCGAGAAGAAGAGTTTGTAATCTAAAGATCCTAGCTCAGCTGAAGATAGTGGAGTCAGTGACTCAGAAGAAGAAGAGATTCTATTCATGGCCATACATGAAGATGGCTCTACAAGAAAAATTATAGATGATCAAGAAGAAGAATAGGATGAAGCCAAAGTAAATCTGGAAGGAGAACTCATTTGTGCCTTAGAAGAGTTAAAATCTCTTGAAAAGAAGAATCAAAGATTAAAGCTCTAGATTGAGAAAAATGAAAAGGAGTCAAAGAAAATAATTGAAGATCTACAAACACACTTTGAAGAAGCCAAGAAGAATGAAGAAGATCTAACGACATAGTTGCAAAAAGTAAGTAAAGAATGTGAAAGGTATGTTATTGAAATTATTTATTTAAAAGTAGATCTTGAGAAAAAAAATAAAGCAATTAATGATAGAGCAGTCAATGATTCAAAATTTGAGAATATCACTAATACATTGAATAAGATATTATAAAATCAAAGATCAATGTCAGATAAGATAGGTGTTAGATTTGAAAAAGAAAAAGGGCAAGATAATGCTTTCATAAACAATGAAAAAGGAAAGAGTTATGCTGAAGCTCTTACAAAAGAGGAAATAAAAAGGGAAGAAGTTAAGAATATAGAGGACATCTCAAACAAAGAAGGTTGGAGGGAACAACACTATAAAAGGCAATCAAGTCATAGATATAAAAATAGGTCCTATTTTTATAGTTAATATTTTTTTCATAATGGATACGGTCATAAGAAAATAGAATGTTGAAAAAGGGCTAAAAATTTTAGAAATAAGGAGAAGGAAAGTCATGCAAAATCAAGTAGAAGCCATAACTCTTTTGCTCCTCTAGTAGGCTTTAATGAAGAGGCCAGAATATGTTACAAGTGCAATAACTTCAGACACATAGCACAATACTATAGAATCATGTTCGAGTCAATAAAGAAAGACTAGATTTTTAAGGGTCCATTCATCAAGAAGAAATTTTAGACAAGTTCATGGTAGAAGAAACAACCTAAAAAATCTATGTTGGTATACACAACTTTGCATGCAAGAAATGAAGAAAATCCATGGTTCATTGACAATGGATGTTTGAGACACATGAAAAGAGACAAAATCAAGTTCATAAGCTTGAAGAAGATTAATGGCGGCACAATGAAATTTAGAGATAATACTACAACCAAAATTGTCAAAAAAGGTACACTAAGTTTGGATAATGGTAGAACTAAAACTAAAAATGTTTTATATGTAGAAGGTCTTAAGCAGAATATTTTGAGTGTAAGTCAAATGTGTGATCAAGGGCACACACTAAAGTTTTATCCAGAAGATTATGAAATTAGGAGAAAATATTCATATGTGTTGGTTGCAGATGCTTAGAGAACAAGCAATAATTTGTATATGTTATCAAATATCAAAGGTTAAAGATGTTGTTTGAGTCAAATTGAATAAAGTTGGCTATGACACAAGAGAATGGGACACATAAATTTTGACAATATTTTCAACATCAACAAAAAACAAGTATTCAAAAATCTTTGAAAGATGAGAAAGCCATTTGACACACTTTGTGAACCTTATCAACATGGGAAGTAGGCTAGCAGGTGGTTCAAAACAAAAGAGTGCTCGACCATTAAGATGTTAGATCTTGTTCACACTGATCTATGTGGACCTATGAGAACTCAAAGTACTCAAAGTGAGAAATATTTCATGTTGCTTATTGATGATTTTTCATGTATGACTTGGGTAATGTTTTAAAAAAAAAATTAAAAGCTTTCAGACATTTCAAAGCATTAGTTAAGAATTTAACAAGTTTGAATATTAAGTGTCTAAGATCAAATAAAGGAGGAGAATTCATGTTAGATCATTTTTTTGAGTTTTTTGAAGACCATAGAATAAAGAGATATTATTCAGTAACCAAAACTCCACAGAAAAATGGAGAGTTGAGTGAATAAATAGAATAGTTTAGGAGATGGTGAGGACAATGCTAAATGAATCCAAGATACCAAATAAATATTATAGAGAGGTAGTTACTACATCAGTGCATATTCAAAATAGATCATTATTGAGAGTCAGTAGTGAACTCCTTATGAGCTATGGAAAGATAAACTAATAATAGTTGATTATTTCAAAGTTTTTGACAATAGATGCTTCATAAAAAAACTAATGAAAAACTTGGTGAGTTTGAATCCAAAGAAGATGAAGGTATATTTCTCGATTATTCTTGAAAACTTAAATATTATAAATGTTATAACAAAATACCCAAGAAAATTATTGAAAGTACAAGTGTCAAGATAGAAGAAGATGGAACACAAAGAATCAGTGATCCAGTAGACATTTCTAAAATCATTGAATAGGAAGATTTCAAAGAATCAGATGAAGATGAGGAGGAAAAGGAAACCAAAAACCTATCTAAAAATGTTTAGAGGAATCATAATGAAAGTGACATCATCAGGAATATAAATTAAGGAAGTTTCACTAGAATAATGATGGTAAGTGAATCTGAGCAAGTTAATTTCTCTTTGTTATCCAAAATTTAGCCTATAACTTTTTCATAAGCTAGACATGATAAGCATTGGGTTAAGGCAATGAATGAAGAATTAAATTAGATTAAAAAGAATGATACTTGAGAATTAGTGCCTAGACCAAAAGATCATAATGTGATAGGACTAAAATGGGTTTATAGAAATAAGTTGAATGAAAATGGAGAAGTGACCAAGAATAAAGCAAGATTAGTATGTAAAGGATATGCTCAGATTGAGGAAATAGATTTTGAAGAAACTTTTGCACCAGTGGCAAGGCTAGAGGCTATTAGAATATTTCTTGCATATGTAGTGTTTTAAAATTTTTAAAGTGTTTTATATGGATGTCAAATCTACCTTCCTAAATGGAAATCTAAAAAAAGAGGTCTACATTAAGCAGCCTAAAGGATTTATTCTCTCAAATATTAGTAGCCATGTATGAAGATTGATGAAATCACTGTATGGATTGAAACAAGCTCCCAGAGCTTGGTATGCAACACTTGATGAGTACCTATAAGATCAAGGTTTCAAGAGAAGATTTACTGATAGTAATCTCTACATCAAAATAGAAGGTGAGCATCAATTTATTGTTGTGGTATATGTTGATGACATCATTTTTGGAGGAAACATTGAAAAGATAACAAAATAATTTTTTGATGATATGCAAAAAGAATTTGAGATGTCTACGCTTGAATAATTGTCATTTTTCTTAGGATTTCAAATATTTCAATCAAAAAAATAAATTTATATATCTCAAAGTAAATATGCCAAGGAAATGTTGAAGAAATTTGGTTTTGAGGATTGTGCACTAGTTGGCACACCAATGTGTATAGGAAAAAAAGTGAGCAAGGATGAAGATTCACCTATTACAGATCAATACTTGTATAGATCTATGATTGGTAGTTTTTTATATTTGACAGCATCAAGGTTAAGCATCATGCATGCAATAGGTATGGTTGTAAGATATCAGTTAGCTCCAAAATATAGTCATGTTTAGTAGGTGAAAAAAATATTTAGATATATCTAGGGGACATTGGATTATGGATTGTGGTATCCCAGGGTAGAAATTTCACTTTGGTTTCTTATATAGATTCAGATTGGGTAGGGTGTTTGGATGATAGAAAGAGTATAAGTGGAGGAGATTTCTTCCTTGGTGATAGCTTAGTATCATGGCTAAGCAAGAATCATAATTTAGTATCACTTTATATAGTTGAAGTAGAATATATTGCAGTAGTATTGTGTTATACTCAAGTGCTTTGGATGAAGCAAATTTTGGAAGATATCAAGGTAAAATTTGATGAACCTATTTCTATTTTTTGTGGAAACATAAGTGCCTTTAATATTTTGAAGAATCTAGTGATGCATTCAATAATAAAATATATTCCCATTAGATATCACTTATTGAGAGAGTAGGTTGTAGATCAACAAGTTAAGATGGAATATATCATACTATAGAGTAGATTGTAAATATTTTCATAAAGGTACTACCAAAAGACACATTTGAGTATCTATGGGAGAAGTTGGGATTAATTTCTTTTACTTATTACCATTGAGATTTAGCATCAGTTGTGGGGGAGATAAGTGTTAGCTCTAGGTAGGCCCTTTACCATTGATGTCAAAGGGGGAGAAGAATAGAAATAGGTATAGGTATAGGTACAAGTATAGGTGCAAAAATAGGTATAGGTAATAGGTACAGGTTACTATAGTAAGGAGGAATTACTATATATTTTATAGATGGTATTATGTGTAGGTTTTAGGATGTGGCAATTTCATTTTGAGGTTATTATCAATGACAAAGGGGGAGATTGTTGGAAATATTGTCATTGATGTCAAAGGTCTAGCATTATTGGTGATAAAGGCCCCATTTCATTTAATGGTGTTTGTAATATTCATATCTTGGCTAATGTGTGTTAATATTTTTTTAATATTAATGAATATATTTGTGGTTACATATAAGTCAAAAGAGGGCCCATGGAGAAGTCAAAGAGCATGGGGTAAAGACAAAAGAGGAATGGGATAAATTTTCTCATGAAGAGTCATCTTGAGGAATTCTAAGAGTCACCATGTGAAGATAAAAGAGGGTATTGCACATTTTTCCATGGAGGGACACTTTGAGGAATATGAAAAGTCACCAAGATAAAGACAAAAGAAGAAATGATGCATTTGCTTATAAAGGGTCACCATATGACTTTGTAAATGCAAGGATACAAATGGTCATGCAAGTTTGGAACCATTTTTCATGAGGATTGAAGGGTCACAAAGGGTGAATGCCAAAGGTCATTTGGAAAGCTATAAATAAAGGCTTGAGAAGCTATTTGTTATATGCAAGAGTGTGCATGGTGTGTATTTGCTTTGTAGAGTTATATCATTTGTTGAATAAGAAATATTGAGAGATAGTTATGTTTTATAAACAAGAGGGTTTAGTGCTCCTATGGGTTGGTTCTCAAAAATATTTTCAAGGGATTGGTGCTTGAATGTGTTGGTACTTAGTAAAGGGGTTGGTTCTCCTACAAGTTAGTGCTTGTAAACTTTGTAATTTGAGTTGGTGCTCAATCATATACTTAATATTTTTCTCCATGGTTTTTCCCATTTTGGGTTTCCATGTAAAAATCTGGTCTCTCTCTCATGGTGCATATTATTGTTTCAGTTTTATTGCATATCTTGAATGCGTGATCAAGTGGTTAAAGAAAATAAATTAGATTAAGTAAAATATATATAATATACTGATTCAACATCCCCTCTCAATATATTTCATGCTTAACATACCTCTCTTTAGGTACATTACAATTACATAATAATAATTTTCTTACTAAAAAGCATGCTTAGCATTTTTGGATAGATTCAAAGAGATGACACCTTTAGATAGATAATCAAAAATCTATGTGTACCATAGATCCAAATGGCTTTCATCTATAGTATGGATAGAAGATGATAATTTTTAGTGAAATAAGTTTGATTGATCCTATGAATAAGGATAGATAACTTAGACTCTAGGTAAGAGGATGGGATAAAGGATGCCAAGGAAGCCATGGTGTCAACAAAATTGTTGGTTAAACAAATAGTGGTCTGGATGATGTAGTAGTTAAGGGTAGCTAATAATTATTTTACTAACATATTTTACCTTTGTAATATGTTATTCTTACACTGATATATGACAATTATTTGGTTGACTACTAATTGGGAGTCGTTAAAAATACAAAATGCTTTAACTTTAGAGCCAATGTTATTTGGAGACCTATGATTAGGGATTCATATTTTTCCATATTATTAGTATAGTCAAAATAAATCTTAAAATATGGGGGATAGGAACACATTTAATAGGTATTAAAATAATCCCTACTCCTCCTCCATGTTTGTATTTAGATCCATCAAAGAATAATGCCATTTGATATTCAAGATATTCTTGGGATGTGGAGGCTATAGCTTCATCATGGAATTCATAGCTAGATGGTAGATTATTAACAAGGGGTGAATCATCTAATTGATTAACAATGATCTACCCCTTAATTGACTTTTGGTTAAGGAACTCAAGATCAAATTTAGTGAGCAACATTAGCCGTCTCGCCATCCATTGATTTTGATAGGTTTTGAATGAAAGAATTTAAGAGGATCAATATTGGTAATCACATAAGTCTTGTGATTAAGTAAATAGTGGAGAATCTTAGAATCCATGAATACTAGGGCCAAGCATAATCATTCAACATGCATGTAATGATTTTTATATTTAACTATATTATGGATTATTTAATTAACTAGTTATTCTCTATGTTGATCATCTCGATGGGTAAGAATGGCACCTGATGCATGATCTATAGCCAAGATATATAAGAGGGATAATCATCCTTTGGTGGAATGAGGATAGGAGGAGATAATAGGTACTTATTGAGAGTATAAAATGTCACGTAAAATTTTTAATCCCACACAAACCATGTGTCTTTCTTAAGAAGGTGATGGAAAGGTTTAAATTGGTCTCACAATTATGAAACAAAATGGTAAATAGACTATAGTTTCCCTTGTAAATAATGAAGTTTCTTGAGTTTGGAAAGAGGAAGCATATCAATAATGGCCTTAATATTAGCAAGATCAACCTCAATCCCTTGAAGGTAAATGATAAAACCTAATATCTTGCTTGATAAGACTCCAAAAACAAACTTTTTGGGGTTAAGATGAACCTAATATTGGATCAAATGAGTGAAGATTTGTTGAAGGATGGAAAAGTGATCCTTATGATGCTTTGATTTACCAAGGAGATCATCCAAATAATATTCAATTATTTTTTAATTAAATCATGGACAATTTAGGTCATGACACATTTGTAAGTGGATCTTGTATTCTTTAAACCAAAAGGCATGACCATATAATAAAAAGTCCACCATGGAGTAGTAAATGAGGTTTTATGTTAATCTTATAGGGAGATAGAGATATGATTATAACCAAAAAATCCATCCATGATGGATAAAATTTCATGTCTTGTATTGAGGTCCATGAGTTGGTCGATGTTAGGAAGGGGAAAATCATTTTTAGACAAACAAGGTTGAGGTCATGAAAGTTAGTAAACAAACACAATCCCTCTATCAGTTGTATGATAGGTAATATGTTAGATACCCATTGAGGGTAATTGATAGGTTTCATGAAGTTAATGGATAATAATCACTATAATTCTTCTTTGAAAATAAGTACTACATGAAGATGCATCTTACAAAGCTTTTACTTCACTAGTTTAGCTTCATGAATGGTAATGATATTATGGACAACAATAGCAGGATCAATTCTAGGCATATCACAACAAGACCAAACAAAGGCTTGGATATGATTAGGAGGGAATGTCAAAAAACCTTGGTGTTCTTGAGAATCTAAAGATTGACTTACTTTGATATTTTAAGGGGATTCGAGTGTCCCTATGTTAATATCAATTATGACCTCATTTAAAAGACTAGGAGATTCGGATGGCATAATATTTTATAGATATGAATCTCTTTCCCCTGAATATGTTGAAATGGAGTCATCATCCTAACACTCCATTACATGGATTCAGGGAGAATCTTCATCTATTAGGTCAGGGAAGACTAAATGAAGGGATATCATTTTCTCACTATGTTGACAGGTTAACAGTTTTAAGAAAAAATGCTAATAATTCTTTTATGGTGAATGGAGATGGTATCATAAATTACCATATGGGAACCTATAGGGGATGAGTAAGTTTCATCATCCACATCCATAGGGACATGGGATACTAAAGTATGATTATTATTGGCTTCAGGAGCTTTCTTGAAACCAAGGCCATGTTTCTCATGCAATTTTCTAAGGTCATTTATTTTGACCTCATGGGGTCCTTATTCATAACATCCTAAGATAAAACCCTTCCAAGAACAAAATTTTAAGTAGGTTTGTGTAAAGGACAATTTTTCAAGGAAGGATAATTTAGATGTGGATGGTTGGGCATATATTTGGCTTTCTTGATATAAAGGAGATTGATCAATTCCTCCATAAGTTAAGTGTATTTGGTTATGGGGAGGTCTAAAAGGGATAATGTCTCCTAGATTGGGTTGATAGGTATGTTTTCAATTAGTTTTTTTGTATTTTTATGGGGTTGATAAAGCTCTAAGAGTTAATAACTGATATTCCCTTATAGAAAGTTATTAGAATGCCAAGTCAAAAGTGTTTACATTAGGGATGTGGGATGAAGGTATAGCATATTTGGTATATGTTTCCCCAAAATATGATAGACTCTAGTTATTCAAAGGGATCAATAAATCATTAGGTTTATAAGTAAATAGTCATGTATTGAATGGATGTGGATCAACAGGGGCATTATGGACCTTGCCCTCATGTTCAAATTTAAGACATCAGTGTAAAGTGGATGGGATACAACACATAACACATATTTAAGGACATCCTAATAGGATATTATATTGAAAATACCCTTCTATTTTTTAAAATAACTCAAGGTGGGTATGTACACCTACTTGAATGGGAAGGATAACCATTCCTAATGTAGGGGCCATAGTATCATTGAATTCTCATAAGACTCTCAAAGATTGAGATATAATAATTTCAGGTAATTTTAGTTGCTTAAAAGCATGAGAGGAGATAATATTTATGATTACTGTATTATAAATCATTTCTCATTTTATTTGGGGCTAATTTATTTGTGCAGTGATAAATAATGACAGATCCTGGTTATCAATCTACAATGGTGATAGTTCAAAATCATAGAATGTTATAGATGATGGCTTTTGTAATAATATGTTAAAAGCTGATAGAGGCTAGGGTTCATCTGATTGTATCTCAATAGATTTTAAGGACTCTATCCTAGCCTCACAATGTTATAAAGAGTTTTGGACAAGATCATATAAATAAATCTTGATTAGGAGTTGGAGTTACTTTAGAATGAATATATTTATCAAATTTAAACTATTATTATTTTGCACTTTTCCTAAAATAGAAATTTTAGGTTTTGGGATGGGCATTGTAAGATTATCTATGATAGAATTAGGATTTTTTTTAATAGTTACCTTAGATTTATTAGGATTTTGGGTCTTATGACCTTGGGTATATGATTGTGTGGCTATATGTATTGCATCTATGTGAAACAATGGTGGATTTGCTCTATTTTTAGAGTCATATAATTATATAGGGTTTAGGAGGGCATGATATTGAGTTCTATTATATATTATATCTTATTTTAAAACTCATTTTAATCCTCTTGTTAATGTACTAGTTCCTAAGGTGGATGTGACCCTTATAGTTTTAATATGGGGATAGTCATGACCAAATTGTTCCATAACAAGATCATCCTCTTCTAATAAATTTTGGACCACAACTTTTAACATGTTAAAATTTTTAGTATCATGTCCTTATATTCTATGATATGTGTATTTAGTATTTTCCTGATACCACACCAATTTTAGAATATGGGGGTTAATTTTTATGAGTGGTAGTGTAACAAGGGAAGTTTGAATAAGTTTATCTATAATCTTAGAGTAAGACCCCCTCAATGGATCTTGGATAGTTTTTTGACATTTTGAAGCATTGGCATAGAGGTTTTATATTATTTCAAGTCTTGATCCTCGAAATTGGTTGTTTTAATATTTCCCACAACATGTGCTTTGTGTTTGGGATAAGACTTTACACCTAGACCTCATGGGTAGTAAGGATTTAAAAGATTATGAATGGGCATTAATATAGTGGGAAGATCCCTTTGTAATGGTATATTCTATTTAGAATAGGATTATATGATAGTGGGTCTTAGGGTTGCTGAAGGATGAGGTCGCAATAGGGATATTCAAGTTCAAATTGGTAGTAGAGGTGTTTACCTTTTTTTAATCTGATTGGGGATAGTAAGGATATCCTTTTTAGGAATTTCAATCCTTATGGGAGGATGTTGAAAATATTTTTTTCATGAGGCCCCAAGGTTTTTTTTTATACTTCCTAAATCATTCCCCCTAATTTCTCTCTCTCTCTAAAATATTTGGCTCTTCCTAAGCTATGAGGGAAGTTGGTCTTGGGTTTGGTTGAGGTAATGACAAAATACTCTCAAGGGAGAGTAAGCTATAGGGGATGGGTATGTTATATGAAGGTGTTGTAGTGATAAGGAAATAGTATATGTATATTTCAGCATGTATAAATAAGAATCATCTTGATAACTTTTCCATCCTTTATTTTTAGTTGATTATATTTAATGGGTTTAGGTAATGTTTCCTTGATAGGATCCCAAATAATGAGATCTAAAAATCTTGAGTGAATCTTAGGGATAGCTCTACTTAATTTTTTTTTTGAAGGCATATTCCATAAGGAGATTTTGGATTTTAGTTGTTAGGGAAGGTGATTCAGAAGTAATACCAACCTCTTTATGTAGAAGTTGATCATGGATCATACTTATCACATAGGTCTTGTGGTTTGAGGTGCATCTTGAATTAGCCTATATAGAATTAGACATAGAGGCATGGTTAGGGAGTGGCTACCTAAATATGTATATAGGCTTATTAGGATGAGCATTAGGGTTATATAACTATAACTCTCCCTTATCAATAAGGTTTTGAACTAGACCTTTGAAATAATGATGCTTATTGACATCATGACCTAGTACATGATCATAATTATAGAAATCATTTTATTTGAAGCAATTAGGCTTAGGGTAAAATTCATATTCTAATTGAAGGAAGTTTGATGATATAATCCTTTAAGATATTGTCTAAAATAGAATCATAACATTCCCATAAGGGTGTGTATTACCACAGAGGAAACCATGTTAATGGTTTTTGTGATTGTGCTTGGGAGCTAGAGGGTTTGGATTGGATTTTTGTCTATGGAGGTGCTGATTTTAAGACCAAAAAATTAGCAATGGATTTGGTTTTGGTATTGTTAGTTCCTTTGGAGGGATTGGTTTTGAAGTTCTTATTATGCAAGTTTACCTTCCCTTTTTATAAAGCTCATATTTATAGTTTACAGTCCATAAAAAAGGCCTCATTAAAAGTCTTGAAGGATTGAACCCATAATGTTGATGAGATATGTTTAGCACATCATCATAAATAATTTGATTAGTTTTAATTGAGGAAGGGAAAAATTAAGTTGGTTTATAAGAATTCACCATCTAGCCACAAATTCAATGATAGATTAGTTATCAAATTGTCTAATGGTATAGAGGTTAGTTATGATCACTTTCCTTGAAATGTTAATGGAAAAGTGTTATATAAAGATTTGGTATAGTTTCCCAATAGATAATAGGGAATGTTGAGTGATAAAATTATACCAGTCTAAGATTGGTCCATCTAGTGACATGGGAATTGTTCTTAAGAGAAGAGGATCATCATGGGTTATAAGATAAAAAGTGTGTATAAACACTCTAATGTGTTTCTAAGGATCTTCCATATTTTGAAATTTCATAAATTTTGGAAGTTCCCATTGTAAGGGATATGGCCTAATAGGGATAGTGGGATTAGTGGGTTCATTGCAGATTTACTCATAAGTGAGCATATTTTTTTGAACATAGGCAAAGGCTTCCATATTTTCTAACTTATTCATAAGTATGTTCATAAGGTCAGGTTGGGTATTATATTTAAGAATACCCTCTAAAAAATTATGTTATGAATGTTGATAGGTATGAAATGGAGTTGAAAAGGGTTGTGATAAGGGGTAACCAACTAAATTGGTCATAATTGATTGGGATGATACCACATACTATGGGGATTACAAGGGTATGTAAGTTAACCCAAGGGATTATGAGGAAGATATGTATTGGGTAGTTAATGGGAAGTATTGTTGAGGAGGTTAACTCAAGGGTACTTGTTAAAATGGTTAAGTTTGGGGATTTGAAGTTATGATAGTTTGGATGGGTGGGAGAGTTGTAGGTATTTAAATCATTAAGTTATAAGGTGACATAGTAGGAGGTGGAGTAAACATAAGTTTATGTATGATAACATTTTGGTCTTGGGTACTAGTTGGAGATGGACTAGTAGATGTTACTGGAGGTGGATTATTTAAAGGTTACGTAGTGTTAGTATCAGAATGTGTTGGGGGAGGATTGTGGAGAGAGAAAACCATGGTTGTATTAAACCCTTTAGGTCCCTCTAGGAGCATGTTGAAAACACTCTCAAAAGACTGTGTATGAGGGGATAACAAAATATGGATAGATCGAGTGCTAAGGTAATGGTTAAGAACTATTGGATTACTATCCAAAATAGTAGTGAATTCAGGATCTCCCTAAGTATAAAACTAGGTTATACCTTCTCCCATAAACTTAGGAGAAGGAGGAGGACTTGGGGTGTTTTCCATGGATGAGGATGAGGTTGGTAATTTAGTTTGTTTTAGAGACTACTATTGTGTAAAAACCATGTATCACTAAAGAGAAATCAAGAAATTAAAATAAAAAAGCATACAATAATCTTTTTGGTTATCTCATTTTAGTGAAAGTAGGCACACACACTACAAAACATTCTTAAAAGATTTTACTTTTTCTAAGAAATTAAATTTAAAATTTGATTAGGAAAACATTTAATGAGGGTACTAAGAAATGGTAATCTAAAGATGGTTTCAAGTTATTTTTAAAGATGGTAACCTTTATATACATGAAGTTACATTGAAGCCCAATTCCCTATTGGAAGAATGTGTGTGGTTTGGTATTGGGGCCTACCTCCTCACTTCACACACCATAGCAATAAGGGTATTGGGTGCTTAGCCTTTATACTTCCTACCAAAAAAATTATACTTGGTCATTACACTGAGTAGGTTTTCACCTTGGTGATGAAATCTAAGTGGGTCCACCTTAGGTAGGAAAATGTTTCAAATGCTTATATTAAGATTATGTGGTTTTGGTTTCATGTGAGAAAGTGTATCTCTATGATATATAAATTTGCATAGATTAATCTACATGAATTATCTAAGTGAGTGAAGGATGAATGCAATTTTTTTTTAAATCTTAAAAGGAAAAGTAATAATTTTTAGATTTTTCCTTTTTGAATGAAAGTAAACAATCAAGGAAAATACAACTAGTGGACAATTTCACAATGAAAACAATAAGAACAATGAGACCTTAGGGGTCCCACCAAGTATGCCATAACATTTTAATATTTTTTTGATTCTTTTTATTAATAAAAATAACTTACTAAAAATGGAAATGATATAGGGTTTTTAAAGAAAAATACTTGTGATGGGAATGTGCATTGTTGGTACAGTAAGGTGGGATCTCCTTTTTGGTGAGGAAGGACTACCTACACAATAAAGATAATTTTGACAAGATTGATTAATAATAGAGATGTGTGGATTACCTTATACAAGATTAGTTCTAGGAAGTGGTATAATTACTTAGAGGGATGTCAATCCATTGTTTATGTAATTAAGTAGATAGCAGATTAAGATAAATTACAATAAATCATGTGATAAGATTATGAAAATCAAAAGAAGCAAATCAATCTAATACATTGATATTATGAAAAAATACATTCATATATGTTATTACTAAGTCTTGTTACTCTTAGAATGATTCTAGTTTCTTGGGGATGGATTTTAGAGTTGGGGTGAAGATAATCATGCAAATTCCTAACTCAAAAGATATATCACTTTGATCTATAAATAAAAGATGAGGAACTATGGGTAAGTCATGAATTGAGACCACATCATGTATGACACTAGACAAAGTCATATACAGATAGAAATACATGATTTCAAGGATTAAAAATAGTAAATTAGATATATTCAAGATTACTATTCTAATCCTAGATTGTAGATAAAAGTGAGTACATAAGGATCAATACCAGATGTCTTATAATTAGTATCAATTAGATGATTAATGTTGATCTAGAAAGAATCATGGTGTATCCTTATAAGGGATACTAAAATAATCATAAAGGTTATTAAGGAGGGTTTTTATATATCTTAGAAGCCTTTTAAACTAGTCACTAATTTATTTAAATAGACTTAAAATAGCATACATAACATAAATGACTAAAATAGTAATTAAAAAATTAATCAAATATACTACAATCTTACCTTTGTAGAAGCTTCTCGGGTTGTAAATAAATACCTCATTGACAAAGATATGGTTGGATTTTAATAGAGTGTGGATAGACTAGAATTGGGATAACATTAATCTATAATGCTTCAAGAGAATTTTGTTAGTGTTTTAATGTGCAAAAATAAAGATCCATAACCCGATGGTAGCTTAGCTATAAATCAACATCAATCCTAATAAGATTAGTGACGATTGAAAAAAATGTTACCGACTTTGGATAAGTTTGAGTCATTATTTCCAACAACTCAGGACCTCATATAAAATCATAGGTCAAATTATTTGTAATGGGTCTTGGTTATGAGAAGGTTGTTAGGAAGATTAAAACAATGTACCCACATTAGGCTTGGAGAGATTTAACTAGGATTTAGGGATAGTAACTAGTTACTTAGGTAAAATGGTAATTAGTTATATTATTTACATGGCATTAAATGATAAATAGTAAAACTAAATTAATGGGCTTAAGAAAGGTAGGAAAGGGGTAAGACACATTTATTCATAATAAAGTGGTGTAAATTTATAGTGTCTATACCTAAATATTATTATTTATAATTAATTATACAATTTATCAAATTTATGGATTAAAGTATATGATTTGAGACATTAATCTTCCACAATCCATATCTTGTCTTAATAAATAGTTGTGAAATATCTTTAAAAATATTTATCTACTATTATATTATTAGTGTGTGTGTGTGTGTTAAATTTAATTATAAAGTGAACTTTAGTAACACAATGAATTATGTTAATAAAACATTGTGAACTACTTAACTAACATGGATACATATGGATAAGAGATGTGAGGGAACTATAAAAATATGATTGGATGAAATAACATCTTAATGTATGTGTGCATTTATATTATCTATGATATTATAATATTTTAATATGATAATAATAAATGAGTTGTTAAATACAACTCATATAGAGATACTTAGATTAGATTGTGAATGTTTCTAGGAGATAGAATGAGATAATAAAGAAGGATATTATGTAGAAGATAATTTTTGAATATTAACCCTGAGTCCTAGTTTGTAGGAGCTCATTGATATATATAAAAGGTACTCCTCCATCATAGTAATATGTCCCAAATTAATTTAATAACACATTATTATTAGTATGGTGGGTTACCCATTATGTGAAGAATTCTTACTATATAGATTGTGTTCTATTTTCTAATTAGACAACTCTATCCAAATATTTCAATTGGTATTAGAGTAAGGGGTGTACAAATGAGAGTATGTGATACGATTTCAATATTTTAATGAGTCATTTCCCATTAAAGGATGTAATCCAACTTTATTAGATTTATCTATGTTAGTCATTGGATTTTTATGTAACCTTATATATCTTCATATGGTATCAAAACATTACCACATGTTAATATTAATATTCCAGTTATTAAATCTTGTTTAAAGTCTCATTGGTGAATCAAAACAACTATGTTCAATAAAAGATAATGGGCTTGGCATGGAGGTTCATAAGTTATATAATTCAACTTTGTGGTAGATTTTATAGACAAGTGTATAGATATCATCCTTTATACTTTATGTAAATCTTGAGATCGACATTGGATTTAAGTTCCAAGCACGTTTCCTTAAATTCATGCATACTATATCTAATATTAATTTCCATGCATATATTTTACCTTGATTTGTATCCATAAAGCTATGTAGTTTTAGTCATCTCATCTTCATTTCAAACTAATATCTTTACTACATTAATTAATGTGCACTAAAGATCTTTGAAACCTCAAAATTCCACATCTTTCATGATGTATAGTCTATTTATTATTTCAGTCTATGTAGATTTCATTGTGGCATGCTTCAATAATAGTGTTATAGGAACATATATGTGTGTTTTAGGTTTCTATAAATAACATGACTCATCTATAATTTATCATTTAAGTTTTGTATTATATGTTTGACAAGGTCATCTCATGTAGATATTATTTACTAATGTAGTCATATAAAATATCACTTGAGTGTAATGAGTGCCACTTGAGATCACCCATCCCTGACTTATCCCTAGACCTATCTTAGGGCATATTTTGATCTTTATATATATTTTGTGTAGGTCTAACCCATACCTAGAAATTTTTAAATAAATACAAAACCTTCCCCTAGGCATTTAGGCCCCTAGTGCCCTAGGTTCTACCACTTGGACACTATTTCATTGCGGAAGTGACCAAGGGGACACGTTAGTGCCCCTTACCTCTTTTCAACCCCAACAACTATATTTATAGTTATTAAGGAACCTAGGTTATCCTAGGCTTAAATCACATCTAGAGAAGCCTAGACTAGTATATATACACTAAGTTTATCCCTTTACCTAATAGATAGAAATCATATGCAAATACAAACAAATGAGATGAGAACAAGTTGTGCAAAGTTAAGGTCATTGATGCCTATTCTACCCTAGTTTTACATACAACCATATGAAACCATCTAAATATCAAATTACATAGATTTTTAATCTCAAGCCTCACCCAAATCACTAAAGATGACATTCATACTAGCATCACTTAAACTTGCACCAGTACTTAGATTAGGAGAACTACATCGGGCTTGGTACCCTCTTGAGTTATTGGTATGTAGGTAACTCTCAACATAGTAGGGTGTTGATGATGTCCATCCTACCTCAACTAACAACAACCATTTTATACTTATTAAATACCCTAATAACATGGAGATCTAGGATTTTCATACAAAATAAGTCTAAAATAGGTCACAGATAGTGAACCAACTTTCATTAACATAATAGCATACCTATTATACTTAGACATAGTTGCTCCCATAAGCTCACATTAGTTCATACATAAGGACACTAGCATAAAATAGAATACATTAGCATAGTGTACTACTATATAGGGAATTGTGTTACTATCAAGGAGGAATTTTGACATTTGGATCCTATTTACAACACCCTGATTAGTTTATATGCCATTTTTTAGCTTCTAGATCATCTACCTGAGTCAATTTCTATCTAAGTACATACATGTGTGATTCATTACTACTTTTATAATAATCAATTAATTTAATTCTTGTATAAATTAGTGTTTATATTTATTAGACATTTCTCCCATGATTAACTATACTTAGAGCCTTTAATAACCTAGGGTTTTACACTCCATAAATCCCAAAAAATTTAAATCATTTGGTGAACCTGACTTACTTCAAATAGTTCAAAATCCCTAGCCCTAGATGATATTAGTGTTTATATATTTTTGTTTCCTATTTTTATTGGTTTTTTAAGTGTTTTTAGACCTAATATAATTTACCCTAGTATCCCTCTTCCAAGTTGCATTGCCAAATTTAATGTGTAAAGAAGATTATTTTCCTCATCATCTCTAATAGGGTGATAGCTTCTTTCCATCTAACTAGGTCCATAATATCACTCCTCCAAGAGGTGAGATAGCCTATACTACTATTTCAATTGTGTATACTTAGTCTATTCATCCTAAAACCTTTCACTTCCCATATCTCCCATTCAGGATGTGTGCTTACATGTTCAATTGCAGTCAATTAGAGTTTGTATTTGTGAGACTCTAAGTAATGAAATTAATAGTATGATCAAGATAATTTTAGACTTAAAAAATTAGAATAAACTATTAAATGAAAATAGTATAGTATTAGAAAATTAGACTACATAATAAAATACTCCAAGGCACACTAGTGTCAATCATATATATGCATCTTCTCATAGTCAATTGTGTCAAACAATGTTACATATCAAAACAAGAAATCACAAAAAGGTGCATATACAACTAGTGGTTCAAAAATTACTCAAAGATAAAATAGAATCACAAGTGAGGTTTTAAGTCAAATTCAACCTAATTAATCTACATCTAGTGAAGATATCTAGATATTATTGTGCATACCATAGAATGCATGGTCATCACACAAATTCATGTTTAGAATTGAAAAATCATTTACAACACACCATTATTAATGAGGAACCAATATAATATAAATAAGTTAATAAATCCATAGTGACATAGTAACATATTCAAAAGGGCCAAAGTCAAAAATAATACAAAAGTGGTTACCAAAAAATAAATCATAACAATAAAAGGTTCATAAAGCAAAATCAAAGCAAGAAATAATATGACAAGCACAATAAGAAAGTGACAATTACAAATATAAGTATCCAAAATGAGGTCCCACTTTCAAAACAATATGGGTTTGGTAAAAAATATCTACAAAAGTTTGATTATGAAGCTCAAGGGTTTTACAAACATGCCCAAGGCATCACTACTTCTATTCTAGTAGTTGATAATGTTGGTCAACAAGGATTGGTATTTATGGAACATACTAAGGAAAATCATTCATAGATAAAAATTATCATGGCAAAATATATAGATACATAGGTAATGTTATAGAAAGAGTAAGAAGTTAAATTACACTTTCAAAATTAGGCGAAGTAACCAACCATTATCAAAATAGGGGTTTTAATAATAAAGTCTTCAAATAAAGCTATACCTACAATGGATATAGTTAATATGGAAATATCCCAATCAATAATCCAAACATTGCTAAGAAAAATGAAGAATATGATTGGAACAACTAGATTATTATGATATAGACAATTCAAAAAGTGAATATTCTACTTATGATACACAAAGGCATCCCATCGATGACATGTTAGGATTCTATCACCATTCCTTACCAACACATAGATTCTTTATCCATATCACTCTCCTTATACATAGTTTTCCTCATTTCCATCCTACTTGTACACAAAATCATTTACCCCTAGTTTTCTTGTACATAGTTTCATTTATCATGCTTCTTGTACATAGTTCTTTTATCTTGATCCTTGTACCTAGTTTAATTTTTATGTTATTTTTACATATCCTATACTCAAAAAATAGAAAATTAATATAACATATTCAAAAATACAAAAACATTCAAATATTTACTTAGAAAATACAAGATTTATTTTATATGCATTTCCATGTTTACATTCCTTATCTTCACTAGATACTACATATGTTATCTATTCTAGTTTAGTCAATTTTATCATACATACATGCTTCACTTGTTCTATTTGAGTGTTTTTAGATCACTAGAGGACTTAGGTTCTCTACATAGATTCAAATTTTATAGTATCTACCCATTGGGGACAAATAAACATATTCTTAATTAATACGTTCACCCATTAGGGGCATCATACTACACAACTTTTGGTTTGTTAGCTTACATCTTTATATACTCTATATCACATATTTAGCATTGATTATATATTTATATTTATCATGCTATACTATTCATTATTATTATTTGACTATTACTACTATAGACTCCATTTATGTGCATATTTTTTCTTATATGGATTTGTACCACATGTTCGTGCATAATTTTATCTCTTTTTCCTAGTTTAAATTTGATCATGTATCTTTGATTATACGTCTACATGAGGGTATATGGATTTTCCATTGTTATATATATGTATTCCAATTCCTTTCATTATGTGTATACTTTGGACATGTGCCCATTTCCTTTTGTGTGACTTATCAATTATGTATGTAGACATTTGAACATGTCCTTCCATGTGGATCTAAAACAACCTTACATTATCTATGCATATGTGGACATTTGAACATGTCCTTACGTGTATTTATTTATCAAATTTAGTATCATGTGCCCATGTCCCTTGTATTGTGTCCCCTTGGCCTACTTTGCATGTCTCATATGTTTGTATGTATGCTTTCATGTATGTATCATGGCCATGGAACTTGTCTCTTTCTATTTACACTTGCATCTAGTTTTCAATCCCATGAGGGACCTCATGCCCCACCCCTTGGTAAGTTACATATATTATATCCAAATTTGTTGTTCATACACATGCTTACATTGTTATATTTATATTGAAAACCTTGTGAATCCTAGATCTAACATACATCATACATTACCAACTTATGCTTAGATTATCTTACAATATAATGTCATTTATATACTTTATATTGGTTTATTATACAAATATCATAAATGCTTAGGATAACACACATGATGTAAAGTTTTTATTTTGAGGATAGTTATTGCAAAGGTTTAAAAACTCCCCTCAAAAGAGGGGGTATTCACATGGGTTTGTGATAGAGATTAGGCCATATAAGTAAGATAATAGTATAGTTTTTATCATAAAAACATATAATTCTAGATCTCAAAATGAGGAAAATATAGTGAAAAATAGTTAGACACACATGAATTTTATTTTTCACATTAAAAACACAAAAGAACACTAACATGACACAAAAGACACTATCATGGTGTGATAATATCCAAGGGAGCATAATACTATCTAGTAGCCCCAAAAATAGGAAAATATAAACTAGATAGAAAGGTACAATAGTTATAGTTTAGGTTTGCATAATATTAGTCATAGATTATCAATCACACTTAGATTACTCTTAGTTTACATAAAATCATACTAGTTTGCTTAAATTGGGGGAATCATACACTACATGATCACTCTAATGTTAGTTTTAGATATACATAGACACATATTTATATAACTTAGTCCACATTCCATATACATAGATATCAAAATTGGGGGCATGTACATGACACATTGTTTCTACATGATTAGTTTTGTACCAACTCATCTTAGATGGAATGATAAATCTATGTCATTTTCTAGATTTTATAAGTTAGACACAATTTTCAATAAGTTTCACACTAAATTTATTCCTTATTCTATCTACAACATTTGGCATTTCTATGTAGTCACTTAGGTATATTCCTGAGTGCCTGAGAGGCCCCTTAGCCATTTTACATTTCAAAGTTTATGAGTGGACCCAAAGCTATCCTATATAATTTCATTTACATCATATATTTTTAGTCATAGGTTCATCTAATACATATGGGTATGAAATTATGGATTCATAACCTATTTAATTTTTTGGGCCACCTACATAGGAGGGTTAAACAAGCCATCATTCCAATACAAGTTATTCATAATTCATAATCAGCCAAGTAGGGGTGCAAAATGATGGAGTCAAAAATAGATTGAGATATAGAGTCACCCACACATGGGGATTAATAAATAAATTATCTCAATCCATGTTATTCACCAATTTTATCACTATTTATAAATACACAAGATGTCACCATGTTTTTGCATTCATTCACATACATAGTGAGGTGTATTCATTCCATTCCTCTTTCTCTCTCTCCTAACTCTTTACTTAGTTTTTTATTTGATTTTGATATTCATTAAGGACTGATTTATCCATGTTTATTTTTTATGATACACAATGGAGCACTCTTCTTATACTCAAACCCATATTGAAGGGATTCACCTTTGATGTAAGTCCAGGTATGTTTATTTTTCCTTTATGCTAGTCATTTCACTTTGAAGAAATTATAGAATAAAGGGGGGAAATAAATTTAGTCATATAAAATTTCACTTGAGTGTAATGATTTTTGATTGATACCACCCATCACTAACTTATCCCTAGACCTATCTTAGGCCCTCTTTCAATCCTTATCCAACTTTCATGCAGGTCTAACCCATCCGTAGAAATTCTAAAGTAGTCTCACAACTTCCCCTAGGAATCTAAGCCTCTAAGGACCTAAGTTATGCCAAATATACACTATAAAGACTAATGAAAAGTCATGGGGATAATTCTCCAATAACATCATTATTTCATTCCCAATCCAACTTGTCATTTCATCTTGTTTGGTTTAGTCTTCAAGATTCTATCTTTAGTTCAATATTTTTCTTTATCTTTTGGCTCAATAGTATATTTTACATAATTAACTTTTTATTTTAATATTTTAATCACTTATTAATTTCTATAACCTCTCTCATATGGCTCACAACTCATACTTTATCTCATACATTCGTTTATTGGACAAACTTTCCTTTACACCTTTTTCTAGCTTCCATTAGGCAAGTCACATAGGTCTAAAATGCCCAATTCTTAAATTATATTTAAATAACCCAATATCAATACATTCATAGTATCAAATTAACATATCACACATTTTAAAACTCATTTCAAGACATCAAACCCAATTCTTCACTCAATTCTACCTTTTAAATTCTCCATAAGGTACACTAAGCTAGTAGCCTTTTTTGAGCATTTTCCCTTAATGTGATAAATATAACTCTTTTCTTGAGGATATTAAAACATATTAGTGCTTCTTATATATCCCTTAAAATACTCATGAAGTTTAATTAGCTGATTCCCTTCCTAGACATCTTTTCTAACCTCACCTTCACTCCAACTAGCCCTTTCTAGGGGCCAATTAGGCCTTATTTCTTGTCTAAGTCCTAGTAGTCTATACATACCATAATTTTTCACTATAAAATAACTTGAATAACTTTAAACATGTTTAAAGGAGTAATAATACCAATACCTCAAGAGGGGATCAAACCCAACGTAGTTCTCCCAATCTAAGTGTTAGTGCAAGTAAAGTGATGGTAGGATGAATGTCATCTTGAGTGCTTTGGGTGAGGCTTGAGATTGTAAATCTATGTAATATAAGATTAGGATGATTATAGACGGTTTTATATATAAGTAGGGAGTAATAGGGGTCACATGCATCGATTTTCCATAACTTATTATGATCTTGTTTATTTGGATTTGCATATGATTTCTATCTAGTGGTTAAAGGGATAAAAGGACTTTATATTTACTAATCTTGTGCCTTTTTGGATGTAATTTGAGCCTAGGCCAACCCTAAGATGCCTTAGAAAAAATATATCTAGTGGGGTTCAAAAGAGGTAAGGGAGACTTGGTCACTAGCATAGTGTGTTAGTGTCTAAAGGGTCATTGATTAAATTATGATCACCAAATTTTTAGTTTAGTTAAAGTCTTTATTTATTTTTAGCTTTTTCTATCTTTTATTATTTTTTATAGACACTAAATCTAAATTATATATAACCTTAGTCTTGTAAATTTGGCAAATACTTATCATTTTTATACCCTTTAGTTATAAGACCTTCTCACTACTAAAGGCTTGCATTTGATATATCTTTGTGCCAAATTGATTATCTCTTAGTCCAACCACTTTCATTCTGATGACCATGCCTTTTATACTATATATAATGTTCTAAACATGATCATTATCCTTCTCTACCAATTTTGGACTTATACTTAATTTCTAGGTTCTCAGTCACTTGTGTCCTAGCTAGATTAATATGTTGATATAGTCCCTTTTCAAACTAAGTGTACAGTACCCAAAAATTCATCGAAATTAAAAATGAATTGTATCCTAAAGGTTGATATAAGTGTTTTAGTGTGATAATTTTTTAAAAAGGATTGATATGTATACAATATCAATCTGTATTCATTCTTCACCTATAAAATACTGAGAACTCATAATGCAACATACCAAGAATCACTCAATTAAGAATTTAAGTGAGAAAACTTTCCCTATTCATACCTATTTACATATTATTCATAGGATTAGTATCATTGCATGAATAAATTAATAAAGGAGTAACCCATGAACCATAATTTTCTAATTTATACACTAGGTCACTATATGTACTTGCTTACCACACATAGTATCTTTATACACACATAAGAAAACACATAGGGTAGATATACATAAGTATATGGCTCTCTTCATAGTATTGGATATATAGGCAACATTCATTGATAGAGGGGTCTTTGGGATAGCTCAACACTATGTTCCCACTAACCCATTTTTATTAGTCACTCCAAGGGTGAGGAAGATAGGGTTTGGTATTTTGAATAAGAGAAATAACTTATGTGCATGATCTATATACATTATAATAAAGGTGACATAAAACCCAAAAGACTCCAGTTGGTCATATTTAGATCTAGTCACTATTCCATACAAGAGACATGTATCTAGTTTAAACACCAACATCAATATAATTATCTAGATCTAAGGCAAGTGTCTAAGGGAAAAAAGTGCCAATTCTATAATTTGATGATTATTCCAAGATATTTATCTAGTCCAATAATAGCCTAATTCAACCCAAATCTACAAGCACACATTAAACCAAATAATTAATCTTATTTTCAATTCTTTACAATATCAATAAATAGTTTTACTTTATATTTTAACATATATCAATATTTAAATTTATAATATTATTTATCTAAGTTTATAAATTAATTACCCTACTATGGGTTGGGTTATCACCCTTTTTATTAATGATTTTTATATACTTAACCCTAGATGTAAAGGTAAATGCAACTGATCTATTAATCAATCCTATCTTGAAGAAGATAAATCCTACTTACAGTTTCAATTATTGATACATTAAATATTTAAGGTCATGACCAAAATGGATCTATTATACCTAACCAAGGGATATATTACCATAATAAAATAACTAGAGAAGGTTCCAAAGCTTCTAATCAAGAAACACCATGCAATAACCCTAATTAGGTCCTATGTTTTCATATTCACTAAGTAAACTACAAGTAAAGTAAAATCTAATCTAGTGATCACTAAAGTTTGTGGCACAAAATAGGTGTAATAAACATAAAAAATTAAACATTCATAAAAGATATATAGTCACGTCAATGTATAGTAAAAAATAATGCATAGGAGAGAAGTACAAATGATAATATATTTACTTTCACAAAGGAGGAAAAAAGTTAAGAATACTTAATTTTGAAGATGAACCCATTGATCCAAAATATCTCCCTTGGCCAAGGTGATTTTCAATAGGTTATTTTGGTATGTAAGGATAACAAGGATGAGGCATCTATATGCTACATAACTTATCTATGCATCCAAAATACTTCTCCACAAGACAAGATTTGTATCTCCAAAGAAAGTATTGAAACCCTAAGCTATGATCCTCAAGTAGAATGGTGGATAATCAGATGTGAAATATAATATTCTTCTTCTCCTCTCTAAATGATGGAAATAGATGTGTATATATTGCTAAATCTAACCCTAAAATTTTCCAAAAGTTTATCTTATAGGGTCAACCCAATAAACTCTATATTGCTATTGATAAAAATAAATTAGGTCTTGGTCTAGGCTGGCAAGGGGCTAACCTAGAACCTTAATGTGTTTTACCAATTTGAATATAGGGTTGATAGTGCCAACAATGTAAATTAAACCATCAAAAAGGGTTCTAATTAGGAAGGAGATAATGAAGGTAGCAAATTATTTAAAGAGGGTGCAACAGAGGAGACAAGGCTTAGGGAAGTGTCTAGGAAATGGTTGTGTAGATATAAAGTGGTGGTATAGGGGACAACAAAATTTCAAAGCACCAACAATCTAACCACCCCTTTACCAGTACACTATTTAAGGCATGTACTCATATATATTGAGACTCGATGGGTTCATACAAGATAAAAATATTCAATAATTAATAAAATTTTAAAAATATTATGTGTATATGTATGCCTTAGTCAAAGCTCATCACATGTCGTGTAGGTGTAATAGGGGATGATGCTTCAAGAAAGAATGTAATGAAATTACTTAGATATTCACATAGAATGATTTTATATTTCATATTATAAGAAAATATGAGAGATTCACAGTTATAGTAGGATAGAATACTGGATAATATAACAAAGCCACTTTGAGGGGACAACCTCCACAATAATGAACTATTAGCACAATACTTCACATATGATGCTTAAAGACTAACCACTACCTCCTATATAAAGTCTACTTAGCCAAGGTTATTCCATAAGCCAACCTATCTAAGAACATAGAGAAATGTAATAAGTAAATAAAAGAGGTATGTAAACCCAAGTCGGTCACACATATCCCTAGACACACTAATGGTTAAGGGAATAACAAACAACATTAAAGATGAATAAATTACAATAAGAAGCAAGTAAGATAAATAGAAGGGTAGAATTAAAATTGCATACTTTACTTACCTTAGTGTTGTAGATAAGCAATAATATGTAAGATATGTGAAGATGTCCAATGTAGGGAACATTAGGCAAACCTGAATAAATTAATGAAAAGAGAAAAAATTGAAATTTCTATAAAAATTATATGTAATATGTAAAAATATTCTCTACAATGTCAAGATTCTAGAACATCTTATGATTGATAAAAAGAGTATGTAAAAATAAAGATATCCTTAAAAGATAGAATATGGTGGTAAATATTTGGTAGGAAAATAAATATGAATAGTAAATATAAATAGGGTGAAAAATAATTCATTTGTTATTTTGACTATTATAATAAAATCGAGGTTTGAGAGACTCAATTTGATACTAGAAAGCCATCATGATGAGTATATGACAACTAAGACATGGAGGATGCCTGGTAGCCACAATGAATGTAACACAGGTAAACAATCATGTATTTCAATTTTTTTGAGTAATTTTGTTTGAAATTTAGTTAGATATAGAAAATTGTTTGGTAGGCAAAATTTAGGCACTAAAACTGACCCTAAGAAAATTTTAGGTAGACTAGGGGTAGAATGGGGTAATGGGTAGGAAGAAGTTAGACTAATAAATTCCTAAGGTATTTATGGTAAATGGTAAAAAATCAACTAAAGTGAAAGATCATAGTCAACCTAGTCAACTCAATTTTTAAAGGAAGCATAAAATAGGGGGAGACTACATAATAGTGGGCTAACATAGTATCATTAAAGGTGGATGATTGTGTAAAAGTAGGCTGATATAGTCTGAAAAGAATAGATGGTTGAATGCATACCAAAGGGCTGATGGAGTTGGTAATATAGGGTCGATATAGTTTATGAAATAGGGTTGACTATGTACCATAGGGTTGATATAGTATGCTATAACTAGAGGAGGGTTGATTTAGTATCAAATACATTGATTTAGATTCAAATAATAATGGGTGATTTAGCATTAAATGGGTTGTTGTTGTATATCTAGATGGGTATAAGTTTAATTTAGTATCAAATGGTCTAGTTGTGTATGAAAATTAAAAAAAACATAGAAAACTAAATCAAACTAGCTAATTAAGTAGTTAATTTATGAAATTTTGAGAATGTATTTTGAATATTTATGACATGAAAATATAATACATCCTTTTTTTTAATATTTTTTGAGATATGCTAGAGATATTGGAACCTAATAGATGCATCATGGCTACCATATTTTTTGGATCATTTGAGTGATGTGGATAAATATCAACTAATCACCTCAAGTTTTGATGACATCATGAAGATGAGATAGATCCTATTGAATGTTGATCTCATTGTCATGTTCCTAAAAGCATGGGAATGGTTGAAAAACACTTTATTATGGTATTTGGATGGGTATAACATTAAGTTGGGTATCACATTGGAGGACATCCATGTATTTATTGGACTTTTGATAGGAGGGACACCAGTAATTACTGATACATCAAAGGATTTGGATGAGAGGTGAACATTAGCCTAGTGGGATACATGCTTTAGATAGGATTCATCTAAGATTGAGGGTGAGATTGTTTAATGTTTATATTATATCCATTATGGAAATTCAAAATGTATTTATAGGACTTGTGTCAGTACGAGTGTTATGTCACAAGTAATATGGTAAGGTATTATTGTATGCAATAGCTTTGTGTCATTCTATATTAGATCAAGGAGCACTCTATTACTTTGGGATTATCATCTAGGTATAGATCATTAATGATATGTATGAGATATTTTCTATAGGTCAAAATACTATGGGACCTATTGTTTTATTAAACACATGGATATACAAGAGGTCCCCCATATATTGACTAGTTGGGTTTCCCTATGTGGTCAATGATAGGTAGTTTTGAGTATTGAGATGGAAATAGGACCATGTATTATGTGCCATGACCCAAATACTATTTTTATAAATAATAAAATGAGGGGAGATCATATGGTATCCCTATACACATTTTTTTATATGGCCTAGTTGGGAGACTATTGTGATAGGGTTGGCATGGGTACAGATCATGGGCCACTACACATCATGGGTGGAGTTGCATCCAGTGGAATTTTCATTAAGATAGTTTGGAATTCCCCATATATCATCCCATATATTAGTGCCTAATTATTATTTATTACATGCTAGATATCTGAGAGGGAAAGGATGAAAATGGGTACCAATAGAGATATCGGTGATCAGGCATCAACATGCTAGACCATGGATGGGTCAAGCATGATATCAAATGAAAATGGAGCTAGTATGTGGATAGGTTATAGATGTGGATTTAAGGGTATAATTGGATCCAAAATATAGGTATTATCGACCAACATATCCTCATTAGATATGGAGGCACCATTGGCATAATGAGACATAAGCACATATTGTTGTATAAGGGGTCTTAATAGCTGTTCCAAGACATAATTGGTCCATATAGGTACCTTTAAGGAGATCATTTTATCATAATCAATTGGTGACACTTGGGTTTACACTGGTGTAGAGTTGTCCTTTAAAGTATTTTCTTGGCAAGTGATCATATGGAGAGACCACGATCAGTGACACCATTATTGGTGAGAATTTTTTTAATTTAAATTTAAGTTTTTGATATAAGACACTAGTTTCATTGTGATTATGGTAGATAGATTATTTTGAGATATATATGTGATCTGATTCTTATTTGGTTTTGGTTTTATAGGTCCTATAATAAAGGATATCAAATGGGGATCCCTAGTTATGGTTGCACACCGTGACATTTTAGATGGGGTGCTAGAACCATACAACCCCATCACATTATATGATCCTATGGTTATATATGTCCCATCCTAAGTGAGATGGTTTAGACTAGTGGGAGAGGTCATGTGTTATCTTTAGGCATGCAATGATGAGCTATAGCTAGTGATATTTGTTAGATATGGAGAGACATAGGCTTGGTAGGCACTGATATAGGAGAGATCTACACACATGACAACCACTATCTATCTCAGATAGGTATAAGACTAGGTGGACAATCTACATGGACAAGTTTTATGTTTGAGATCTTGGAATGCCTTATTAAAACACACTATTTATAGGGGGTAGTCACAAAAATCTATGAGTACCATGGTTAGGCCACATGATAGATTTGATGGAGCCCAATCTTCGAGTTAGAGCTATTATATTTTGTATTTTGTATAAAACACATGATGATGATGATGATGATGATGTGTGTGTGTGTGTGTTGATATTTGTATTGATTTTATGAGTTGTACTTGGATTTGGATGTGTATGCATGGATATATTTATTTTTAGCACATGAATTTAGATTTGGTTATGTATGTTATGGGAAATATATGATTTGTATTTTATTTTCTAGCATTATGTGATACACATGCATGGTTATAAATAAAAAGGTAGAAATGACTTAGAAAAGTATAAATAATCAAAAATAAATGTACTGCATAGTATATCATGATGGGATATGTGTAATAACAAAAGATGACTAAATATAATAAGACAAATATGGTAAATAGAGTAACAAATGTTTTTAAACCATGTAAAATATTTGCATAAAGTTAAAACCAAATAAAATCACACTATATCATGTTGGGAAATATGAAAATGTTGTAATAAAATGGAAAGCACATGAAAAATCAATGGTATTAATAAAAAACAATTAAGTCAATCAATCATACTAAATCACATTGGGAAGTTTAAAAGAATGACAAAATTATAAAATAAATTTAAATTGATCACACTAATTCAAGCTAGGAAGTATGAAAATTTTAATAAAATGGTTTTCATCATACATTCAATTAAAAAATCAAAAGATAAAAGTGAAATATTAATGAATTAAACATAAAATATACTAAACCAAGCTGGGAAGCATGTCAATGACGTAAAACTGATAATTGAACACTACTTATCTTAAATTTAACACATGTATTTTCATTGTGACTTGGGTATTGGAATATGAGGAGGGATTGGTACTATCCATGGTCTTACACTTAAAATCATAAATGGAAACTAATCAAGTGCAAACAATGTGAATGATTTTAAAAGGATGTTTTTAATTTGGTAATTTGTGAGGAAGACCTAGTCCTATTTATGGTCTTACACTGCAACTCACAAAGGGAAATCCTGGGGGAATGATCAATTAATAAAAAAAAATCATTGGGAAATATTAGGAATGTTATAAATGAAATAGGGAATGTAAAAAACATAATGTAGGCATCTATGAGAAGACCTTAGGAAACATGAGACACACTAGGTACACAAGAAAGACACTAAGAGTCTAGTGACTATCAAAATACACAAGATACCCATTCATAATAAGTGCAAAGCTATGTAGGCAAATAAGTGAGATACTAATATCAACTCATTTTGGTTATATGAAAAATAAAAGTAAAATGGACCTACCTTCCCATAACCTATTCCCCATTCCTCAAGATCACTTACAAAACCATTAGTTTACTATGAATATTAGGTACTTGTGTGAGAAAGTAGGTAGCACTAGAATATTTTTAAATTTTCCTTTTTAAATCTACTAGCCTACCACACTAAAATGTGCCTCGACTCTATCATGAGGCCAAATTTGGAGTTTGAGATTCAATTAGAAAAATAAGATGTGCTAAGAATCACATATTTTAGTGTTATTTGAATTTTGAAATATGTGTGTTGCCTTTTGTATCATTTCCTTTTGTTTAAATGATTTAGATTTTAAATTTTATGACTCTTATGATTCTTCCTCCATATGGATTTGGAATAACCAACATGAGGGATAGACATGAATGAGATTTAAACTTTGGTTTAAAAAAGATAAGTATCTAATGACATGATAGACTAAACACTTAAGCTTAACTATGAACCAACATGTTATCTCAAGTTTCAAACATATGTATGCTTAGTATGTGAAAGGAGATAAGGTAATAAAGGGGGATCTAAAGTAGATAGATAAGATAGAATTGCAATGAGATGTATTGTTTTCTAACTAATCACATGGTAAATAAAGATTACTAAAGGGAAAAGGGTTTGTATAACCAAGTCATAATAATAATTATCTATGTTTTTGAGAGAAGGTAGTAAAAAAACATGAGGAAAGACAAGGACATCAATGAAAATAAATGAACTCATAGCTTAAAGTGTGAAATCATGTAAAGAATGGAAATAAACCATAATAAAATGTGAAAATAAATAAAACCATATATAACACATAATGCATGATATAAATATCTATGTTAAATAGAAAAGTAAAACTAGATTTGATACATAGTCAAATGATATAAGATATATATAAAAGTGGATCAAAAGTCTAATATAAAACTATAATGAAGAATAAAGTGAAATAATACCATGTTAAGTTAATAAATATGGATAAATTTGTACATAATTATTATCTATGATATTGAAGTATCTCTATGAAGTTGGATCCTAAAGGCAACTAGAGTGTCATTTATCCTCATGGAAATCTATGAAAAGACCCCTCACTGAATCTCCTCAATAGAAAATGTAGGCATAGCTAAAGGATCATGCTCATGAGGGATCTAATGTTTAGAATACCCAAGGAGGGTAATATATTTTGGAATAGGAATGCTATATGTGGGACAAGGAGGTGCCACCATCAGTGGAGAAAATTACACAAGTGGGGAAGAAGAAATAGGGGATGAAGAAACCATAGGGGAAGAAGGAGGAGCCTCCTTATGTGGGTGACCTATAAGATAAGGAATATAAGGCACATGAATCATCATAAGGTGGTCATGAATATGTTGCCATAAAATTCATCAATGATCAGTATGATGGGTATCACACTATTGCCAAAGACAATATGCAATAACTTGGGTAGAGGTGTAGCCTTATCTTTGGGCTAGGAAAGGGTAGGATGGAACATGTTAATATACTATCAAAATATTAAAAAATGGGTGGAATAATGATTATCTATGCATTAAAATTAAAATATATGCTTGTTAGTAGACTTTGGTGGTATAATAATAGAAGAGGTAGAAGTAGAAGCTAGGGAGGGTTGATATTATTTCTCTTAATTTTTACTCATTTCTTAATTTTGGAAGAAGATAAGAAACTAGTAATAAGGGTGTGGTAAAATACCTGGTTTGTGATGCGCATGTAATCCATATAAAGATGAAGAACTCCTATTTAGCTTGCAAGGAATAACCTATAGATAAAAAATCACTAAAAAGGGGCTATTAGCAAGATAGTTAGGTGGACTACCTAGCATGAGCTAGATCCAAGAAGCATAAGCTTTCTAGGAGGTTGTCAATTCACTGTCGATAACAATTAAGTTAAAAGAGATAAAGTAAGGTACTTGCATAAAAAAATGAAATGAAATACAAGAAATAAATTATAATGATTGCTAAATAAAATGACTAAATATAGAAAAGGAAGTTCAATACTTATGCCAAAGGAGGTGAAGTTAGGTTCAAAAAATCAGAAAAGGGTCTGTGAATAGGTAGGAACACATAAAGTTAGGTTTTGTTGGGGTTAAGGGGATGAAAATAACTTGTTTTCTATTATAGTGACTATCAATGGTTGGGTGAACCATCAATATTTAAGCTAACCATTAGTGGTTGGGTAACTATCAATAGTTAGAGGTGACCGTCAGTGATTATGTTAATCATCAGTGGTTTCCTATGGATTTTTAAAGGTACTAAAAAAAGAATTATAGAATGGGATAATGGTTATGTTAAATATCTAGAAGTTGGGAAGTAAGGTAAAGACAATTATAATCAGGTCAAGGGGTTACAAATCCACTGAAATAAAAAAACAAGTAAAATATACTTATAGCTTGCTAGATGGCTGATGGTTGAAGGCTGGGGTAATTTTATAGAGTAACAGTACTTTGGCCTCAAAATCAAATTGATAGAGGGTTAGGTCTTTTTTTCTATTGTTGAGTTGTTGAAGGAAGACTAGATGTTGAAAAGCTTGAATGCCTATATGCAAGATTGCTTGTGATGATGGATGATTGATCTAAATGACCTTCTACTCCCCTCCTTTTATAGGTAAAGAGATATGGAAGATAAAAGGTTACCTAAAGGGTGAGGTTATTGATTTTGATGTTTGGGAGTTTGTTAGCACTTCATAAGGTGAACACATTAAATTATGCCTCATTAGCTCACACATAGTTGGTGCTGTGTTAATAAAGTGAAGACCTAACCATAGATAGTTAGGCTACCCATCTATAGTCAAGCTAACCATCAATGGTTAAGCTGACCATTGGCAGTCGAGTGTCTAGAAAAAAAGGGTCAAAATAAGTCAAAAGGGGTGGTTTAATGATCAAGTTATTAATTTAGTGAGTTTAGTTAGCTAAGTATCTAATTAAACCCAAGGTCTGATAGGTTATTTAGTAGGTCAAGAAGGGTTAGATAGTCCTTAAGGTAACCTAAGGCATTTCGACACCTAGTACAATTTTTTAGTGTCTATATTTTGCCCCTTTTTATTTGGTTTTGAATTAATAAGTTATAAAACAAAAAAATATTGCTTGGTAAAAGGTATATTTTCCCCATGTATAGGAAGATGTGTTCCCCCTCAAATCGAGAGTCAATGAGGTGAAATCAAAATCAAGTCAGGGTTTGGTAAGTGGTATATGGTGAGTCACAAGGTTGGTGATAAAAAGTGGTTGGGTATTTCAAAATGCAAAAATGCACACAAAATATAACTAAGTGAAATATTAAAGATCATACATAGACTAAGGTTAACAATGTTGGTAAAAATAAGGTTGGTTCTAAAAGTATAAGTGATAGGGTAATCAATCCATAATGTTGGTCATAGTTGATTAGGTGACTCTATAAGTCTCCTAGATAGGGTCAGTGTTTTTGTAAGTATTCAAGGTAGGAAGTGATCCATTGAAAAACATAAATGGTTTTGTCATGCACTAAGTGGTGAAAATGTAAATATTCAACATGGCAAGGGTGGTTTGTGCAGTCAAAAATATCAATGCAAGGTTATCACAAAAAATGCAAGTGTTTAGGTAAAAATGTCTAATGTCAAGGTGGACATGGTTTAATGGATAGTCATAGAAAGGGTAATCTATTAAAATTTAAAGTTTTGGTTTGGAGGAGATTAGGTGATCTCCAAAAATTAGACACATAGGTTAGGTACCTAAAAATTTAAAAGTGATACCCTGATCATCAATGATTAGGGTTTCCAAGGTCGACCACCGATGGTTACCTTAACCATCAATAGTTAGAGTGAAACCATAAAAGTAAAGAATATAAAAAGTGAAAATTAAAGTTCATTTACAATTTTGACATTTTGACCTCTGTACTTTTATGCATTTTAGTGATTTGTCATTTAGAATTTAGCTATGAGAGTTGACTAAGCATTTGGGTGAGGTGTTAGTTGTGGATTAGTTGAGTGTGTGTTTGAGGAGATCATCTAAGACTAGATATATAGGGAAGATAAGGATGTGGTTGAGTGGTATGATGTGGGATCCAACCTCAATAATGATCGAGGAATGAGGTAGGTGATGGTTTGAAATTGTTAGTTGATTTTATTGTTGTTGAAGTCAAATTTGGGTAATTTATGATTATTTTGGTAGGGTTTGGGGGAGGTTTGACCTAAATTTAGGTTTTAGTTAAAATTGAGAAAGTAGTGTGTGAAAGTTAATTTTGACTGAAAATTTGGTTTAGTGATAGGTTATAGGGTAGTCTTAGGTAGTTTAATTTTTGAAATTAGTTATTTTGTTAAGGTTTTGGGAAGATAGGTTAGGTATTTTACCACTAATGATCACACAGTGATTGTTAGTGGTTAGACCCAACTATTAATGATTAAGCATGACTATCAGTGGTTGGCCATCGATATGAAAAACTAACTAGACCATTGATGGTCACTAGGGTCATCAGTAGTGAAATAATGAGGGAACTTAAATTGTAAATGAGAATGTATAACAAGTGTTAAAATGATAAAAAAAATGGTGTGGGTAATTAAAATAATAAGTGTAGGTTTACTATCACTTTATAGGGTCAGGTTGCCATTGTTATGGTGGAGAGAGATCAGGCAAGGACCTCCATAAATTTGGTTACCCAAGAGAGGGATACACTGAGACAAAGGTCAGGAGTAAAAACATCACCATTAGGAGGGCCACCTAATATGATTTATATGGCATGATACTTGGCCACGGTTGATGAGTTGAGATATTACAAGGTTATAATGCCAGCATAGTGTCCTAAGAAGCCAAGATGGGGAAAATAAAGGGATAGCTTAGTAGGTGGACGAGCTATGGTGACTCTAAGGTAGTGGTTCTCTACAATGAGTAGACATATAAGCATCCTATGAGGATCTACACTAGAAGGTATTGGAAGTGTAAGAGTGGGAGGGGTTAATGGTAGTGGTGCCCCAGGGGCTTGATATATGATATGTTATGTAGGTTTAGATGTACATGATTTTGATACTGACCTATGTGCTGATGATGAGAGATATACATGAGAGAGAGAGATTTATACATTAGTACATGTATTATTTATTTGATGAACATGATGTATATGATGATGTCTATGATGCTCATGATGATATATATATGATGTATATTCATGGTTGATGGTTTACATGTTTTGATTTTTGGATGCTTTATGCTTATGAGATGTGGACTCAGTAGCTTTAGGCATGTGATGATTTATGTATGATGTTTTTATTTTGGTCATGGATATGATGTTTATGATTTATGGATGGTTTGATCATGGTTATTGATGTGGTTTATGATATGATGTTTGATCTTTTGATCATAGATAGATATATTATTTGGTTCATGGATATGTAATGTGATTATGATTAAAGATGTAATGAAAACACATAAAGTAAGATAAAAAAGAAATGAGAATCATGAGATGCATGTCTACATGAACTAATGATAAGAGGGTACAGATAAAGCATGAGGCCTTTTCATTGGTAAGGACTAACAAAATGAAGTTAGACTGGCTTATGGAATGTAAGCCTTTTGAATGATTTACATTAGCATGCTTTGGTGGAAAAAAGGGTGTCTTGATCACATAGTGTCAAGTAAGCTCATAATCCCTTGATTCATAAATGGTATAAAGAGGAAATAGGTGGTAGGTGAAAGGTAAACGGGTTGATAGGTAAGGTAACCTTATGTGGGTTATTTTTCCCCTTCTATAGGTGACCTATGAACCAAATTAGACAAGTCTATGTATTAATTCTAGGTATAGAATGATTGATGTGGGAAGTCTATGAATGTTATATATGAAAGTTGATTGCATCTTTGGTTGGGATATCTTATTCTATTTTAATTTAAGGTCTTTTATCACTTTTTTTATTAGGTTTGTGAATTTTATCGATGTGGGAAGCTTTAAAAGATTGCTTTTGACACATTTGACTTAGCCATATTTCAAGGGAGTGATCTAAGTTTGGGTTTGTATGTTTGGTATCTATCTTTCAAGGGATCAGACTATCCTTTAAGCAATTTAGTTTTGTGTATTTGTTCTTCAAGGGAGTAGATATTTTGGTATCCCAAATTATTTTTATGTGAGATATGTGACTTAAGTGGTATTTTGGTATCCCAAATTATTTTTATGTGAGGTTTTAGATATGGACAAGTCTAATTAGGCTTGGAGATTTACCTTTATGAGGAAAAAATGTTTAGCATAAATAAGGTGAATAATAGGTAAAAGGGTTGGTTTTGAGAGACAAAAGATCATGGGATTCTGTCTTGTTAGAGACAAAAAATATCCAAGAGAACCATGCCATGGGTAGAGCCGTGTTATTGATATTTAGGATTAGGATATGACTATGATGGTTAATCACATGGATTTATATTTTAGTCAGTTGTCCTCAAAGGGAGAGGGATAGGTGTGAGGGTGAAAATATCATAGATCAAAGGATGAGCTTAAATTAGATAACAAGGTGAGTTCGATCCTTGTTTAACAAAAGAAAGGATGAAAATGCAAAAAATTGAGAGGCTCAAGTTCTAGTTTGTCTTCAAGAGAGGACAAATGATAATCTCCTAATCCATATTTATGAGTTATGATGTATGGTCCAAGCCAATTAAAATAAAATTTTCCTCTTTTACTTTTTTCTATATTGGTTACATGTTGGTTTTCCTTTAGGATGAGGTCTCCAATATTGAATTCCCATTCTTTTAGGTATTTTTTGTAGTCATGTTTAATTCAATTTTAATAGATATGAAGATGGTTAAGCACTATGAGGTGATGCTTATCAAGTATTTCAAGTCGTGTTAGAAATTATTTATGCCAGTCACTCTCAAAGATGATGTCTTGCATGGATATGTGAAGAAAAGGGATATAGACTTTGAGAGGCAATACTGCATGTGCTTTGAAGACTAGAAATAAAGGGGTAGCACCTGTTGAGGTTTGAATACTAGTGTGATACACCCATAAAGTGAAAGGGATGTGTAAGTACCAATCTTGACCTAAAGAACTTACTACTTTGGTTAACATTTTGTTAAGTATTTTGTTAGAGGCTTCTACCTATCCATTTGCTTGTGGATGGTAAGGTGAGGAAATGCTTAACTTAATGCTAAATGCATTACAAAGACCTTGGAATTTCTTATTCTTAAAATATTTACCATTATCAGTGATGATCTTATGGGGAACACTAAAATGATAGATGATATGATGATTTATGAAGTTGACTATCTTGTCATCTTTGGTTGAGATGAGAGGAATAGATTCCACCCATTTGGTGAAATATTAAATGGTGGTAATGATAGATTGATGTTGTTTTCAAGAATGAGGATTAATTTCCCCAATGAGATTGAGTCCCCATTATGAGAAGGACCAATAGTCTTTGGATACTTATAGGCTATGGGTAGGTGTATGATGTAAATTAGTGTGATGTTGGCATTTAATATACTTCTTTACATAATCACATTATTCCTAGTTGAGGGTGGGCCAATAGTAGCCAAGGTGAAGGATATGTTTAGTGACAAATAAACCATTAAAGTTTCCCCCATAAATTATTCCATGCATTTCCCTGATAGCATGGGAAACTTCATGACTAAGTAGATAATGGAGAAAGAGGATATCAAAACCATGTTTGTAAAGGTTTCCCCCTAGTATGGTATAATGAGAGGTACTCTAAATATAGGCTCATTGGGAATTCCTAGAGATATTTGGAGGAATGATACCAAGGTTGAGGTGGTTGAATGTTTGCTTGTACCAAATTTAACATGGAGATTACTCTACATTAAAAATAGTAGGATGGCTAGAATGGATATAAGAAGGTGTGATAAAATGGTGGATGGTAACAAATAGTTTAGAGTTGGAAGGTTGAGATGGTATTTAAGAAGAAAGGGAAGCATTTGTATCCATAAACATATTAATAGATCAAGGAAAAGACTGGATGAGGTAATGATCAAATGATGCTAAGAGTACATCTATGAGTTATTTATGCTTTTGTAAGACATCATTCTTAAATTAGTAGTATTTTTTGACCTAGTTGACCATAAGTTGGGAATCACCAAAGACACTAATGGTCTTAATTACTAAGGCTAAATTGATTTGGAAACCTATGATTATAGCTTCATATTTAGCCACATTATTGGTGCATTCAAAATCAAGTTTAAAGGAAGGAGGAAGAGGTTTACCATCAAGGGGAATGAGGATAACTCTAGCACCCCCACCACATTGGTATTTGGAGCCATCAAAGAACATGGTCATTTGGTTGGTAGGGTCCTCTTGAAAAAGGATAATGATGGACTCATCTAGAAATACAAGAGGAAGTAGTTGGTTATCTGGTATGAGAGTTTCATCCAATTGATCAGTAATTACTTGATCTTTAATTGACTTGTACTAAAGGACCTCAAGGTTAAACTTAGCTAAAGGGATGAGCCACTTAGCCATACATTGGTTTTGGTATGGTTTAGAATGCATGTATTTGAGTGGGTTGGTGTTAGTGATGACATAGGTTTTATGATTAAGAAGGTAATGATAAAGTTTATAATCCACAAATACTAAGGCAAGGTAAAGTTTATCAGGATGGGTATATCGAGTCTCATATTCTATAATCATTTGACTAATGTAGTAGATAGACTACTCTTTGTGTTGTTCATCACATTGAATGAGCATTGCACCTAAGAGATGGTCAGTGGTAGAGATTTAAAGATAGAAGGGTTGATCCTCTTTAGGTATGGTAAGAATAGGTAGAGAAATAAGGTATTATTTTAGTGAATCAAAGGCTTGTTGATAGTATTTAGTCCACTTAAATGATGTGTCTTAAGAATATGGTGAAAGGGTTAACATCTATCTAATAATTTAGAGATGAAGTGATGGATGGATTAGAGCTTCCCCTATAGGTTACTAAGTTGCTTAAGGTAGGTTAGAAGAGGAATTTCTAAATCTATCTAACTTTGGTAGGGTCTACTTTGATTCCTTGAAGAGAGATGATAAATCTGAGAAGCTTTCCATAAAGGACCCCAAAAATACATTTCCTTGTGTTGAGTCTGATGTGGAAATGGATTAGGCATTCAAATATGATGCCGAGAATAGCTAAGTGATCCTTTCGATGTTTATAGTTTCCAAGGAGATCATCCAAATATTCCTCTATGATTTTATGGATTAGATCATGGAAGATGTAGGTCATGGCACACTGGTAAGTTGCTTCAACATTCTTCAGGCCAAATGTCATGACCCTATAGTAGAAGGTTCCCCATGGGGTGATGAAATAATTTTTATGTTAATCCTTGGGGATAATCAAAATTTTATTATATCCCAAAAAATTATCCATGAGAGATAACATCTCATGTCCAACTATAAGATCAACAAGTTGGTCAATGCTAGTTAAAATAAAGTCATCCTTTATGCAAGTGAGATTAAGGTCATGAAATTCAATACAAAGGCAAAGTCCCTATGTGTGTTTGGTAATGAGAATGATGTTATAAACCCATTGAGTAAAATTGATGGGTTGGATGAAGTTGATAGATAAGAGATGTTGAAGCTCTTTTTTGACTAGAAGGGAAATGTGAGGGTGCATCCTGTGAAGTTTTTACCAAATAAGCTTAGCATTGATGAGTGAAAATGTTGTGAAGGGATATGGAAGCATCAATCCTAGGAATATCCTAATAGGACCAAACAAATGATATACTACGGTCATGAAAGAAAGAAGGGTATTTTTTTTTCTTTATGGAATCTATGGATTGCCTAATCTTGACAATGTAAGGGTTATACTGAGTACCCAAGTTGACATTTTTGATTTATTCAACATGGTTTGGTTCTTAGGTGGAAGAGATTTATGGATAGAATAATCCCCCACACCAAGGTAGGTGAAAATGGAATCATCATCCTGATGTTAGATGGTGTTGATGGTAGGAGAATCGCATTCTTCCATTTTATGATGGATGAGAGGAATGGTTTTAGTTTATTTGTCCTTTTGATAAGTTAGGGGGCCTAAAATAATAGTATTGATAAAAAAAGGTTATGTGGGATGATATAAAAATCCTCTGATTTAAAAGGAGATGGGGTTGGTGAGGATGGTAATATCCTCATCAATGGTGGTGATGGGTTTAGGTGAGGTCAATTCTTATGGTGGTACAAACTTAAGGCCAAATAACTCATGAGGTTTTTAGTTTTTTATTATGGGTAACTTGTGAGGTCCATTCTCATAATGGCCTAGGATAAATCCTTTCTAGGCACACCTATGGAATTATAGTTTGGAAAATGCTAGTTTTTCAAGATAGGAGAAGTTATAGGTAAATGGTCAAATGGTAGAGGTATCAATGGAAGCAAGAAGTGGATGATCAAGTCCCCCATAGATTAAGTTAGTTTGATGGTTGGGAGGCTTGAAAGGGATAATGGTTCTGATATTGAGATCATAAATAGGATCATGGGTGAGGTTACTATACTCTTGAGGAGTAGGGAAATAATCCAAAGATAGAAGATGATACTCCCATAATAAGAGACATTAAAATATGGGTTCCAAGGTGTCCTCTTTGGGGATCTAAGAATAAGGGATAGATGAGCTAGTTGAATCTTGATCGATGGTAGGGGTAGAGGTGTTATTGGTTCTAGTTGATGATGTGGTGTTTTTATTGGTTGGTGATGAGGTGGATGAAGGAGGAAGAAGAACATCATTGGGTTGATATGTCCTGTTACATGAGGCAAAAGGACTAGGGTCAACTCTTATGGTAATAACTCGACCTTTGTGTTCAAATTTGACACATAGATGTAAGGTAGAAGGAACACAACTCAACGAAAAGATCTAAATGTTATATTGGAAATCACCCTCTAGAATATAAAAGAGTTTTGGAATTGTGTGAGGTCTCAATTAGATTTAGAGGATGAATGTCTTGAAGGTAGTAGCCATAGTATCATTGAAATACAGAAGAACCATTGTAATTTATGACATGATATTTTTAGGCAATTAAATTTGGTCATACACATGGGAGGAGATAATGTTGATGCTATCTCCTCTATCAATCATTACCCTTTTGATGTAGGTTTGATTGATGTATTCAATGATAAAAAGGGGAGGATTAGGAGCTTTAAAATGGATAAAATGTATTTCCAAATCTTGAAAGGTAATGAAGATAAAAATATGAAGGGCTTTGAAAAAGGATGAAAGAGGTAGAATATCTTCTAGTTTAACCTTTATTGATTTTAAAGCCTCTATCAATGCTTGGTAGTGATGGAATGAGGTGTTTATTAGTTCATAAAGGCTCATCTTCACTGGTGTTTAGTGAAGTTATTTTAACACTACTCACTAGATGGTTTCAGACGGGTTGGAAGGAGAGGTACCCAAAATTGATATTTTGGGTTTTAGAGAAGGTGAATATAAAGATGAGGGTGCTTGGCTTTGGTTGGAAGGTTGAGGGTTAGAAGGGTATATCCATGGTATGGACACTTTTACTTTTCCCTTATCCTTTTATTGGGTTTGAGATTGGGTGATCATATGGATAGTTTGGATTAAGGGAGGTATTAGGGTAGATGGTTGCTTTGGTTCCTCGTCATTTTCAAATGAGAGTGTAAGAGTAGGTAAATGTTGGATGGGTTGAGTTGGTGTTTGGGTTGGTAATGGGCTCAAGGGAGGTTCATCTGATAATAAATCATCTGCATCCCATTAGTTATGGATAAGTGTTTGGAGAGATTTTTAGTTCTTTATATCATGTTTAGGAGTCTTGTGGTATGAGAAAATCAAATTGTCATTTAATTATGATGGTTTAGGATGTGAAGGGTTGAAAGGTTTGATAGGTGCTAGGGTTAAGGAAGAGGTTTGAAACAAAATTTATAAAATGGTCGAATACGATTTGATCAAAGGAATTGAGGGTGTTGGGTTTTTCATTTTAAGAGTGGGAGCCTTCTCAAGAGTAGACTTTACCATAAAAATTAGAGGTGGTGGAATGATTTTGGTAGGTGGTTTCAATTTTGATTGTTTGGTTATGGTTGGTTTGGATTTGGAGGGTAAAGGTTTGGTGATATGTGGGAAGGTAGAGGTGGATAGGTTAGCTAAGAATAATGGGGATTTCATTATTTTGGTGGAGGTAGGTGTATTTAGAGTAAAAGGAGAAGGTTTACTAGATGAGGAATAGGTAATGGGGATATTAGAAGGATGGGGTCCTAAGATTGAAAGTAGGTGAGAAGGAGGTGGTATATATCTAGTTAGAGGTGTGAGCTTAGGTGGCTTTACCTTCCTCATTGGTTTCATTGGGTTTTTCTTTGTTGGACTAGAAGGGGTTAAATATAACTTCAAGATGAGTGAGAAAGGCTACGTGTAGGAAATATTCCTAGATTCCTGATGGGATTGATTAGAGAAGCATAAACTAATTTGATAATTTTATATAGAGGTGGGTTAGATGGTTATCATATGGTTTTAGAGGAATAAGTGTTTAAGGATGGGATTGAGGTGATGATAGGTTTAATGATGGATGCAAGTGAGGTTGAAGGTTCAATGTTTTTTTGGTAATAGAGGCCAAGTCGATGCCAAAAAGTGGCTCTATCAAGGTTGGGTTAAGTAGTATATTATAGATATTGAGCTAATCTATAAAAAGTCTTATAAATATGTTTTATTCCTTAGTCATTGATTTCAAAATTTAAGCCCATAGGTGGAGGTGAGGGAATGTTTTCTTCACCTATGTTTTTGGTGGGAGGTTATAAAATTTAGGAGGATTTTTCTTCCATGGAAAGTGTAGGTAAGATAATCTCTTCCTTTGGGATGGTTCCTAAATAAAGAATGGGTGGTTCTAAGATAGGTGAGGAAGGTGTGATGGCCTCAGGTGAAGGGATAGAGATGATAGTTTCCTTTATTTAGATGTCCAAAGGAATGGTAGGTAAACCCACTTTTATATGTGGAGTGGGAGAAAAGGTGGTTGAATAAATGGTGGTCTCATTTATTATTTATATCGAAAGAGATGTGGATAAGTCCATGGTTTCATTGAGTGAAGCAAGAGGGGTGGTTACTTCTTCTGTTTAGATGTCCAAAGGAATAGAAGGTGAATCCATCACTTCAATGAGTGGAATGGAGGAAGGGGTAGATGAGGTAATGGTCTCCTCAATGATAGGTTAACTAATAATGACATTAATCATATGGACCTCATGAGCATGAGATGATTCTAGTTTATTATCATCATAGTTAGTGGAGGGGAATGATTGGGAAAAGATTTGAAAACGATGTCAAGGGACTAATTTGGGGGTGAATTAAGATTATCAAATACAATTTCTCACTTATCAATCATGTTTTGGATAATATTTTTAAAGGTATTACACCTATTACCATCATGCCTAAGTCACAATGGAAATCATGGAGATCATTCTCATTATACCAACTAGGTGTAGGGTGAGAGGCATCAAATTATTAGGGAGGTTTTATTGGAGGAAGTTGTATAATGTTTGATTTGGGTAATTTATCCAAAATAGAATCATAAGACTCCCCTATCAGAGTATATTATTTTGGGACAACTCAGTTTTGGTTTTGATTTGGTTTGTTAGAAGAGTTAGAAGAATTGGTTGGGTTGGGTTGGATGATAGTTGCAGGTGGAGCAGTTTTAAGGAAAAATAAGTTAGTGGATGCCTTTGGTTTGGTATTGGTATTTTTGGATTGATTGGTGGTATTGGTTGAATAAGGGTCATTGCATTTAAAGATAGAATTTTTGTTCCGTAATTTCAATTTTTACTCATCAATGGCTCAAATTTCCAATTTTCATGCCATGGTTAAAGCCTCATCAAAATTTTGGGAAGTTTGAACTTGTAGATTGGGGGAAATATGTTTGGAACAACCCCAAGAGAAGAGTTCAATAAATTTTGGTTTGGGCAAGGATAAATATAGTTGGTTGATGAGACCTCTCCATCTAGCTATGAAATAAGAAATTGATTTATAATCAAATTTCCTAATGGAGTAAAGTTTGGTAATAGAGATCATTTTAGATATATTAACTGAAAATTGATCTAAAAATACTTGGTAAAGTTGACAAAATGAAAATATGGAGTGCTTGGTGAGAGCACTATACCAATCTAGGGTTGGTCTAGATAAAGACATGGGGAAGGTACAAAGGAGAAGAGCATCATCATATGTAATCAAATAGAAAGAATGGTGAAATTCTCTCAAGTCTTATTAGGGGTCCTCATTTATTTGGAATGTGAAAACTTGGGTAGTTCCAATTGAGGAGGATATGATTATATAGGAATGAATGGATGGATAGGTTCATTGTAGATTTGATCATAAGATAAAAAGTTATGAGACCCATTAATAGATGATTCAAGATTAGACATTTTATCCATGAATATCTTAACCAAATCTATATGAGATTGGGAATATCCATAATTATATGGTAAGTTTGGTTGAGTTTGTGTGGAATAAATGTATTTCTAAGAGGTAGAGGGTTGGGAAGATACCACATATTGGTATGTGGTCAATGTAGGTTGGGATGATGCCACATAAGGGTTGATGGGCATAAAAAGTTGGGTAGAAAGTTCTATGTATCCTTATGGATTAGGAACATATTGGTAAGATGTCATGGGTATTTATTATGGGATAGATGTGGGTTGAGTTGGAGGTATGGATGGGTTGGTATATAGTTTAGGTAGAAAAGTAACTCTTGTGATAATAGGTGGAAGGGTAGGGGGTATGGAAAGTACCAAATTTTGAAGAGGGGTAAAAATTGGTTGGTTGGTGGTGATAAGAGGAATGGTGGAAATAGGGGTATAAGATACACCCATGATGGATGGGGTATAGGTAACAAGGGGTAAGGTTACCCATACAATTGAGGTGTTGGTTGGTGTAGGAGGTGTTTAGTTATTGGTTAGAATATTGGATTGAGTTTTGGTGGTGGTAGTGGATGGGATATTAGTAGAGGTAATCAAAGGTTGGGTAGATGGGAGGCATACCATAAGGTGGATCCATAGGAGGAACCAAAGAAATAGGGGTGTAATGAGCTAAGGTGTTGAGATAATATTGGAGGGCCATGGGGATCTTATCAAGAAAGGTAGAGAAATCCACATCACCTTCAACAACTATCCAAGGCATGGTAGGAGGAGGAGAAAGATGATGATAACTCTCAACATTAGAAGTATACTCCATGGAAGAAAAAGAAGAGGAATATGGTGGTTCTTGGTTGGTTTGATTCATCAATTATTGTCTAGTAAAGACCATGAGAGGAATAGCAAATAAATGATGAAAACTCTCTCCTTAAAAAAAAAAAGAAAGTAAAAGGAAAAGAATCTCAAGACAAACCAAACATACACTAGAATTGCATTTAAAACTTAGGATTTTTTTTATATCACTTTTGGCTTATGCCTTAAAAAGTGTGAAGAAGAAATTTGGCTTGTAGATTAGGTACTAAAGAGGAAATCTAAGGTTGGTTTCAGGTTATGCTTAGGTGATCAAAAAGAAGAATCTATATTGAATTTTGGTATGTGACTTGATATTGGTGCCTATTCCTCACTTCACACACCACAATGATAAGGATGCCATGTGCTTAGCCAAGATATACTAAATTTTAGAGTTTATACTTAACCAAAGAAATTAAGTTAGTTCTCCCCTTGGTAATGACCTCCAAGTAGGATTATCTAGAAATGGTAAGGTTTATCATTAGATGATGAAATCTTAGTCAAGATTTATCTCAATTTTATTTTGATGTTTTGATTGATTATGTGGTTGGGTAAAGTGTGTGATAGCAAGAGTGAAAATTATGATTGACTACATTTGTCTTTAAGTTAACTAGATGAACTAAAAGTAAGCAAAAAAATAATGTATGTAAGGTATTTATTTTAATCCCAAGATAAATTTTAGATTTTTTTGTATGATCAAAGAATAAAAGAAGAAATAAGGGGCACCTAGATGACACTAGGTTCCCATTCGGCATGCCAAAATGTTTCTCTTAATTTATACTCACTTCTTAATTTTAGAAGAAGATAAAAAACTGGTAATAAGGGTGTGGTAGAAATACCTGGTTGGTGATGCACATTTAATTCAAATGAAGATGGATAACTCGTCTTTGGCTTGGAAGGAATTTCCTATGTATAATAAAGCACTAATAAAGGGGTTGTTAGCAAGATAGTTGGGTGGACTACCTAGTGTGAGCTAGCTCCAAGAAGCATAAGATTGCTAGGAGGCCATCAATCCACTATTGATAATAATTAAGTTGAAAGAGATAAAGTAATATACTTGCATAGAGAAAATGAAATGCAATAGAATAAATAAAGTAGAATGCTTATTAAATAAAATTATTAAATATAGAAAAAGTGGGTCAATACTTGTGCTAAAGGGGGTGAAATCAAGTTTAGAAAATTAGAAAAGGGTTTGTGAATATGTAGGAACACATAAAGTTAGGTATGGTTGGGGATAAGGGGATAAAAATAACTTATTATTTTCTACCATAGTGACCATAGATAGTTGGGTGAATCATCAGTGGTTAAGCTGATTGTCAGTGGTTGGGTAATCATCGAAGATTAGAAGTGACTGTCAGAGGTTGTGCTAACTATCAGTGGTTGCTTGTGGATTTTTGAAGGTACTCAAAAAAGAATTAAAAAATGGGTAAATGGTCTGATAATGGTTTTGTTAAGGATTTAGAAGTTGGGAAACAAGGTGTAAATAATTTTAATTAGGTCAGGGGGTTAGAAATCTAATGAAATAAAGAACAATTAGAATATATCTATAGATTTCTAGATGGCTAATGGTTGAAGGACATTGCAATTTTACCATATTAACATTACTTTAGCCTCAAAAGCAAATTCGATAGAGGTTTAGGTCTCTTTTTTTATTATTGAAGGAAGACTAGATGTTGGAAAGATTGAATACATGTATGTAAGAGTGCTTATGATGATTTATAATCAATCCAAATGACCTCTTAATCCCCTCCTTTTATAGGCAAAGAGAGATGGAGGATAAATGATTCTTTAGAAGGTGAGGCTACTTATTTTTATGCTTAGGAGTTTGTTAGAACTTCATAAGGCAAACATATTAAATTGTTTCTTGATTACTTGCACACATATTTTGATGTGTTAAGAAGGTAAGGACCTGATTGTCGATGGTTAGGTTAATCATCGATGGTTAAATTGATCGTCAATAGTTGAGTGTCTAGAGAAAAAGGGTTAAGATAAGTTAAAAGGGGTGGGTTAATATTCAAGTTAGTAGGTTTAGTTAGCTAATTAGATAACTAAACCCAATGTCCAATAGGTTAGTCAGTGGGTAAAGAAGGGTTAAGTAATCCCTAAGTTATCCTGAGCTATTTTGACACCTAGTACAATTTTCTAGTGTCTACAGATATAACTAGTAATCTCTATTCCAAAGATGGAAAACTTTGTAAATATCACAATAAAGTTGATTGACCCATTGGGAAGGTAGGGAATCAAGTTGTGGAAAGTAAGTCTATACACATAATATTTTCAAACTTTTATCAATTACTGTTGTTCTTTATCTTATAGGAACCCATTAAATCTCAATATCTCTGAGTGAATGCATTAAGTAGTGCATCAAGAAAGGGGTGGGTAGACCATTGGTGATTCACAATATTTTTGTCCCTTTTTCCACTTGTTATCTACAAAATTGTCTCTTGAAAAAAATATCCCTATGTTTTTATAAATTTTGTCTATTTTAAGTCTAAAGGAAAATAGAAATAAAGATGTTGATAAGTGATTAGAATGAACCTAGATTTGGTTTGTATGTCATATGTAGACATTGTGAGCACTCCTCTTTGGCTAGGTAGGACTACCTATAAGTAAGAAATCACTACCACAACATGTTTGTTAGCAGATAAATGAGTGGGATGCCAAGCTACATGCTTGTTCTAGGAAGTGTGAAACTTCCCTAGAGATGACAATCCACTTTTGAGAGACAAAAAAATAATAAATAACTAAAAGAGAGGTAAAGAGAGAGTGAAAAAGAGATAAGATTACCGTTATTAACTGTAGTAGAGAGTGATAGGGTATAGGTGAGGTATTATTTTTGTATTTTAGAAGGTGCCTGGGTAGGTTTTGAAGAGGCTAGTGAATCTATAGTTATCAATGTTGATAGAGTAGTGATTGATATTGGTTATACTGTTGAGGTCGATAGTGAGGTGACTGATGTCAGTAGGGGAAATAATTTTTTAAGAGATTATAGAAAGTTTTACTGGGTTTTGAAAATGGTTTGGATAAATTCAAGGAGGTTGGGAGAGTTATGAGAGAGAGATTATGTCTTGGGTAGGTTTGGTCATAGGTTTCGTATTGTTAGGTTAAGGGGAAACAAGTGAGGAAGTTTTATACCTCCCTCATAGGGCATGGTCAGAAGTGTGTAAAGAAATGCAAAGTAGATATAAAGAAGAATAGTAGAATAAATATTTAAATGACCTATAATATAAGTGATGTACTTATCTTTGGTGGTCACTAAATGATAAGTGCCAAGTTGATGGTCCCTAGTAGGGAGTCTAAACCTGAATGCCTAAACAAAGAGAACAAGTGGGTGTTTTTGGTCCTCAAGAGCTCAGTTAATAATTATGATTGACTTACACAAGGTGATTGTAAGATAGGATGCTGGAAATATAATGTCAAGAGCATAGATGTCATAAGAATCAATTTTCTTAATTTCTACTAACTTGAACTTCAGGTTGAGGCTTGGCTTATATTGTGACATTGGTGATCTTATCAACATTGGTTGTGGGTTGAATGAAATTGGCATCCCTAGAATAGGTAAACCTTACTACTTTTGGCCTATTTTCTATTATTGTTCATGTCAATTGTGACACCTATTATAAAATGGTAAAAAAATGAGGTTAAGAAGGAAGTAGTTGTTTAGGAATTTAGTTTGGAAATGGGAATAAGTCTTAGGTAGTTAGGATGAGGGGAATAGGTCTTGAGGTGATTCATCAAGTGAGAATTAGTCATAGGGTGAGGTAGCTAGTTCAGGTGGCAATAGGGGTTTTTAATTAACTTAATTAAGTATTTTAAATTAATTAGATGTGTGAGGGGTAAAATTATGGGTTAGGGAGATTAATTTTTATTATTAAAATGGGCTTAAGGGGGGTTTTGACAGAGGGAGTTATGCATGTGTATATGACATAATTTTGGTGTCTATACCCTAAGACTATTCTTCTCTATTATACACTCCTAAGTCATTTCCCACATTTTATCCCCCTTTTCCTAGACATAATCCCCTTTAGATAGTCTATAGTACTAGGTCGACCCTATACTATTGTGGGTAAAATTCATTTAGGGTCTAGGTTGGCTCTTGGCTGAACTAGCATGTGACTTAGTGAATTTTTGTCCATAATTGTATTAGGTTGACCCTATCAACCAATTTTTTTGGAAAGGATTAGGGTTAAATCCACCTATATATATAGGGTCATTTCACCATTATTTAAAAAAGATAAGAGGAAGTGGGATCTATTATGGATTTGCTTATCCACCATTCTACTTAAAGAGAAATCTTAGGGTTTCATACTTTCTTTGGAGATATGGATCTTGTCTTGTGAAGTCTTTTGGATGCATTAATAGGTTGTGTAGCCTAGATCTGATTTATCCTTATCATACTTACATACCAAACTAACCTTTTGTGAAGTACCTTGGTCAAGGGAGAGATTGAGGCTCAACACATTTGTTTTAAAAGGTAATTATTCTTAACTTTGTTCATTTTCTATAAGAATATATAGATATGCATTTATAATTCTCTTCCATGCATTAGGATTCCATATACATTTACATGAGCATATTTCTCTTATGCATGTTTAATTTTATTGTTTATTACCCCCACTTTGTGCTACAATATTTGGTGAGCACTAGATTAGATTTTACTTGTTATTAGTTTAGTGAATATGAAAACATAGGGCTTAATTAGGGTTATTATGTGATTATGCTTGACTAGAGGTTTTGATACCCTCCTTAGTGTGGTTTATTATGATAAGATATCCCCTAATTAGGTCTAGATAATCCCATATTAGTCTTTTTTTGATTATCTAATGTATCTCTAATCGAAAGTGTAAGTATGATCTATATTCTCTAAGTTAGGATTGATTTATATACATGAGGTATTTTTGATTGCATACATTTTTGTGAACTTGACATGAATCTAATCCTTGCAAGTTTTCTTTCACATTTTTCAAATCTATATAATTTTATTTATTATTTTTATATATTTTTGATACTAGGTCGATAGTGCCAATATAGTTTCTAACTTCTATGCATAGGTTTAACTCACAGTCATATCAGAATGAATCTATTTTGTTTGTGCAGGTCTTCATCAAATATATACTACCAAGTTAAATAAGTTGACACAATATAGGTTTTCACTTCTAGATAGGATACTAGGTCAACTTTGTTGACATAGTACAGCTCCAGACTTCTAAAAAATATACTAGCTTGACATTGTTGGTATAGTATTCTTCACAAGTTTGAACAAATAGGGAACTATAGAACTAGGTTGACCTAGTTGACATAGTTGGCATAATTTACAAGTAAAAATTAGGACACTTAAATAGCAATCTCACTTTCCTTTGCATCTTCCAACCCACCAAGGTTCCTTTATATATTTCTCTATAATTTATTTTATTCACTATAGTTCTATTTTTCATAGTTTTTAGTCTTTAAAACTTCCCTTATACAACAAATTAGGTCCACCCTATCAACATAGTTTTGTATTCTATTTTTTATCTAAAAGACTAGGTTGACACTGTCGATGTAGTTCTTAACATACCCTTACTTTAGTAGTACAATAATGACACTATTGACTCTATTTTATAATCTCTACATATACTATTGTCTAAAATGACACTGTACTACATTTCAAAGTTGATATTTAAAACTTATATGCTAGTAATTATTTCACACTTTCACTTTTAATTATTTGCATGCTTAGAATAGATCACATAGTCTAATTAGTTGGTTTTTAAATATACCATTTACTTGAACTATTTTTATGTTTCTTGAAAACATTACCAAATCACATAATCTTAAAATGCATTTAAATAATTGTCTACCCAAGACCTAACTTCTTAGATTTCATCACCAAGGGGGAAGTTGACTTAGTTTTATGGCCAAGTATAAACACATGGTTAATGGTGTATATTGATAAATAAAATGAAACCCTTGTCAATATAGTGTGTGAAGTGAGGGGGTAGGCACCAATACGAATCCATTACCATCACCAACAAAGATCCCTTTCAGGCTAGACATCTTAAAACCATCCATAGATTGATTTCTAGTTCCCTAATTTCATCTAACTTCTTATCACACTTAAAATCTTACTCTAATAATCTAACAACATTTAGGGTGACCACTTAGTTATAATTAACTTTCCAAGTTGACTACATGATCTCTACTCAATTATATGTTATAGTGTAAAAACTTGCATTGTCCAACATTGGTACAAGGTTTTGTAATGTGTGCCTTAATAGGATCATCCTTAATGACCCAATTGATTGTGTGATTCCTTTCATTTATTTCTTTCAAAATACTTTCAAATTCTTTCTTATTTTATTATATTGTCATTTTGTTTGATATAGTCTCTTACAAACTATCTATTTACCCTACCTATAGTATTGAGTCAACCCTGTTGACATCGTACTCTTTTTTCCCCGTTAGGATACAGTACTAAGTCAACCCTATTGAATCTATTTTTTTTTTCCTATTTTATGTCTAGGATACAAAACTAGATTGACCCTATCAACTCTATATCCTTGTTTTCTCACTTTTTAGAGCTTATTTATAGTACTAGGTTCACCCAATCAATTGTGTACTTTTATGTGTTTATTCATGTCTCTTTGCTTTTATAACTATTATGTGTGTGGTTATCTAGTCTTATTTCATAATGATGACACCTTTTTATCCTTCCCTTAGTCAATAATGTAGGCACCAAAAATTTTCACACTATGATTTTGAATTTCAAAAACACCCCTAAGACATTTAGGACACCCCTTAGGACCAATTTCACCCCTTGACTGCTAATTAAGCCTAACCACAGTCAGTTTACCCAACTAGATTAACGTAGATTTTACTTATCTTTTTACCTTGACCCTCGATCATCGATGGTTAGGATGACCATCGATGGTCACCTTAACCATTGATGGTTAGGATGCATCTCCTTAACTAAAAAATATTATAAACACCTACTTTGATTTTCTAATTATAAGTTGTCTAAATCCTGTTATGTGCCTTTGTATAAAAAAATTATAATTAGACAACCCAGTTGAACCTCCACTTCCATCTCTTACTTGTGCCTATAAAAAGGGAGGATCTAGGAGGTAAAATCCATCTAAAATTGATATCAAGAGCTTTGTTCATCCAAAATTTTCTTTCTTGTAGGTCAAATCACCATCAACAATCTAACAATCCAAAAATCATATCAGAGAGTCAATTTTTTGTTGCCTCTCTACCAAGTTTTTAGGTACCATTACTCTATCAAAATCAAGCTATATTCCACCAAAATATCAACTACCTCAACCATCCACCCAATTGACTTCTATTAATACAAGTACTTATTTATCAATATTCATCTACTTTATTTCTATTTCACAATCAACCTAGGTCTTACCCACCACTCAAAATCCATCTTTTGGATCTCACCAATTAGCCAAATTACCAAACCAAATATTCACATAGTAACCATAATGATTGACCCAACTGTTGATGGTCTATCCAACCATTAATGGTCATATTAGCCATCGATGGTCACCTTAATCATTGATGGTCAACCCCACCACTGATGGTCACTATGGTAGTGAAAACTAGCAAGCTAATTCTATATACCTACACGTAATCAAACATTATTTTATGTGTTCTTGCTTGTTCATAGACTCCTTTCTAATTTTTTAAAGCATACATTGACCCTCTATCACTAGTATAAATTATCTTAGTGTTATCTTTATCATTTATACTCTATTTTATAAGAAAGGACTCTTGTATTCAATTTTATTACTTTTTGATTATTGATGCAAGTACCTTCTTTCTATTTATAAGTTTAATTATTTAAAATGTGTGGCTTGACATCCCCTAAGAAAAATCTCACTTTTGGAATCTAGCTATCACTAGCAAATCCACTCAACTATATATCTAATAAACAAATTTGCTTTAGTGATTTCTTGTATGTTGGTCATCCTCCCAAGCCAAAGAGGAGTTCTTCACAAAATTCTTATTTAATATGCACAAAATCAATTAGGTTTTTAAACCATACACGTATCAAGTTTATTTCCCCTCTTTATTTATAACTTAATAAAAAATTCACTAAAACATTTTGGCATGCATGGTGGGACCCTTATGTCTCTACTTGGGTTCTTATTTACTTGCATTCTCTCTCTACTCTATGCTCATTAACGACATCAAAAATTTCTTTTGGGCTAAAAACTATGTGAATACATTGATTGATTGATTGAAAGTTTAGTTCACATAGTTTAACTTAAAGGCAAAGTAATCTATCATAGCTTCACTCTTTGTTGGACACAGCTAACTAGACAACTTTCACCAATTAAACATCAAACAAACTTGGGACAATGCCTGACTAAGATTTCATCACCTATAGGTAACGTTACCATTTCCTAATAATCCTACTTGGAGATCATTACCAAGAGGAGGGCCAAATCAGCTCTCTGGTTGAGTATAATATCTAGATATCAATATATTTTGGCTAAGAACCCACCACCCTTACCATTGTAGTGTGTGAATTGAGGGGGTATGCCCTAATACCAAGCCATGTATTTATTCAAATATTTTTTTTTAGTGCCTGAACATAACCTGAAATGAACATTAGAATTCTTTTTAGTACCTAATCTATAAACCAATTTTATTCACACATCTTCTTAAGACATAAGACAGAAGTGAGATTAATTAAAACTATAGGGTTTAACATGTCTCTTAGAGTGTGATTTGATTTCTCTAATCTTTTTTTGTCTTCTCTTTGTTTGAGTAGTAAGGTTGTTTTTGTTTTCTATCTCCCTTATCTCGCATGGTTATCACTCACCAATAGTGAAGAGACCTTATAGATCAAAACCTATCACCAAACCAACCTACCTCTTCATCCATGGACTACATTCCAAACTAGCAAACTCTCTATACCCCTTGTGAAGTCCTACTTTCCCTCAGGAAGTTCCTTAAGGAGATGCAGATTTTGCTTCTTTCTTAGATAACAATCCCATGGCCTTGAAACATTATCTTACAACCACATCTTATAATATCCTAACTTCATCTCCATCCATAGATCCACCTTATGACATGCCTCCCCATCTCATGGGGAATACCTCCATTCCCATAATTATTACCCAATCATTAACTACCTAAGCTTCCTCATCAACTAATAACTCCTTTAAGACTACCATGGAAAACCAACTAACTCAAAATACCACTATCCTTATACCTTATAATCTTGCCAACCACTCTTCTATAATAAGAGTGTCTACCTCTATCACTACCAAACTTCCCTGAGCTACCCCCAACCCATCATCCACTACTCCACTTCAAATCCTTGTGGTGTCCATACCTTCTACCCTACCACCAATTAGCATAAGGGTTACCACCCTTCCATTGGTCACCAACCTAAATACTATTCCTATCCAAAAAGCACCCCTTGGAATAAAATTTGGTTACATCCCTAATTTACAAGGGCATGTACACACTAAAAAACTACCTACATATACCTATCCTTATGTATCTTCTACCCAACCTTTGACATCTACTTACCCATATGTGGTATCCTCCCAACCTTCTACCCACTAATAGCATGTCTCCCAACCACCATAATTGTATGTGTCTTATAACATTTTGGGTGCAAAACCCCAAGCCAACATGATTAATATGCTTATAGACAATATGACTACCTTATATTCATCCATCTTAGGTGTTCACAACATCTTATCATATGACCAAATCTATAATGAGCCCATCCATCCATCTATACCTATTAGGCTATATCCTCCCTAATGGAAACTTCCCAAGTTCTCGAAATTTCAAAGTAAGGAGGATCCCTAATAGTACCTTAGGTAATTTAGGCATGATTTTTATCTCATCACCTACAATTATGCCTTTCTCCATTGTACCTTCCATATGTTTCTAGCTAGTTTGGCATTGGATTGGTATAATGCCATACCTAAGCACTCCCTTTTCTCTTTCAACCAACTAGCTCAAACCTTCTTGGACCACTTTTTGATCAATATCTCCAAGAAAGTATCTATAACTAACATCTACTCTATTTAATAGTTTGAGGATTAATCCATTGTTAATTTTATAGCTCATTAGAGGAGTCTTATTAACTAAATTTCCTTTTCCTTTCCTCAACCCAAACTCATAGATATCTTTGCTCAAGTATGTGCCAAGCTATATAATTGAGCCATTGATGAAGGAAAGCTAAATCTCAAAAATAAAATCTCAAGATATAAAACCAATGAGGCTTCTTCCTCCAATTCAAGAAACTAGTGTAATACCAACACCAAAATCAAGGTAACCATGAATGTGGTTGTATTTAAAGGTTCTCCTCCACCTTCTATCAACCAATCTAATTATTTAAAGCAAAACCTAAGGAACCAAACCTTGAACAACCAAAAGCAATTCACTCCACTCAGAGAATCCTATGCTTCCATCTTGGAGAAGTTATTAAAGCCAAACATCATTTAACTTCCTCCTATCAAGACATACCAAAAATTTGACTCTTCTCTCCTTGCACCTAGTTTTTACAACGATAATGATCTATGCACCTTTCAATAAGTGATAGGGCATGATGTCAGTAGGTGAAACACCTTCAAGATCATTGTCCATTACCTCATTGACAAGGGGGAGCTTACATTAGATAACCCCAATGCACCGTTAAACCAATCCCTTGATATATCTATGTAACCTTTCCTAAACTATGTACCTACCAAGAATGAGAGTAATAATGTTGAGTGCTTTCATGATACCCATATAGTTAACATGGTCCTTGATGCACTCATTATCGAACCATCTAGTATCCAATATTTTAATTCTCCATCATCTATTAAGATAATGGACCCACCTTCCCTTCATTTAGACACTTAAATAAAGGAAATACCATCCTCTCTCCCTTCATATATTGATATAGTGGAGCCACTAGCCATCCTTTTAGCTGATATATCAGAACAACCAACCAATGCCACCCTGTCTTTACCTTTAGCTACCAAGCAAAACATTTCCCCTTCAGAGATCATTCCCAAGGAGGAAACCCCCATGTTTACTCATCTCATAGAGGAACCACCCATATCAACCCCACATCCTTTTATTGATGAAGAGGATGAGGTTACCATCCATGTGTCTTTACCTAGGGGCCTATCTTTTAGGTCTACCATTCAGGGAATTAAGCCAACTTACAAACCACTATCTAGGCTAGTGAAAAATTAGAGTCTATCTCCCACCTTTACATGGATCAAGCCACATTTTGGTAGCAATTAGGGCTACCTTATATCACCAAGAAAGATACTTTAATCATACATTTGGTAGACCAACCCACCAATTTCACTATCCAAACTTCTACCTTATCAGCCACACTAATTACAAATCTTACCTATTTGATGAACCCTCAACCACCCAAGACACCTAAACCCAAAATAAATAAATCATCCTCTCAAAAAAATTTGACCAAGTCAATCAAGAACCTTGACATCCTCCTTACACCAATCCTTAGTCACCCGTCTATGAAATTAGACCTAACCTCTTTAAACTTAACAACCAAGCATCAAACCAAAACAATAGAAGAAGAGAAACCACACAAAGGCTAGAAGGCTCAAATTTTGCCTCCCTCAACTTTTCTCTCCATTATGGGGCCTCATCCCTTCACCTTGAGTAGGAAACCAATTACCTCTACCAAAACCTCACCACCTCTTTTGGTGACACCTTCATAGTTGCTCTCTGATGCACCTCTTTTCACCATACCAGAAATACCTAAGCTACATACCTTGTGATATTCCACCTATATCTCATCAACCTCCTTACCTAAACTTAAGTTACTAACCAAGTGAACCACCCTACCTAAAACACCTACCACCAAACCTATTTCTAAGTAACCTCCTATCTCAACCACTAATGCAAAAAAAACCAAACCTTTATCATCTTTGGTTGAATATTATTCAACCATATTCCTTATGTTATTACAAACCTCTTTTTTAACCCTACCTCCCATCAGACCCTTTGACCCTCTAGCTTCTAAACCTATCTAGGATAATTACCACCATGTGTGTTCTTATCACAGGACACCTAGCCATGATATGAAGAAATGTAAAGCTCTTCAAACCATCATCCATCAACTTTATGATGAGGATGATCTATTAATCAATAAACCTCCTATGAGCCCCATACCAATCTAACCACCCACCATACCCACTCCTCCACATTCACCTTGGAGTGAAGATGAATTTGACCAACCCTCTAACTCAACCTCTCCTATCCATCCTATCAACATGGTCACTAGAACAAAACAAAAAGATAATTAGAAGGATAAGGTATCCATTCCTTAGATTTAACTCTCTTCAAACTTCCAACCAACCTTCACCCAATTTTCTCCATCTTCCACTAAACCCAAGGTGTCTATCTTAGATGCCTCTCAATCTAACCCCTTAGAATCCATCAAGAGAGTTATCCTCAATCAACTTTATTGGACCTTGATGAAGATGAGCTTGTATGAGTTGATCTCTACCTCTCCCCATCACCGCTAAGCATTAATAGAGTATTTTCAATCTATTGAGGTCTAACCCAAGAACCCCCAACCTCTAGCAGCTTTTGTTGGTACCCTTTAAATTTCCAACCTTGTTACCCTTAAAGATTTGAAAATACCCTCCATCCATCTCAAGGACCTAGATCCTTCCCTCTTTATCATTAACTACATCAATCAAACTCATATCAAATTGGTCATGATTGATGGAGGAGATAGCATCAACATCATCTCCTTTCATGACTAAAACCAACTCAATTTATCAAATAATGTCATGTCTAAATCTTCAGTTGTTCTTTGATCCTTTAACAATACCATGGACACTACTTTGGTAACTATTATCTTTCATAGTTTTTTGGGACCCTACATGCTCCCCAAACTTTTCTATGTTGTAGAAGATGAATTCCAATATAACATCTTGTTGGAATAACCTTGGATTCACTCCATGTGTTGCATTTCCTCTACCCTCCACTATTGTATTAATTTTGAACATGAAATCTAGATCATCACCATACAAGTTATACCAATTCCTTTCTCAACATGAAACATGACCTATCATGCCAACGATGTCCTCATACCCCCATCCAATACACCCTCAAGAACTAAAACTCAATTTCCAACCACCAAAGTGGATATCATATCCCCTTCTACCGATGAGGTATCAACTACTTCCTCTATACCTTCACATCAAATCCATACTATAGACCCTTTGGAATCTATATTCTATTGTGTTTCACTAGGTGAGTACCATATTTTAGCACTTGACCCTTTTCCTACTCCTCATAATTATGGGCAACTTACCAACCAGTTGAGATATGACCCTAATGTTAAAACTATCATTCCATTTGGACCTTCCCACCATCAGCCTCATTTTGTTTATAGGGGACTTGATAAATCCCTTGATGCTCCTACCATCTCTCTATCACCTAAACCATTCACCATTAGTTTATCTTACCTAGATAAAACAAACTTTACCAAGACATACCTTCATCGATGTGCTTGGAAAGGCTTTGGTCTTAGGTGATATGAATATGGCCCATGTGAATTGGTTACCATCAAAACTAGGAAGCCACATGAGAAGTACATACTCTATTTCATCTTGCCTAATAAGAAGAGAACCAAGCAACCTACCATTACCATTGTTGAGGAGGATATCTCTTCTTCATCGACCTCACCTTCACTTATGTGTGAGGATAATGATATGATCCCACCTAATTTTTTTTTGTCCACATGATCAACCTTGGACCCTTGACTTATCAAAAGCAGGGGGTGATCGTAACCATCCCTTTGACCTATCTTGAGATGGTAAGAGAAAACTCTCATACTATTAACATTATTTAGTGAAAGGATGATGATTCTATTCCCACCTATCTTGGTGTCCTAGATTCTTCAATCCACAAATCCATTCCTCTTAAGTCTTTGACCATGTTTAATGCATCTACCATGGATATCAACTTGGCTACTCTAGATAAGCCCCACATTGTCAAAATGAGCTAATCATTGAATATCAAGGAACTTTGAGACTTCCCATCCTTCATCTAAGGCCATAGCATAGCTTTTTATTGGTCTTAAAGTAACATTCATAGTATTGATCATGCCATTATTACCCATAACATAGTCACTCACCATGATGCCAAACCTCTCAAATAAAAGCTTTGATGCATGTATCCCTACATAGCCCTTCTCATCAAAGAATAAATTCAACATCTTCTATTTGTCAACTTTATTTAACCCATTGACTATCCCCAATAGGTCTCAAATGTGGTACCCATCACCAAAGCCATAGGGGGACTTCACATTTGTGTGGACTTTTGTGAAATCAACCTTTCTTTCCCTAAATATGACTCTCCTTTACCTAGCATCGACTAATTTATTGATCTTATAGCCTGCCATGAGATGTTATATCTCATGGATGGGTTCTTATGTTACAATTAGATCTTAATTTCTCTTGAAGATCAGCATAAAATGCCTTTACCACCCCTTAGAGAACCTTTTGCTATAGGGTCATACCTTTTAGACTAAAGAACATTGATGCAACTTAAAAATGTCCATGACCTATATCTTCCATGACCTTATCCATAAGATTGTAAAGGACTAAGTGGATGGCCTTATCAAAAAATCCAAACTCTAAATAGATCACTTGGCCATTCTTAAGATCATCTTTGAACACATTATCCATTACAATGTTCACCTTAACCTCAAAAAGTGCATTTTTGGGGTCCTGTTGGGAAATATTATTAGTTTTATTATCTCCCTTCATAGAATAAAAGTCAATCCCACTAAAATAAAATCATTACTAGACATAATTCCCCCAACCAACCTTAAGTAGCTTCATTGCTTACAAGGGAAACTGCAATCCATTCATCACTTCATTTCTTAGCTTTTAGATTGATGCCAACCTTTCCATCACCTTATAAATAATGATGTCTCTTTTAAGTGGACTATATATTTTCAAAAGACCTTTTATTCCCTCAAATATTACCTTCTATCACCACCTATCCTCATGCCTCCTAATGATGACCAACCTTTCTACCTATATATCTCTTCTACAGTGTAGACACTAGAAAACTATGCACTTATATTTTTCAATGAATAAATGCCTCAAGACCCCAATAAAGACACCATAAAACTTCTTAACCCTTAACAAGCCCATCTTAACCTAACTAAATCTCTATTTTCCTATTTACATAATACTATTCAAAAATACTATTGAAAAGTACTATTCACTATGGGACCCACTATCGCTATTCATGATGACATGGCAAGTGGCATGGCATGTGACATGTCAAGTGACATAGAAGGTGATTTGGGAGGTGATATGGCAAATTACATGGCTTATAAGTGATGTGACTTGATGTGGGACATCATACCCCACTTAAGACCCTTCCCAAAGTGTTTGATGACCTCATTTAAGTATCTCAAGCCCCCCCTTGAAATATGGAAAATTTACCCTCAAGGGACCATTAGTCAACATGTATTTTACATGAAACTAACCTCCAAAATAAGATACATACCTCTTTAACACAAAGGGAACCCATTTTAGACTTCTTAACCCAAATGGGAATCCCTACCCACCTCATTTTGACTAATTCATCCACTACATAGAAAATGGAACCATACCTCTATTATTACTCTTTTGGCATGACTATTCACAACATATGATATAAATCCCCCACCTTTCCTTCACCCAGGATTAAGTTGGAAAGTGGAAAAATTAGTATTTTTTTTATTAACATTTTATTGTACATTTTTGGAGGAGGTTATCCACTTGAGAAGGAGGTCATCCTCATATTGGAGAAGAACATATTCAAAGCATCGAAGCTCTATCGAAATCACTCTAGGATTTCATCAACAACACCATCATCAATAACCATCTCAAAGGTAACCTTGTTTTTTTATTTCATTTTAACTTATTATCTCCTTTGACCTCTTCTCTCTTGACCTCCATACCTTTCACCTCTTATTTTTCCCCTTTTTCAATTACTTCATTTATTTCCTTGGCCATATTTACCCACTTAACCCTTTTTACCTCTTTTCCATAATTCACCCACCTGACTCCTTTTGCCTCTTGGCCATATTTAACAACTTGACCATTTATCCCATTTGCCCTTTTCCCTTTTATTTTATTGATCATTTTGACCATCACCTTATTGATCATTTCAATCATTTATCAACCTCAACCATACCATCTTTCCATTTTGACTATTTTCCAAACCAAAACCATAACCTTGCCTCGACTAGCCTTTTAGCGTTTGCTTTATTTAGTCATTTTCTTAGCAAAGCATCAATCTTAATTGTATTTAGTTTTATATTTGCTGTCAGTAAATTAAATTATATTTAAATTTATCATTTCAATTTAATTATCCAAAGAAGGTGGATTAATAGCCTCCTAGGAAGCTTTTGCTTTTAGGACCTAGCTCACACTAGGCAATCCACTTTGTTACTTGTCTAACAAAGAAGTTTTATTAGATTTTTCTTATTGCAGGTTATTCCTTCATAGCCAAATAAGAGTATCCACCATCATCTAGATCATGTGCACATTTTATACTAGGTTCTCATAACCATTACCCTTATTGATAGTTTCTTCTTTTCATACTTAGAAAAAAGTAGAAAATAGAGAGAAAATTTTTGTCATGCCCAATGGGACCTAGTTCCCTTTCTTCCTTAATTTTTTCCTCATTTAATGAAATCATTTATTTTTGAGCTTAAAAATAGAAAATTGGCATTAATTGACTACTTGCTGATTTTAGTTCATTTAGTAACCTAGGAGGCAAAGTAATCTTATCATAGCATTCACATTTTTTATCACACATAAAACCAAACCATAAAATAATTTACACATCAAAATAATACTTGAGATAAGGATCGACTAGGATTTCATCACTTGGTAGCAACCTTACCCCCTCCCAAATATCCCACTTAGATTTCACCACCAAGGGGAGAACCAACTTAGCTCTCTGGTTGAGTATAAACTTTGTACTTGATATATATTGGCTAATTACCCACACTAGCTACAAGATTGTGAAGTGAGAGGAGCAAGCCCCGAACACCAAGCCACGTACTGAAGTTCAACACTGATCTTCCTTTTGATATCCTAAACAACTTGAAAATATCCATATACTTCCACTTTAGTACCCATTTTTCAAGCCAAACTCCGTTATCACACTTTTTAATGCATAAGCCAAAAGTGATTTAAAAGTAATCCTAAGGATAAAATGCACTTCTTAGTGTATGTATTGATTTCTTTGAAATTTTTGGTTTTAATCCTTGTTTGAGGTGTGAGTGTCATAATAACATTCCCAATTTTCTCATATGGTTTCAAGCAGATAACAAGTAATAAATCAAAACAACCAACCACAACCTTCTTCATCTATGGATTATACCTTAGATGTTGATAGATCTCCTCACGCTTCACCTCACCATTCTCCTCCACCACATTCTCCTTCTAGAATCCCAAACATATTTAGAGGAGATATATACCTTAATGACTTCTTCGATAATAATCCAATGCCTTTATAACATTACCTTAACACATTACCTCATCGTACCCCACCTACTTTGGTTCCTTCTTTTGATCTTTCTCTTGGCATACCATCTCACCTTATGGTAGGTACCACTTCAACCTAACCATTAACCCAGGCCTCTTCTAACACCCCATCTACCCAACCTAAAATCAATCTTCCATCCACCAACTAAACACCTCCTATCAAACCCATGTAGGTTTAACCTTGCCATTTTTTACCTATACCCCATCCACTGATGCATTATCTTCCATTTCAGCTTCTATCTTCCCTTCGATTGCAACTAATCCCTCAGCCATAGTCCCACTTCAAATCCTAGTGCTATCCATACCTCCAAACCTTCCCCAAATCAACACTAGAGTAATTACCCAACCTCAACTTTCCCAACTTCTTCCTACCTCAACCATGCCCACCACATCTTTTTCTCAACAAGTACCTATGACAACTTACTAGTATGTCCCTCACCCATAAGGGTACATGCCTCACTCCACCCAAGCTTTCATATCAAGTAGTTCTTGTGTGCCACCATCTCAACCTCTTGTCACCACTTATCAATATATAGCTTCTTTAGCACCATCTGTTACCTTTTCATACATTACTATAGCCCAACCCCAACAAAATGTACCTCTTAACTATATGGCTTCCTAACCTCAACCTGATCTAATCAAAATTATAATAGACAAAATGATCTTTTATCTTATGAACAAATTTGTAACAAGCCTATCCATCAATCCATGCCCATTCATGCTTACCCTCATCAGTGGGAATTGCCCATATTTTCTAAATTTTAAATTAAAGAGGATCCTTAGCAACACCTAAGATCTCTTCATCATGCTTGTTACTTGATCATTTATGATGATGATCTCCTCCTTTGGACCTTTCCCATGTCATTATCTAGATCCACCCTTGACTGGTATAGTTCCCTTCCCACTCATTCTATCTTTTATTTCTTTCAATTGGCATAAACCTTTTTAGAACACTTTTCAGTAAACATATCTAAAAAGGTTTCCATTACCAACCTATACTCCATCAAATAATTTGAAGACAAATCCATTATTGATTTCATTGCCAGATGGAGGGCCCTCATCAATCAACTTACCTTCCCATTACCCCAAATTGAATTGATCAAATTATTCTCTCAAGGGTGTGCCAAGCATATTTCTCCAACTCTTCAAGTCCAAACCTTTAGGACCGTTGACTAAGAATTCACTATGGTACACAGATTGGAAAACTATGTTATTGATGAAGGGAAGTTGAAGCTTCAAAATAAAAATTCTAGTTTCAAATCCACTGACTCTTCCACCACCAAAACCATGAACACAACCAATTCTAAATCAAAAACATCATCACATTTGGTTGTTCTCAAAACCACACCTCCTCCAACCATCAACCAAACACCTTGAACCAAAAATCCTTCCAATCACCAAAACCATGCCCAAATTTGAGCTCCTTCAAAACCATTTACCCTGATTGGGGAGTCTTATGCATCAATCTTAGAAAATTTACTTAAATCCAATCTAATCCAACTTCTACCCATCAAGCCTCCTCAATAATTTGATACTTCTCACCCCCTTCCTAGGTGGTAGAATGAGAATGATCATTATGATTATCATCAGGTTGTTGGACATGATACTGATAGAGGTAATACCTTTAAGAGCATTGTCCAAGACTTAATTGATAAAGGGGAGCTTATGTTTGATAACCCAAATTGTCCTTCCAACTAATCTGTTTATATTTTTTGAAAACCATCCCAAATCATCCACCTTCAACCCAACACCATGAAAACTAAATTGAATCCTCCAACTCACATGAGGCACATGTAATTAATGTCATCGATAAAGTGCCCATTATTGAAAAGGTCATCACCTCTATCACCTAAATAGAGGAAAGAAATCCACCATCACCTATTTATTTAGGTGCCCAAATGGAGGAAGTAGATACCCTTTCAACTTCCTTGGATGAAACCATAGTTCCATTTACCTCTCCTATGGTGGAAATACCCAAGGAGATAAACTTTCCATCATTCATTTCATCCACCCCTCTAATCCAAGTAGAAACACCACCTACTTCCTTGGATAACTAAACCCAAGAAGAAACTATGCCTACCATTCCATCTAAAGTCATTACCCCCACCACTCCTATTATAGAGCCATCTATACCTCCCTTGGAAACTATTTTTGGAGAAACCTTACCCTCATCTGCCCAATCATCACCCTCAAAACCTTCCACCAAAGATAGCAACATTGAAACCACTCCTTATTCTTCCTCAAAGGGCTTGCACTTTCAAACCAATGATAGAATAAAATGACCCATTTATAAACCTTTTTCCCAACTCATTAAAATTTTGGAATTTACATCTTAACCTAAATTTGATAGAACCACCTTTTGGCATCTGCTTTGACTCTCATATCAAAGCAAATCTAAAGCTTCCACCTCACTTGAGTCTACCCTTGACCTTGTTGCTATAACTCCACCAACTACCCCTCTTAAGATCAGCAGTGAACCATCTAACCTACCCTCACCTAAAATTTTCAAACCAACTTATGCTTCTTTTATCAAGCCACAAAAAAATTTAGGGATCCTTCCCATGCCTAGTCCCACTCACTCTCTATTAAGATTGGATTTAAACATATCAACCCAACCAGAGCCAAATCCAATTAAACCTATTAAAAATTGAGGGTTTCCTAGGCTACAACCTCGAGTTAGGCCCATACCACATTTTTGGGACCACATCCGTTCACCATTCCTATTACCTACTCTTCCTCTAAAAAATTGTCTCCCCTTTCTCCACCTATAACAACCCAACCCTCTAGTTCATCATCATTCCTTACCAACATTTCTCCATCCACTTTCCCATCCATTAAACCCTCATCATCTAAACCTTAAATTCTTAAACTTATTTCAAATAAGCCAATTATTCCTAAACCACCAACCAAACTCACTCCACCAAGCACAACTCTTATCCAAAAAACTTTACCCCATAAGATCCCTACACCCAGAGTTTAAACTTCACCACCTTATAGATCTTTACTAGAGTATTATATAACCATTTTACAAAGATTGTTTCAAGCCTATATCATTATCTTACCACCAATCAAGCCTTTTGAGCTCACTCACCAAAATCCAACCTAGTTCAAGGATAGTTTTATTTTTTTAATCATAAGAACCCTGGGCATGATATAAACAACTATAAAGCCATCCAATCAATTTTTCATGGCATTTTACAGGAAGATGATTTGCTAGATGAATCTTCTATAAGTCCCTTGCCTATTCTACCACTATCAATCATCCACTTCCTTACTTCTGATAAGGAGTGGAGAAGAGGAATTGAAGCAAGCAACCATCCCCCTTATCAATACCATTCATATGATGACTCAGTCTTGAGCTCAATAAATGGATACGAGTAAAACCATCCAATAAAATGAAAAGGCTAAGGATAAGGTAGCCATTTCATGGTCTTATCCTTCAACTCCCCAACCAACCAAACACACCCAAACAACTACACCTTCACCTTCACCTTCACACTCATAACCACCCAAGACCAAAGTCTACATTTTAGGAGCCCCTTCTTCTTTTAATGCATCTCCATTCATCTAGCACTTGGTGTTAAAATAACTTCACCAAATGCCAGTAAAATGAGCCTTTATGGCTTAATTAGCACCTTGCCTCAACATCATTAGGCTTTAATTGAAACATTGCATTTTATAGAGATTCAACCATATGATCTCCAACCTCTTGCATCTTTGATTGAAGCCATCCAACATGCTACCATGGTCACTTTTCAAGAATAAAAAAATCTACCATATCATAGAAAAGACCTTGATCCCCCTCTTTAAATCACCACATCCATCAATCAGACACATGTCAAAAGATTCCTGATTTATGGGGGAGTGAATATCAATATCATCTCCTCCCACACCTATGATCAACTTTAACTACCTAAAAACATCATGTTTGAATGCTCAGTAGTTCTTTGATCATTTAATGATACCTTAGCTACCACTCTAGGAATATTTTTTTCCACATCCATTTGGGGCCTTGAAATATTATTGAATTTTTTTATGTCATAGAGGGAGAGTTTTAGTATAATGTGTTACTTGGTCTCCCTTAGATTTGAGCCATGGGTTGTGTCTCTTTCACCCTTCACTGATGTATCAAATTTGAACATGAGAGACAATTCATTACAATTAAAGCTAATCTGAGTCCCTTTGCTTCTTATAATATGACATATTATACCAATGACATCCTCATTCCACCTTCGCCCCTCCACAACCAACCTCTAACCAAACCACTACATCAACCCCACTCACCAACACTTGTGTCTATAATAATGAGGAAGTATCAACTAATTCAACCATCCATTCATCTTCGATATAGATCAAAAACCCCTTGCAATCCACATTTTAATGTCTCACACTAGGGAAATATTGACTCCTAGATTTGGATGCTTTCCCATCTCTACATGAATTTTGGAATCTCCAAAATGATCCATCTTATGATCCCAATATCATTACCCCTATCCCCTTTGGCCCTTCCAAAAATAGAACATATTTTATGTATGGGGGACTTGATAAGCCACTCCTTACTCCCATCACCATGACTTATATCCAACCATTCACTTTCAAATCTTCTTATCTTACTAATATGAAATTTTCCTAGATATACCTTCTTCAATGCACTTGGAAGGGATTTGGTTTCATACTCTATGAACAAGGGCCTCAAAAACTTCCCATCATTGAAACATAAAAACCACATGAGTTCTTTGGCTTGTGATACATTCCCCTAGAATAACCCACATCACCAAAACTATTTCTCACCACTATTGATGAACCTCTAACCTCACCAATCCTATCTCTCCCATTTAGAGAACTTCCAACTACACCAATCCTAGTTGAGGAACTTATACCCTTATCAACCTCACCTTTCCAATTTAAATAACCTCTACCCTTACCAAATCCATTTAAAGACTTCAACATCATCCCATATAACTTTTTCTTATTAGTAACATTAGTTTAGGCCTACTGACCTATTATCATAGTGGCCAAACTAAAGCAATTCCTCTCATCCACCCTGAAATGATCAACCGTGATTCACCCACCATCTATACCATTCAATGCTAAGATGATAATTCTATCCTCACCTACCTTGGTGAAGGAGATTATCCTATCCATAAATATTTCCCTCTAGAAAACCAAACCATGCTCAATAAATCAACTATTGATGTTAACTTAAGAACCTAAGAGAATCTTTGTATCATTAAACTAGGTCAATCCCTTGACTCAAATGAGAAACATGATTATCCCACCTTCCCTTGAGACTGTAGCATCATATTTTCTTGGTCTTATCAGGATATGCTTAGGATTGACCCCTCTATCACCCTTCATAACATCGTTACTCATCTAGAGGCTAAGATAGTATGATAAAAGCTTCACAAAATGCCCCCTTGTATAACTCTTCTCATCAAGGAAGAACTTCAATATCTTTTATCTGTCAACTTTATTTAACTTATTGAATACCCATAATGGGTCTCTAATATTGTTCCCATTACCAAGTCCACTAGGAGACTCCACCTTTGTGTGGATTTCTGAGACCTTAACCTTGCATACCCGAAAGATGACTTTCCTTTACCCAACATCAATCAACTAGTTAAACTTACCATAGATCATGAAATGTTATACCTCCTAGATGGCCTTTTAGGATATAATCAGATCTTGATCACCCCCTTAAACCAACATAATACTACCTTCACTACTCCTTAGGGAACCTTCTACTATTGGGTCATGCCTCTTGGCTTAAAAAATGTAGGAACAATGTATCAAAGGGCCATGACCTATGTCTTCTATGATCTCATTCATAAAATTATAGAGGATTATGTGGATGATCTCCTTAGAAAATATAAACATTGTAAGGACCATTTATTTGTTATTACTATCATTTTTGATTGACTAATCCAATTCTATGTTTGACTCAATCCCAAAAAATACATTTTTAGGATTTTATCTACAAAGCTTCTGGGCTTTATCATCTCCCTTCATAGAATTGAGATTGACCCTGATAAAGTAAAATCCATCCTAAAAATGCCTCCTCTAATAAACCTTAATAAACTTCATATTCTATAGGGAAAAATCTAATATATCCATCCCTTCATCTCTTAATTATCAGATAGATGCCAACCTTTTCACCACCTCTTGAAGAAAGACACCTCCTTTAGATGGACCAAAGATTGTCAACAAGCCTTTGATTCACTCAAAGAGTACTTGATTTCTCCACCTATTCTTATCCCACCTAGGGATGATCAACCTTTCTACCTTTACATATCTACCACTAATCACTCTTTAGGTGTCATGCTATCATCGAGATGAAAAAAACAAAGAGCAGTCCATTTACAATATTAGTTGCATGCTTCTAGAGTATGAGACATGATATACCCATCCTAAAAAACTTTGTCCCACTTTCATTTTTTTTTCATCTAAGCTTCATCACTACCTTCTTAATCATAAAACATATGTTATCACTAACACAAATCCACTCAAGTGTATGCACTCCAAGCCATACCAAAATTAGTGTATGGCTAAGTGGCTTATGCTTCTATCTATGTTTGATCTTGAGTTTCTTCACCAAAAATCCATTAAGGGATAGGTCATTACTAATCAATTAGTTGAAGCCCCTCTCCCAGATAACCATCCCATTCCACTAACATGTCTTGATGAGTCTATTGTAACTCTTTCTCAATAAGAACCCTCTTACTAAATGACCATATTTTTAGATGGATCTAAATTCTAACATGATGGGGGTGTAGGAATAATTCTCATACCCATTTATGGTGAACCCCTTACACTATCCTTTAAATTTGACTTTGAATGTACTAATAAGATGGAAAAATATGAAGCTTTGGTCATCGGTCTCTAAACTACTCTCATCTTAAAAATCAAAACCCTTAATAGCTTTAATGATTCTCAACTCATGATTAACTAGGTCAATGGGTCCTATCAGTGTAAAAAAAAAACATTTTACAAAAGTATAAGCTCCTCATTGATGAGCTCCTAACATCTTTTGATTGTTATCAAATATAATTAGTGCCTCAATGTACTAACAAATCTATAGACATAATGGCCTCTCTTACATCTCAAATACCCTCTCAACCTATAGAATCTAAATTATTTGTCACCATCCATTATTTCATTTATCCCTTGTATATTAGTTTAGACCTTCCAACCATCTATAGTGTGGAGGCATATCCTTCTGATGTTTAGCATGACCAAACCTTTAATTACCTTAACTTGGGCATCATTCCACTTGACCTCTCAAAGAATGCCTAGAAGGCCTTTGAGCAGGGCACCTCTTATTATACCATATTGGGGGAATTCTATATAAACATGGCTTTGATGGTCTTCTCCTCCATTATTTACATAGTCATGAGATTCCTCATGCCATCAAAGAAACCCATGTTGGACTTTGTGGGGGCATTTTAATGGCCTCACTATCACCAAAATAATCCCATGCTTAGGTTACTATTGGCCTACCCTCAATTAGGACTGCTATGACTATGTTAAAAAGTATGTTAAATGTCAAAAACATGCTAACTTACATCGCATGCCCACTCATGGCCTTTAGGTATCCATGGATTATTGTCCCTTCTCATAGTAGGGGTTATATCTCATTGGAGAAATAAATCCTCACTCTTCTTAGTGACACTAATATATCATCATCACTATAAAATATTTCACTAAATGGGTGGAGGCTATCCCCCTTATCTCCATTAAAGGCAAAAAAATTATATATTTTATCAATCATCAAATTATCTATCATTTTGGGGTCCCTCACAAAATCATAATAGATAATGGCAAATTATTCAAAAAAAAAATTCCAAGCCCTCTACGATGTTTTTGGCATCAAACTCAACCATTCTTCACATTACCATTTGTAGGTAAATAGATAGGTAAAAGCCTCTAACAAAACTCTCATCAAAATGCTGACCAAAGTTGTAAGTGCTTTAGGCCTAGATTGACACATACACATCCCATTTATTTTATTTGCCTATCACACTAGTATCTAAACCATAATTTGTGCTACACCTTTTTCCTTGGTCTTTGGCACAAAGGTTGTTCTACCTCTTGAAGTCTAGATTCCCTATCTTCATATTTCCTTACATGAAATCATTTCTAAAGAGGATTATTTTCAAGAATGCCTTTCATGACTTGAATTAATTGATGAACATTGCCTTACTTCCCTTAACCATCTTCACATCTATCAAGATTGTATTACCCATGCTTATAATAATCACCTCAAATAATGGGAATTCAATATCATAGATCTCATCCTACAAGAAAACTAACACATGACCAACATGGAAAAGAGTAAACTAGGTAAATTTACTTTCAATTGGCTTAGACCCTACATCATTATCCATAAGTATGGATCAGGATCTTATAATTTGTCCTCTCTTAAAGGAAAACTAAAACTTGGGCCTCTCAATGCTTTGCATCTAGGTCAGTGTTTCTATTAAAAAAGGATCAAGATCATATGTTTTTCTAACTTAAGCTCATCCCTTGATTATGAGATTTTAACCTTTACCCACCTTCCTCCTCCCCTTTTGAGGACAATTGATTACAACATAGAACCTTATGATTAACAATCAAAGTTATGGATTAATACTAAATATGGGTGCCATAGCTCTACCCATAGCATGGTTCTCATGGATATTTTTCATATCTAACAAGATGGAATCCCATGGTCATTGTCTATCAAAACCACACCCTTTCACATATCATTGACCTTTTTGCGTAAATTTTTTCCCTCATAAAGGTAAACCTCTAAACCTAATTAGATTGGTCCATGTCTAAATACATTTTATCTTACAACAATTACTTGGGTCAATATCTTAAGCATTATAGACTGCTCCCTCAAAGGATAGCTACCTAAAAATAAAGTAAAAACTATCAAATGTAAGGTAGATTACTCCCTTGAAGGATAGCTATCAAGATCATTAAACAAAGTCAATAAGCTTAGACCACTCCCTTGAAGGACGACTAAGTTCACTTTTTCAAAATCATAACAATTTCTTGAAAGCTTCCCGGATCCATCAACTTCCCATATATAGAAATAAATAAAAATACCCACTATCACAACAAATTATAAAGCCACAATTGACTCTCCAACAACATAATAATCTGGGAGCTACAATTAGCTTCCACATGTAGACTTACCACATTGATTAGTATACATCTAGCATATGACATGGACTTATCTATTACTATTCTGAGGTTACCTATAGAAGGGGAAAATTAATTCACATGTGGTTATCATACATATCACACATTACCCTTCACACCATCCATCACCCATATTCCCTTTAGACTATTTATAAATTAAGGGATCTAGAGCTTAATCGATACCCTTTGATCAAGAAACCTTTTTTTATCGACTAAAAACTACTCATGCATAGCATTTAAGGGGTTTATATTCATTACGTTGATCCCATTTCAGGTTTGTTTTTAGTCCTTGTCAAAAACAAAGCATTGTGCACTATTATTAATGTGCTTGGTTGGTGTTTTCCTCATGATTTTTACCATCTAATGTTGTAACAACAATAATCATTATTTTTACATTCATCAAGATTATACTAACCATAACCATAACATTTATAAGTAGCCACATAAACTTAAGCATGATACCATTTAATTAGTGACATATAACACATTTTGTACATAGAAAACTATGAAATATTTTATTTAGGGTGTGAGGAATTGCAGGACACATACATAGTCATCAGATTACACATGACCTAAAGCACATGCGTACATCAACATAACTTATGAAGAAGGCATCATTTATTTAATAAATCTTGCCTTATGAGGTCGATGGTAGAATTAGTGTGGGATGAGGGGATGGCACTCATGTTCATTTTTATTATTTTTTTTGATGATGAATGTGGTCAAAGATGGTAGTATTAGTGCATGAAGGGACATAAACCATCATTTAAAATGGAAAGTTGAATGATGATTGTGTGAAGGTAGATGTGCTCACATGAAGGACATGATCTGATCCTATTATTGATCCTTATCATGATTCTTTAAATAGAATACATGCCCATTCTTCCTTACTAACCTAGTTCTCTAATCTATCGACTAGGAAGGTCATATGATGTCATTGATTCCCTTGAATAAATTTTCCATTATAAATAGTCATCTCTACCTACATTTTCACATAGACACATCAACCTCGATATGATTGGTCATATTGATAAATCCATTATGCACCATCATGATATCTTTTTGTTTCCCTTATCATCTGATTCACATCTAATGTCTTTACTTGCTTTGTCATCTCACAACCCTTGTAGGCCTAGTGGTCATTTGCATCATTATCACCTTTGGCCTAGTTGACATAAATTGGCTTCCAGTTGACATAAGTTGGATTCCAACCATGGGCTACTGTAATGATCACGCCTTCAAAATTACCACTATTACTAGTGGTGCTAACTCCCAAATCCTTACCACTGTAGAAAATCTTCTATCAAAGGTAGGCCACTATGAATTCAAACCAATACATTCACCTTCTTATCCACTCTACCCTCGCCTTACTATCATCCCATTGCCATAAGCTCTAAATGTCAGAACCCAACCATAAGTAGCACCTGCTCTAACATGGTAGTCTTTTCTTTTGTGCCAACTGGATGTTCATCCACAGTAAGAGAACCACCATCTTCTCCAAACCATGTAACTTCTTTTTGGTTAGGCCTAAACTAGTATAACCAATAATTCATTGGTTCCACGAAGCTAGGATAGAGGATGTAGACATGGCCACCATTTGTCTATCCTACCCATGTATCTCTTAGGTCAGACAAGGTCCAGCCTCTATTGTTCACCACACTGCTAACTTCCTTGTAGAATATACTTGACCATCAAATAAATTATTTGTAGGTTGACACTTCATTATTAACCTTAAAACTTAGCTCGTAGTAGTGATGAACCTTGGCCAAAGTGACTCTATAGAGTGGATAGACCCCCACTTCCTAAAACATAGCTCATAGTGGTTGACACTATCTCCAAAATCCTACCCTCACATAATTTTAGGTGTATCCTCTTAAAAAAGGCACCTCTTCTTTGGATTAGCTCCATTGAAGATCATTTGTGGTACTTAGCATTGTGTTCCATACTAATTTATCCTACCTTGCCCATTTGTATCTCTAATCCTACTAAATGTGGGATCATTATGGTAACTATTTACCATTCTACATGATTCACTTTCATTGAAACCTTTACCAAAACCCTATACTATTATTTTAGAAATCCTTCTCCCTCAACCCAAACCAACCCATGTGGTCCATTAAATTGGGGTAGTTAATTTGAACACCACTCACCTAAACCTTATTGAACTACATTGGCCTGATGTCCATGGATTATGTAGGTACTACTTCACTTCTAAGGGTAGCTCAGCCACTAACAACTAATTCCCAACCCCTTTTTCTTCTCACTCATTTTCATCACTAATAGTGCCCTCTTGCTTAGGGAATCCTACATCAAAGAAGTTTTGAATTCTTTCTTAAACATCCTTATGTTTTAAGACCATCTAATACTTCCTCTTAAGTTTTTTTCCCCATTGTTGGGAGAACTACATTGACCTGAGGTCTTTTTGGACTATGTAAGTAGTTCTCAATTACTAAGGTCAACTCAATTGTATACTTTATTTTATTTTCCCTTCCCACCTAAAATCTCTTATTCTACTTCTATACCTATCCCCTCACCACCTCCCTCCCTTCAACTTGTCAATCTCTTTTAACACAAGGGTTGATAGCCTTCCTCATTGGCCTCTCTTATCTCCCATAAACCACCACCTACTCTGCCTTGATAGCCTCCACATCACCTTTCCTTATGAATAATTCACATCTCACTCCCTCACCAACTTCTCATGTTTTTGGTCTATCTCTCCACTTATTACCAACCTTGTCCTTTATCCCATTCAACTTATTTCACCATCCTCATCATCTCCTCTCACCCTTGGCTAGTTGTCATACCCAATTACCCATCATACTGTGCATCTTAAAATCTTTCTATTTCTTCTATAGTTGTAATTTTTCTTTACGTGTACCACCACTCTCTACCATTTTGCCATTTTTCCCACCGTACCCATTTTCTATTCTTCTTGTTTACTTTTTTCCATCCTTTCATCCTTTTTGTCTTAATTTTTTCTCCACAACTAGTTTCTCCTTGGGTTTTTATCCTTTGATAATCCTTCCATAATTACCTCTATTATTCTTCTCATTTCTTGTCTTTTTCCTTTTACATTCCCCTTTTCTTCTTTCCATCTTAGTACTCACTTGTCTTTTGCATCTGTGTGAGTATCCTTGATTTATATCCTTACTTCAATTCTTCCTTTTTCTTCTTATCATCCTTGATGTTCATCCTTTATCTTCATCTCATTTCCTTTCATTATTTTCCACCATCCTCTCCCTTTTCTCCATTTCCTTTCATTTTTATCATGTTGAGGACATTCCTTGTTCTTCCTAACCTTCTTTTTCCTCCTACATGACCATGCTTGGTTCCTTCCATACTTATTCACATTCATCTTTATTCCTGACCTTGTTTTTTCTCTACCTATTTCTTTATCCATCTCCTAGTTTTCCTTCACCTCATTCCTTGTTGAAACTCCTTTATTCTCTCCCATTGGCACTCCACCTTCTCACTCATTATAGTGCGGTCACTAGTTAAACTACTTCTATGTACATCACTTTGTCTACTTCCTCATGTCCTCCATGCCATTGTCTTAATGTACATAATATAGTCAGGTTCATTATTTTAGGTGCATCCCTTTCTTCATTTAATGCCTCTATGTGTTGTGCTCAGACCCTCTTTTTTGTACTTCTCTAGCTACATCATTCACCCTACTTATCACCTTTCTCCCTTTTAAACCCTCTACCCATTTTGAGCATGTTATGGCCTCAAAATTCTTCCATTAAATTTTGGTTTACTATGAGATATATACCAATCCCATGGATTTATGACATAATTAGCCAAGACCATGGGCCCATATGACCAACCAACAAGCTTGAGTGTCACTAAGTCATCAGGAAGAAGATTCCTTCCCCACCCCATTTGGTCTTACCTATTTTAAACCCATTTTACTCTGACCTTCAAAGATGTTAGAATCAAAACTAAAACCATCCTCAAATGGAAGCTTTGGAGTACTACATGGGGATGCTCACTACACCCTCTCATGCACCCTAACCTTCCAACTAATAATTTCCATTGATTCTCCCTTATTGAACTACATATTCTTATGAATTAAAATAACCCTACTCTTTAATCACAATACACAACCTACTCCATCATTTAATTAATATTATTATTCACCTCACTCCATATTTGAAAACCCCTCAGTGTCTTTCTCTGAATTCCCTCAAAACTTAAATGGTTACTTATTTTAGGGCCCCACTGACTCAATGGTCAAGGGTTCTAATCGTTGCCACTTCTTGTTTACCCACTCTACTACTTTGCTTCCTCGAATTGTTGAATCATACCCTTCTATAGCCTATTAACAACATTGTTGTGAAGTGTGCATAATAATAGCTTATTTGGATGGTGATAAAATCACCCATCGAATCACCATGGAAATTCAAGTAGTGCCAAAATTTCTAAATCCTAATAAAGTATATTTCTCTTTTTTTTAAATGGTGACCAAAATTTCATTCTTGAACCTACTTATCCATAGCTATAGATTCCTTTTACATACTTGACGTAATCATATAATTACATCTTAGGTAATCTCATCCACCATTTCTACCAAACTAATCAAAAAACTATTTGATACCCATATTTTCCACCCTTTTAGAACTTCCCTTTCTCCAACATCCTTCAATTGGACCTAACTACAAGATATCAAATTGGGGTAACCAAGTTAACCAACACTCTTCATGTCAAAAGACTACATTTGGCTTAACATTATTTTTGGATTCCTATCCATAGGACTGTGTAGGTAGCATCCACTTGTTGCATGCATTTGGAGTCAACTTGACCATCCTCTTCTAACCCATACCTGATCCACCAATGATTTTACCACATCCCCTTGACTTTGGTTGCTTCTAACCCAAAACATTGGTGCATTTTGCAAAAACATTTAACCTCAATGACCAACCTTAACATGTTGAAATTTTCAACATTTGCACTACCTCATACATGACCTAATCAATTGTGTTATTTTTCAAGATTAATTCCTACCCTAGATACTTGCGACCAACATCAAACCTATCTAGATGACTTGATAGGCCTAACTCGATCAACTATGACCAATGCTATGGACCAATTATCCCTATCACATTTCCTTATAATATCAACCTTATTTTTACCAACATGGTAGCTTTAGTCTCTACATAATATTGTATATTGTTCTTAGATGCATTTTGTGAACCCTTTGGCATTTCACATGCCCAACTACCTTATGGCACCACCTAGTGCTTCCCCACCAACTGCTTATCAAAACTACACCTAATTTGGCCTTCCGTCATTAACTCTTGGTTTGAGGGGGAGAACCTCCTCCCATAATTAGAACACATTGACCTTCGACCAAGTGATTCATTTTTTTTGTAGCTTATTAATTTAAATTTCCATAAACAAAAGGGGCAAAATATAGACACTAACAAACTGTGCACTTCTAGTTTTCAATGACTAAATGCCTTAAGACCCCCCTAAAGACCCCCTAAACCTTATTAACCCTTAAAAAACCCCTCTTAACCCAACTAAATCACTATTTTCCTAGTCACATAATACTATTTAAAGATACTATTTGAAATTAATATTCAAAAGTACTATTCACTATCACTATTCACTATGGGACCCATTTCACTATTCATGATGACATGGTAAGTGGCATGGAATGTGAGACCACATGTGACATGTCAAGTGACATGGAAGGTGATTTGGGAGGTGATATGGCAAGTGACATGGCTTAGAAGTGATGTGGCTTGATGTGGGATATCATACCCCACCTAAGACCCTTTCCAAAGTGCTTGATGACCTCATTTAAGCATCATAAGGTCCCCCCATTGAAATATGGTGAATTTACCCTGAAGGGACCATTAGTCAACATGTATTTTACATGAAATTAACTTCCAAAATAGGATACCTACCTCTTTAAGACAAGGGGCACCCATTTTTGACTTCTTAACCCAAATGGGAATCCCCACCCACCTCATTTTGAATAATTAATCCACCACATATAAAATGGTTCCATACCTATATTATTACTCTTTTGGCATGACTCTCTACAACATATGCTATAAATCCCCCCCTTTCTTTCACCTAGGCTTAAGTTGGAAAGTGGTAAAATTAGTATTTTTTATTAACATTTTATTATAGGTTTTTGGAGGAGGTTATCCAGTTTAGAAGGAGGTCATCTCATCTTAAAATATAAAATATTCAAATCATAAAATCTCTACCAAAATCACTCCATGATTTCATCAACCATATCATCAACAACACCATCATCGACAACCATCTGAAAGGTAACCTTGTTTGTTTATCTCATTTCAACTTATTATCTCCTTTGGGCTTTTCTCTCTTGACCTCTATACTTTTCACCTCTTTTTTTACCCCTTTTTCACTTCATTTATTTCCTTGTCTATATTTACCCACTTGACCATTTTTACCTCTTTGCCACAATTCACCCACTTGACCCCTTTTTCCTCTTGGTCATATTTACCAACTTGACCATTTATCCCATTTACCCTTTTCCCTTATATCTTCTTGATCATTTTAACCATCACCTTATTGATCATTTCAATCATTTATAAACCTAAACTAAACCATCTTTCCCTTTTGACTATTTTCCAAACCAAAACCATAACCTTGGCTTGACTAGCCTTATAGTGTTTGCTTTATTTAGTCATTTTCTTAACAAATCATCGATCTTAATTATATTTAATTTTAGACTTTTTTTCATTTAATGCAAATATATTTTAGTTTATCATTTCAGTTTAATTATCCAAAGAAGGTGGATTGTCAACTTCCTAGGAAGATTTTGCTTCTAGGATCTAGCTTATGCTAGGCAATCCACTTTTATACTTGTCTAACAAACAAGTTTTCTTAGTGTTTTCTTATTAAAGGTATTCCTTCCTAGCCAAAGAGGGGTATCCACCATCATCTAGATCATGTGTGCATTTTATACCAGGTTCTCAGAACCATTAACCTTATTTATAGTTTCTTCTTTTCATACTTAGAAAAATTTATAAAATAGAGAGAAACATATGGATCATTCCCTAGGGGCAATCCTGACTCATCAAGATGAACAACATAGAGAGAAATTTGTATATTATATTAGCCACATGATTTTGTAATATGAGAATTGGTATACCCATACTGATAAAATTTACTTAGATTTAGTCTTTGTGGCCACCAAACTTTGCCATTACCTTCTTAACCATAAAACCTATGTCATAACCAACATTGACCCACTCAAGTACATGCACTCCAAGCCATGCCAAAATAATAATATATCCAAGTGGATCATAATCTTAGTAAATTTTTATCTTGAGTTCCTCTAGTAGAAGTATATTACAAGGCAAGTCATTGCTGACCAATTGGTTGAAGCACCTTTAGCAGATAACCACCCTCCTCTTAAGTTCCCCAATGAGTCCATCATAGCCTTTTCTCAAATGGATTTAACTTATCACAACACCATTTTAATTTATAGATCAAAGTGTCAAACATGGTGGGGGAGTAGGTATCATCCTTATCCCGTTTGATGGTGAACCTCTCCCTTTGCCCTTCAAGATTGATTTTAAATGTACCAATAATATGGTTGAGTACGAAGCTTTAGTAATAGGCCTTTAGACTGCCTTATCCTTAGGAATAAAAATAGTTAATATCTTTGGTGACTCCCAAATTATGGTCAATCAAATAAATGATTCTTATAAGTCTAAAAATTATGTTTTTCATTAGTATAAGCAACTAGTTGATGAACTCTTAACATCATTTAAGCACTACTATATTTAGTCAACCCTACAATCTATAAACATGTTTGCTAACACCATGGCTTCCCTTGCCTCTCAGATACCATCTACACCATCAGACTCAAATATTTTTGTCATTATCCATAGACTTACCTAGCCATCCTAGGTCAAATTAGACTCTCCCACTATTTTTAGTGTGGAGGAGACCCGACCTGACCTTTGGTATCAACAAAACTATGACTATCTTCACCTTAACATAGTTCCTTCTAGCCTATTTAGGAATTCTCAAAGATCATTTATCTAAAGTACCTTTTGTTATACCATTATGGGGGGAATCCTTTATAAGTGTAGGTTTGATGGCCTCCTCTTCCATTGCCTACATAGTCAAGAAGCCTCTCATGCTATCAAAGAAACATACAATGGTATCTATGGGGGCCACTTTAGTGGCCTCAATATATCTAAGCACATATTTTGTCTTAGTTATTATTGGCCTACCCTTAACCAAGACTATTGTGTTTATGTAAAAAAGTGTGTCAAGTGTCAATAATATGCTAATTTACATCATGCACCTAGACATAGCCTTCATGTTTCAACCAATTTATTACACTTTTCATAATGGGGTCTAGACCTTATTGGTGAAATAAACCCTTATTCCTTATAGTGACACCATTTTATCATTATCGTGACTGATTATTTTACCAAATGGGTAGAGGCTATTCCTCTAGTCTCAACCAAAGAGCAAAAGATTGTAAACTTTATCAATCATCATATCATTTATCGCTTTAGTGTTATATATAAGATTATCACCGATAATGGTAAATCATTTTAGAAAAAGCAAGTCCAAGGTATATGTGATGAATTTGAAATTAAGTTTTTCCTTGCCCTATCACCCTCAAACTAATGGAAAAGTAGAAGCCTCTAATGAAACTCTTAATAATATGTCAACTAAAATGGTCAATGAATTAAGTGAAGATTGGAATTTGCACATCCCCTTCACCTTGTAGGAATATCATACTAGAATTATAACCCATATGGGTGCTACCCCATTTTATATTATGTTTGGAGAAGAGGTCATCTTACATCTTGAAGTCCAAATTCCCTATTTTTACATATATTGACAAGATCTCATTTTTGAGAGTGATTATCATCAACAGTATTTATCCTAGCTTGAGCTACTTGATGAGCATAATTTAGTATCCCTTACTCACCTTCATATATACCAAGAGCACATCAAGTGTGCCTATAATAAATACCTTAAAGTGTGAGAATTTAATATCAAAGACCTTGTCTTACAGGAAAACCAACACGTCACTAATATAAAGAAAAACAAGTGGGGAAAGTTTGCTTTCAATTGACTTGGACCTTATAAAATAACTCATAAGTATAGAATATGAGATAAACGGTTGTATTTCCTCAAATGCCACCCAGAATGTGAGCCCATTAATACTTTACATTTACATACATTCTTTTGTTTAAAAGGATCATATTAACCTTTTGTTTAACTTCAACTCATCCCTTGCTATCTACCCACATTCCATCTCCCTCTTTTAGGGGAAATAAATCAAAAATGAATCATGTGATTAGTTATCATTGACATATCCTTATCTTCAAAAATGGGTATCATGGCTCTACCCATGGAATGGTTCTCATTGTACTTTTTGAACCTTCACAGGATGGATTTCCATGGTCATTGTCACTTAAACCTCTTCATAACTACTCAAGCTTCTTGTGATTTTAATTTTGCCTTCATAAATTTGAACCACTAAGTTTACCTAAACAAGTATATGTTAAGAAAAATCAAAGAAAAATAATGAAATTTCTATCACTTGCAATGATGGTTCATTCCTAGCATTCCTAGACTACTCCCTTGAAGGATAGCTATTAAACACCTATTTGAAATTTACAAAATATAGGGTGGATTGTTCCCTCAAAAGATAAATATCAAAAGCATTAAGTAAAGAACATAAACTTAGACCACTCCCTTAAAGAATGGCTAAGTAAGCATTTGTCAAAAGCATACCAATTTCATGAAAACTCCCCACATCGATTAGTTTTCCATAATCAATAAAAAACCCCTTATCAAAATTGAAATAAAATCAAATTATTCTTCAAAGCTACAATATACTCTCAAGCAACATAATAAGGTAGAATCCATAATTGGATTTCACAAGTAGACTTCCTACATTGATCAGTCTACACTTCACTTTGGCATAGGCTTGTTTACCTTATTTTTATTAGACATCTAGAGAAGAGGCAAACTAGTCTCACAAGAAGGTTCCATTTTCACCCATTTACCCTTTACATTATATGCAAGGGATTTTTGAGTTTACTTAACATTATGTGGCCAAGACACCTTTTAACTAACTAACTAACAAACACTTAGGTGAAGCCTTTGAAGGGCTTAAGTTCATCAAGCCAATCCACTTCATTTTTTTTATTCTTATCAATGAAGAAGCATTGTGCCCTCTTCCTATCCTATTATGATTAGTTGATATTTCCATTAAGACATATGTCTCTTGGATATCTTCATTTTCTACCTATCCTGTGTTGTTGATTAAATCTACCTAATGTGTTTTTATTTAAACCAAATTATCAATAGTGTGTGATCAAATCATAATCATAATCCAAAGCATAAATCATAATAATAACTACAATAATTACCATCATAATCAATATAAAAACCAACCATTATTTTTCACCACATGTCTGAAAATAATGAAATCCAAAATACTCATTAAAAATTTAGTGTGTCATAAGCATAACCATAATTGAAAACTAGCTCATGCCTAGATAAGCATATGTCAATGTCCACAAAATCATAGCATAAGCATAAACAATAAACAAAGATCACACATATATAGCTCATGAGATAGATAAACATAATCATATACATCATAAATAATATGTGTAACAATTTATAAATCTCTCTCAATGTATGTACATCTTGTTATATTAGTACATAAGCAGGTATCAAAATAATGTACATCTATCACTATAACATATTAGAGCATATAATATCTTACCCCTAAGGCACCACTACCACTATCCCATCCTAATCCTACACATTTACCTACACTAGCATCTAGTGCTTGTCCTCTTGGGATACCAACTTGTCATATCACTGATGTGGCCCACTGACCTAGAGCCGCTACAACTACCCCATCTTCTAAACTATCTCTTTATTCACCCCATCTGGGCTCTAATGAACAATGTGCTAGCACAATAGCCTTATAGTATCTCAACTCCTTAAATATGGCCAAGTATCACACTACAATAATATTAATAGGTGGCCTTATTGGTACTATCATTGCTCCTACCCTCTACCTCAGGGTATCCCTCTCTTGAGTCACTAAATCAAGGGAGGTCCTCACCTAATCTCTCTCAACTGTAATAATGGAAACTTGACTCTATAAAGTGATAATATAACCCTAAAATGTGGCCACCTATCCATATAAAACTATGATATATGCCTATGAAACTATTAATGCTATCACTACCTATCCATAATGACCATCACCCTATGCTTATGCCCTAACAATATCCATATTCATGTCCTATTAGCCCCCATCATCCCATCCAAAATTAGCCACTATGTATAGGGCCTGATACCATGCTAGATATCCATCCACAAATACTAGCATCATCTATCACTACTCTAGCTGGTAGTTCCTCATGGTCTAATACTACATCTTATGGCTACAACTCCAAAAGTATAAAATCTACATCCTCCCTCCCATACCTCAAAAAAATAGTCAAAATCCCTTGAACAAGACCATCTTAGTCTCACCATATCACATCCCATAGATCCATTACCATATCTATAATGATAGTATGTTTCATGTGTAATGGGCCCATCTAGGCCACCCCACATATGGTCTCCAAATCACATATCCCACCACCAAACCCTTTAACACATCTCAAAACTCATTTATGCCCCTCACTCTTCCACCTTCTCCTATTAATGTATAGTCTCCTCTCTAATGTATAAATCCCACTATGTGAGATACATGGGTGTACCCCTCCCATGGTAGCCCTAGTGGTCTTAAAACTTTAATGTGATCATATGCCCAAATGGATCACAAAACCCACACTAATCCCATTTCACTAGTGAGATCATAATCCCCAAACTACCTATAAATCTAGACCAACAACATAAGAGCCCACCTGAACACTATTTTGCCCAACAACATCTCTATCAATACTCCTAGTAGTAGATAGGGAAAGTGTCCATTACTCAAATTTGGTAATGTAAAGTAAGACATGGCCATCATCATCATCATCATTAGGTGCCTCTCATTTAGATCCCTCTAGTGTAGTGGCCTATAACCAAAACCACCTAAATGCCACCATGCATGGGCTTGATCCTCACCATATAACAACTCCATCTATTTATCCCTCTCTTTAGACTCAATATGGTAAATTGGCTCCCCTAAGATCATCATTCATGTGATCTTATGAACATCTTATAAAAATATGGTCATCTATTTGATAGGCTATATGAAGGTGTTTGTGGTCAAATCCCAACTCTCAATGTGGGCCATAATCATCACCACATCTCATGACAAGCATTGGTAATGTTTCATAGATCCTAATCCAACCTCCTCCATATGCATCTAATCATTAATGGTCAACCCTTTATAAACCTCGATGAATATCTTCAAAACGTGATCCCTCATATGGATCTGCTCCCATGCCTACAACATAATAACATTAGCAAACACACTTATTTTTACAAATCATCTCAATATTAACCTACACCCACCTTTTTCAACCTTTTACATCTATAAAATTATCTATGTAATCGATAAAATTCTACCCTACCTAGCAAATTCTAAACATCTTCCTTACACGTATCAACCTAATACCTAACTCTACCCAATTTTTTTTCCTATTAATCCTACATATCATCCTATCCTTTACATGACTTACCCTTTTTACCCATTTAACACCTTTATAAATAATAAAACATTTAAATATATTTCTCCCAACACTTGTTATTTACCCACACTCCCAAACCAACTCGAATATCGATGGTTCACCTGAACCATTGATGGTCTTGTAATCTTTTTTCTTAGTGGTTAACCATCGATGATCAAGCTTGACCATTGATGGTCAGGTCTAATCACTGATGGTCATTATGGGTGACAACTAGTGGAAAAACCTTTACCTACATCCTCCTAAACTTATCCCAAACACTAGGGATTAACATCTAAACTACCTAAATCTACCTTATATACTACCCTCAACCCATAAACACTTCTAATTTCAAATTTCACTAGTTAAATTTTCCCAAATTTACCAAAATGTAAACCTAGCTCATAACCTCCAAAACCCTATTAATTTAATCATAAACAATTAAATTTAACTAATTAGTAGACCTAATCAACTAGTTTATCAATTTAAAGAACCCCCTACCTCATTCCTTGAGCATTATTAAGTTCAAAGCCTGCATCTTACTACTTGGCCACATCTTCATTAGACCTACATCATTAGTCCCCACAAATCACCTTGAGTAAATCACCTCTCACCAATAAAAAACCTCTGCCTTAGCTGAATGCTTAGTCAACTCTTAGCAAGACTCCAAATTTTTGCTCATAAATTGCACAAAAATATTAGGCCATTCAGGGTTTCACCCTAATCATTGATGGTTAGGGTGATTGTCAATAGTCAAACCTTGGGACCCCTAATCATTGATAGTTAGGGTCCCACCCATTTAAACTTTTTAAGCACCCAACTCAAGTTCCACCCTTTTGAGATCACCTTTCTCCACCCTAAACTTTTGGAGATTTCCCTTCTCCATCCCACCATTAGACCATGTCCACCTTGATGTTGGTCATTTTTGACCCACATTTTTACATATTTTATGATGATTGTGCTTGGTATTTTTGACCATACCAATTGACCTTGCCAAGTTGACCATTTGCATTTGCACCATTTAGTGCATAACTAGATCATTTGTGTCTTTTTAAGATAACTTCTTACCTTGGATACCCATGACACATGACTCATTTTTATTTTTCAAAGGAGCACTTCATACCTTAGATACTTGTAAAAACACTAACCCTACCTAGGATACTTGCATCTACAAGTGTTCCTAACTACCATGGCTACATGTGGTCACATAGTTAACTTGTCACTTATCCTTCTTATCACTTACCCTTATTATTTTTACCAACATTAGAAACTTTAATCTTTGCAAAATATTGATTGTCACACTTAGTCACATTTTGTGCATAAATTTGCATTTCAAATGCCCAATCCTCTTGTCACCGACCTTATGACTCACCATATACCACTTATCAAACCCACACTTGATTATTTTATTACTCATAGACTCCTAGTTTGAGGGGGAACACCTCCTCCCATGCTTGGGGCAACCAGACCTTTGAACAACATTGGTTTTTGTTTTGTATTTGGTTGATTCAAAGCTGCATAAAAAAGGGGAAAAATGTAGACACTATAAATCCACACACTATGATTCTAAATGTCAAAAACATCCTTGGACCACTTAGGACCCCCTTGGGACTAATTTCACACCTTGACTACCAATCGAGCCCAAACACATATAGTTTACCCAAGTAGCTTAACCTAGCTATTACAAACCTTTTTACATTCACCCGTTAACATCGATGGTTAGGATGACTACCAATAGTCACCTTGACCATCAATGATTAAGGTGCACCTCCTTAATCAAAAAAATGAAAACCACTTGCTTTAATTTTTAAAAATAAGTTGTCTAAATCTTATTGCAATCCTTTACATGGAAAATTTATCATTAGATAGGCCAGTTGAACCTTCACTTCCACCTCTTACTTGTTCCTATAAGAAGAAAGGAGATGGGAGGTAAAATCCATTTGAAATTATTATCAAGATCTTTGTACATCCAAGATTTTCTTTCATGTAGGTCAAATCACCATCAGTAATCCAACAATCCAATAATCATATCAGAGAGTCAATTTTTTTCCACCTCTCCCCCAAGTTTTTAGGTATCATTACTTTGTCAAAATCAAGATAGATTCTACCAATAGATCAACTACCTCAACCATCCACCTGATCAACTTTTGTTAAGATAAGTACTTTTTTATTATTATTTATCTAATTTATTTCTATTTCATAATCAACCTAGGTCTTACCCACCTCTCAAAATCCATCTTTTAGATCTTGTTAATCAGTCAAATTACCAACCTAGATCCTCACACAATAACCACTGATGGTCTGTCCAACTATTGATGGTCATGTTAACCATTGATGGTCACCTTAACCACTGATGGTCAACCTAATCACTGATGGTCACTATAAAATTGAAAACTAGAAAGCTAATTCCACCTACCTACACCTGATCAAACTTAATTTTCTATGTTGTTGCCTATTTATAGACCTCTTTCTGATTTTTTAAAGCATACCCTAATTGTCTAGCACTAGTATCAATTATCTTAGCACTATATTTATCATTTCTAGTCTATTTTCTAAGCAAGCATTTTTGTATTCTATTTTATAAATTTTTTATTATTGATGAAAGTATCTTTTTTTCTATTTATAATCTTAATTGTTTAAAATGTGTGGATTGACAACCCCTAAGAAAGCTCTTGCTTTTGGGATCTAGTTATTGTTAGGCAATCCACTTAACTATCTGTCTAACAAACAAGTTTGCTTTAGTGTTTTATTATATGTAGGTCATCCTCCCAAGACAAAGAGGAGTTCATAATCTTTTGATTCAACATGCACACAATCAATCAGTTTTTTCAACCATACCCGTATCAAGTTTCTTTTCTCTCTTTATTTAGAAGTTAAGTAAAAATTCACCAAAACAAATAATATTGTATAATCAAGGATTTAGATCATAACCTCACTCATTTTATTAATTTAGATAAAATTATTCACTTTCTTCCTTCATATTCTCCTAATCCAAAACCAATCACTACATAATGTAATATAGTTGAGGTTTTTTGTCCTAATCCTCCTCCCAATGCCAATGTTGGGAATCTTCCACAAAATAATCCCCCTTCTATCAACACTAATACCCCACCTTTAAATATTAATGCACAAATTGACACAACCTAAATTATTTCTCCAATATTTTAACAAATGAACATCATCCAAACAATTAATCATTCCTAAATGATGCACATGCAAAAACATTTATTACACATGACTAATCAACCACCTCAAATCAACATGTTTCAACCAAATCAAAATTTTGTCCCTCTTCCTCTTAGATATACCAATGGGAATATTATCCCTCAACCTCTAATGAATAACAAAATGCTTCAACATCTCAAAATGAATCTTTATCCCCATTCATTACATCCATAAATATTGGAAATATTTCTCCAACTATCACATATAATGGGACTAAGGACCCTAATATTTTTATTAAATATTTTGGTAATCTCTATAAGGAATGGGTCTAAACTAACACCTTTTATACCACCAAGATCTTATCTAAAACCTTTGTTGGTGATGCACTTGAATGATACAACCAGCTTCCTAGACATTCCATCTCACAACTAGAGGATGTAGTCAATGCTCTAGTGAAAGAATTCTAACATGAAAATTACCTTAGCCATTTCATCAATGCCAAACAAATTCATAATTAATCTACTGACACTTTCATCAAATGATGGAAGTCTCTATCTCACAAAGTGGACCATAACATGAATGATGATACTCTTTTAAAACTATTTGTTACTTCTCTTAAATCTCAACTTCAATACAAAGTTTGAATCTTTTCCCCTAAAACTTTAGAAGAAGCCTTAGACCAAGTAAAAAGGAAATATTTTCTTATGACTCAATTTTAAACACCTAAAATAACTACTAAAGAACCTTTCCAATCATTTTCTCATAACATTGATTTATCAAAGCCTCCCCAACCTCAAAATGGAGCATCTAATTCAACCAATTTTAACCCAACCCACCCACCTTTGAGTCTAGAATAACTTCAGAATAAATTTACACCCTCTAAACCCATGAGCTTTGATCTTTCCAAACCTCCTCCAAAATGGTACAATCATAATAATTTTTTTTAGTGGCATGCAACTATAGGTCATTCTCATGAGTATTGTCATGATCTTCACCAATTTTTTATTTCTTCCTTGCTTGGTCCACATTTCAATCTTCATACTCTAGAAAAAAAATTATTAAAAATATCTTCAAACTTCTCAAATTCAATCTCAAGAACCACAATCACATTAAAATTAGATACCTAATGAAAAACAATAATTATCCCATACCAACACCTCATCCAATAATTTTAATCAAACCATATTTGATCCTTCTTCCTATACCAATAAGGAAAGGATAAACAACATGAACAACTTTAAACATATCATTACATCCATTTAACCTTAACCTCTTAGGTCACATGAACTAAAAGGGTACCTAATTCAAATTCCTACTCCAAAGCATATCATACATGGTCTTCCTTTACCTCCTTTATCTCTTCATAACTATCCTACACATTGTATGTCACATTCAACAAACTTAAAATATAACAAACCAACACATTTACCTATCTCCAAATTCACCTACCAACCCAATTCAAATTATTTTAATGGTTCAATGTTACCTCACTCCATCTGACATGTTGGGGCATCTTGCAATGCCCATCCACATGTACCTTCAAAATTTTGGGAATCTTGTGATGCCCATCCCTACATCCAATTACCCATTGGGGCATGTTACGATGCCCGCTCTTATTCTAAAATACTTAATAACAATCAAATTTGTCTTCAAAAAACCTTCCAAGACTTATAGACTTGTATTTCACATGTTCATCTTTGGTATAGATGTTAGCATAGATTTTACTTGTCTCATGTTTCTTTATTTTTGTGAATCTTTATTATTTTTAGTCACACTTTACTAAGCATCATGCTCACCTTTGGGTTTTTTTACACATTACATTTGTCATTTATTTTTCAATTTGGTTCCTATATATCTCTTTCATTTTTGTCTTTTTTATATCATTTTTTACCTTAGTAGCTTTATGATTATTTTTACATTTATTTAGCATTAACCTCATTGGTGTTCACCTTGTGAGTTATAGTGTAAAACCATGGATAAGACCTATACTTCCTCATAAATTACCACATTAAAACATCTTTAAACCACTTTTTAGGATGATTACTAATTTCATTGGTGCTTGTACTAGATCCATTGTAGTTTAGCATGGTTTCTCTAGTGACATGACTATCATAATCATAGCCCATCCCTTTCATATTGCTATTTCACCTCCTTGTGATCAGTTACAAGCATATTCATCATTATATCACTTAATACATAGATGGATCTCTCATGATCCACATATTTCCCTTATTTTCTTTCATTTAAGGTTCACGTTGGTCAATTTTAATATTGCACACTTACTTGTGGGAAAGTCTAAGAGTCTTTAGACACCTTGGTCTTTAGGTTCTTTTATATGGTGATCAAGTGTTAGATCTCTTGTGTTTGTCACATATTTCACTCATGTTTGGTTCTCTGAATCCATATGGAAGAGGAGGAATACAAAAAGCCAAAATAAGTTAAAATACAAACAATAAAATACAAACAAAAGGCAATGATTCAAAGGAAAAAAATATTAAAATTCATATCACACTAAAATATGTTATTATAATCACATCTCTTTTTTCTAATCAAAGATCAATCTCCATATTTGGCCTCATGATAGAGCCGAGGTCCATTGGGGTGTAATAATCTAGTAGATTAGAAAATGAGAATAAAAAATATTTTAGTGTTACCTACTTTCTCACGTAAGTACCCAATCTTCACAGTAGATTGATGGCTTTGTAAGGGGTCTTAAGGAATGGAGAACACATTGTGGGAAGGTAGGTCTATTTTAATTTTCATTCCTATATCCTTCATGGGCTGATGTATGTACTTCATCATTTAGCCCAAGCTTTGTGTTCATTAGTCAAAATTTCCCAAGTCTTTGGTGTTGATAGTTCTTATCCTTTCTTACTTACCTAGTATGTCTCACTCTTACTAAGGATGTTTACATCACCCATGTGTCACCTCATGTTCCTTATTTACATCATATTTTCCTTATATTTTACTAGTTGGATATTAATTTTAGATGATCACATCTACATTATTACACCTCTTGGTTTATAGTTTGTGAGTTGCATTGTAAGACCTTGGATAGGACCACGCCTTCCTCATAAATACCCTTACACCATTTTCTTACCACATCATCTCATTATCATACTAGTCATTTCATTAAGTGCTTGTGTTTTCTTATATTGTATCTTATAACAAGCACTAAGTTTGAGTTTTCATCCTTTAGAGCTTTTGATTTTCATTACTCCATCATATTCTTTTTTTATTTTTACTAAATTCACTTATCTTACATTTGACATTTGAAATTCTTAAAAATTTCTCTTTATTTATGAATTATTCATGTTTGTCTTCCATCTTCACTTATATTTCATTTTTATTAATTCATCTCATGATTATCTTACATGGGGTTACTTGTCACTTCTATATATTTGTTAGATTTATCTTGCATTGATATTACTTTTTACCATTTATGTTTTACATGCTTCCCAACATGATTTAGTATGTTATACATTAATTATTTTCATTTATGTTTTACATGATTTCCACTATGATTTAATGTTTTCTAAAATTATTTGTCATTCATTTTCCCTCAATATATTTTGGTTCTAACCTTGCCTTAACAATCCTAATTTGATAATTTTCCTAAGACCCTCATATCTTTGTCTCTATTAACTATTTTTATAAATTCAATGAAGTCATAGAGAATATTTTCCACCACTATATGCTCATATTCATTTTTTTTCTATTTTTTTCACTAATTTATATAGGCTCACCTAATGTTCCTCACATTGGATGCCTTCACTTCTCTTATAGTCTCCTTATTTATCTACAACACTAAGGTACATAAAGGTATGTTTTTCTCAATTATATCCTTTCGTTTATCTTATTTTATCCTTACTACATTTTACTTAGCATCAACATTATGTATCATCATGTTCTATTCCTAAAGTACCATTTTATGTTGCACTCATGTGACATATGATGATATTTGACTGGGGCATATGTATACACATAATATTTTCAAAATTTTATCAATTAATAACACTCTTTATATTGTAGGAACTCATCAAGTCTCAATCTCTCTAAGTTCATGCCTTAAGGGGTGTACTAGGAAAGGGGTGGGTAGACCATTGGTGCTTCACAAGATTGTTGTCCCTTTTACCACTTGTTATCTACACACTTGTCTCCTAAAAACAATATCCCCAAGCTTATTATTCTTTATTATACACTCTTCAATAATTTACCACCTTTTATCCCTCTTTTCCTAGCCTTAATCCCCTTTCGATAGTCTATAATACTAGGTTGACTGGGTTGACCCTTTACTATTGTGGGTAAAATTCATTTAGGGTCTAGATCAATCATGGATGACCTAGGCTGTGACCTAGTGAATTTTTGTCCATAATTGTACTAGGTCAATTGGGTTGACCCTATCAATAAAATATTTCAAAAGGGATTAGGGTTAAATATGCCTATATATACTAGATCATTTCACCATTATTTAAAGAAGAGAAGAAGAAATAAGAGTTATTACACACCTATTTATCCACCATTCTACTTGAGGAGAAGGCTTAGGGTTTCATACTTTATTTAGAGATATAGATCTTATCTTGTGGAGAAGTATTTTAGATGCATTGGTAGGTTATGTATCCTAGAAATTATTTATCCTTATCATCCTTACATATCAAAATAATCTCTTGTAAATCACCTTGGCCAAGGGAGAGATTGAGGCTTATTGAATTCATCTTCAAAGGTAAGCATTCCTAAATTTGTTCCTCCTTTCTAAGAATAGATAGATATGCATTTGAACTTCTCTTCCATTCATTAAGATTATGTATAGATTGACATGGGTATATCTCTCTTATGCATGTTTACTTTTATAATTTATTACCCCTACTTTATGCCACAAGCTTTGGTGAGCACTATATTAGACTTTACTTTAATTGTTATTAGTTTAGTGAATATGAAAACATAGGGATTAATTAGGTTTATTGAGTGATTTTTATTGACTAGAGGATTTTTTACCCTCCCTAGTGTGGTTTATTATGATAAGAGATCCACTAATTGGGTCTATCATATACCCATATTGGTCATGTTCCCAATTATCTAATTTATCCCTAATTGGAAGTGTAAGTATGATCTATCATCTTCAAGTTAGGATTGATTAATAGACATGATGCATTTATGATTGCATATAGGAATAAGGACATTGTTAAGGGAAGGTAGGGCTGGTGTAAATACTAGGTTAGGCTCATCTAAAGGGGAATCAAAATTAGATAAAAAATGAATCTTAGATAAAGGTAGAGTAGGAGTAGGAACCAAACTAGGCTCAATTAAAGGTGAATAAGGATGTGTAAAAGGCTTAAGGGGAGTAGATAACATCTTTGGGGGAAGTAAAAAAGAAGGATCATGGTATATATAAAAATAATAATGACCAACCATAGCATGATCCATGAGCATGATTATAATATGCTCTACTAAAATTGGAGGTGTACCATGTAATTGCTCCATCTATACCCTACCAAAAATAAGAAAAATACTATAATTAGGCACTATGAAATAGGAACATAAGAAGATGATCAAAAATATTGAAATAAAGATGCATGATATTCTATAATCTTAGCATCTCTAACCTAGATAAGTACTCCTAAAAATGTATCATCTAAAGTATAACCATCATCATAATCAGGTGTATGTAGGTTGATGGTATAGGTAGGTATGATATTTTCATCAAAATTTGCATGATGAATAGAATGTTGAGTCTTAGTTAAGACCAGAGGTATGTCATCGATAGGGGTTAAAAGGAACATAATTTCAAGGATGTTGGAAACTAGGCATTGAGGTTAGGGGAGAGATCTAAAGCTTTGATCATTATGTTGATCTCATTTGGCTCATCATCATTAGAATATAAGAGGCTACGTGGTATGTTTGTGATGAGTTTTTGGTGACCATTATAACCTCAAGTAGAATTAACAAGATAATTGAAACATTGAGATTCTTGAAATGGGATACTAGGCAAGGTTTCAATGGTGGGAATTTTAAAGGCACCATGTTCTTGTAATTATTCAAAATTTTAAGGGTTTGTGTCCCCTTGAATACTATAAATTGAACTATTATGGGAAAATTCTATGTATTGGTAGGTAGATGAGATAACATATCTCATGAAATGAGTCCAAGGTCTATCAAGCAAGATGTTATAAGAAAAGGGAAAGTTAAATATCATAACTTTCACTTGAATGGTGACTAAAGGGATGGTAATATGAAGCTAGATGTAACCTAAAGGAGGAAATTTCCTTCTATCAAAACCTTGACACATACTACCTATAGAGTTCATATTTCACTTGGAATATCCAAGAGTTTTAATGAAATCAATGGAGGTAACATTAGTACTTGAACCATCATCAATCAAGGCATGATTGACTTGGATATCACTAATTTAAATGCTAATAAATAGTGGAGGATGATCTATGTTAAGAAAAATCTCATTTGGGATCATGGATATGATAAAAAAATTTAAATGAAAGATAAGTGTCCATTTTTTCATCAATGTTTATAGGCATATCTTCACATTGTTTTAGTATACTCTCTTCAAACCTAGATAGGATAACTTCATGTCTTACTAGGAGAGGATGAGGGATGTTCATTTCAAATAGTAATTACATCAAAAGATTATGATGATGGGGAGAAGTTCATATGAGTTCAAGAAAAGGTATTTGAGATGGGAGATGAGAAAGTTCTACTATGGGGTACCATTCATCATAACCCATGGGGGACTACTTGATAAAGGTGAAAAAAATTTAGGATCTCCTAGGAAGGAAGATTAGAAGTGAATTAAAACTTGTGTTGATAATATGTAGTTTGTTTTATTTGAGGATAAATGGGTTTATTACCTTTATATGATGGGATAGTTTATTTAGGTATTTATTGTGATTGAGGTGAAGAAATACTATCATAAGGTTTGGAAATGTTATCGATGGGTGTAGATGTGGGAGGAATGGTAGAGATAGTGTGATATGTGTTATCTAATTGAGAAATTATAAGTGTTTCTTAGAAAGGGATAAGGTACTTTTACCCCAACTCTATTATATGATATGGGGAATAATCTTGAAAGATGTGAAATTCTTGGGAGGTTTCGGGTGTGTGTGTTAGATTAGAATCAATGAAAGTGACAACCCTTTGCATATTAGTCATGTTTACCATATTTTATTAATATTTTGGTATATAAGACTTTCAACATTATTAGTAGTAGGTTTTTCATTACTATCTTGATGATTAGGAAGAGGATCTTTATATATAGTAAGATGAGCATTATCTTAGTTTAAATCTTAATTTTTGTTTTGTGTTTCATGAGATTTAAAGGTTATGTCATATGTTTGTTGGTGCTTAAAAATGAGTGATTCATGGTTAAAGTTTGGGCTAAGAATAAAATCCATAGCTAGATTACATAATTGTCTATAAGTCTCATGAGAGTGGCCCCAACTTACATGAAACCAAAAAACTTTATTCAGATCATACCATGATTTAATAGGATGAGTGGGGTCAATCTCTCATGGTAAATGCCTTGGAAACTATTTTTGAATCTCAACTAAGGATAATATTTTGTGGATGTTGATGCTATTTATTTGGAAAAATTTAGGATTAGGGGTGTTGTTTGGAGGGGAACATGTTCCATAATGTTTTTGGGAGTGATGACTTGGATATTATGAATAGTGTCATACGTATAAGTGACAACATAGTTGGTAGCATGATGATTTTTATTTTTAATAAGAATGTGAGTGCCCACAAGAGGTTGGGATAGTTTAAATTGGTGCATGAGAAAATCTTGGTGCTTAGCTTGGTTGAGGGATTCTTCTAAAGTTCTTGGAGAGAAAGTCTTGAATTGGTATTATAACTTGGAATAAAGATGATTAATGAATAAATGAAAGATACTACCATCTATCATGTTATGATCACACTTATTAGACAAGTTCTTCCATCATTTAATGAAATATTGTGTTATTTCAATTTCAAGTTACTTAAATTGATGAAATGAGCCATGGTATTCTCAAGGAGATCACTAGTTTTAAACTCTTTTACTAGTGAGTTAACCAGATCTTCTAAGCTAGTGATAGAATGAGATTTGATTTGATTATACCAATCTCAAGCATCTATAGAGAGTATTTTATCTAAAATCTTGGTAGCAATAAAATTGTTAATTTTGGCCCAATATTTCTAGAGATTGCTAAATGTTTTTAGATGTAATGTAAGATTAGTTGACCCATTATAAATGATGGTAGGTGTGATACCTCGTATATCAACATTGTCAATTTAAGGTATAAGAGGTTCATTTTGGATATGTTTGATTATTTTATTGATAAAGGGTGGTTGAGGAATGAGTTTTCCATGGGAATCCCTAGGGGGTCAAGGGCTATTTGTATTTTAAATGCCCCGTGGAACTTATTAAGGTTTATTTTGAAGGTGAATGAGATGATTTTGCATCTACATCATTTGATTAACATTATTGGTTTGAAAATTGTTCATTTGATTGATAGTTTACAATAAGAGTTTATGGGTTTGAGTGCTATTTTGACTAGTTTTTGTGGTATGTAAAACATTGGTATTGGTATTAGTGGCTTGGGTTGTACTTTTAGTAATGGCATTCATGACACTAGTGGCATGAGAAGCATTGGTAGAAAAAGAAGCACTAGTAGCATAATTAGCATGTGTATCAAAAGATGAACTAGTAGAACAATTCACATTGGAATAAAAGGAAGCATTATTATCATGATTGTAATTGGTATCAAAGGATGAACTAGTGGATTAATTGAGGAGGAGAGGCCTTTGAAAGGTCGAGTAGATGTTGAACCTACTATGTTAGTGGATATACTTGGCTTGGAGGTTGAAGAGATCATAGAACAAAAGGTCATGGTGTGAGATGGAGTTAAAATTGAAGGGAGGGGTTGAGAAAAAAGATAGTGTCACCCCAAAATACATGAGATAATTTAAGGGAGGGTGAAATAGGTTTTTCTACTTGAACACCTATCATTAGGATGTAGATAGTTTAAGGGTCATTTCCTCAATGTCAAGGAAATTTTTTAATGAAGAAGAGAATTTTAGTGTGTAATATAATTTAGGATAATATTCTAAGGAGAAAAGATGATTATGAACTAATAATGAATGAGGTGGAGTCCATTAATTTTTAGTACAAGTGGAAACATGCACATTTCTTTCATCTAAAGTGGAATCCATGAGCTTTTTTTGGGGAACTTATTGAGATTGGTAAAGCTCATAATTTTTGTTGGATTTAATTTCATATTATCCTAAAATATGAAGTTTGTGATGATAAAAAAAGGATAAAAGGGGTGATGAAAAGATAAAATCAAAAAATATGATACAAATTTGAACTAGTCAACTATGCTTTGTAAAACAAGGAACATAAAAGATAAAAAGAGAACATAGTTGTGTAGGTTGACTATATACTACTAAATATAGAGTAGGCTAATAAATAATATGACATAGTCAAATAGGTTGACTGTGTAATACTTAGACAAAGGATTGGATAATAATATAAATAAATATAGTTAGATATGGTGACTATGTACTATAAGCATAAAGACTAAATAGTTTATAAGAGACTATGAATATAAATTATAGGTTCTAAAATAGAGAAAGGTTTTTAAAAATAGAATCTAATAAAATTAAATTAAGCACACAAGAATTTGGATCAGTGTAACTGATCCAATTAGAACACATAGCACAAACCTTACACCAAGGCTGGCTAATGCAAGTTTTTCAATACAACATATAATGTTCAAAGAGAAAGCAAAAAATTGAAAGTAAACACTAACTAATTAGTCATCCTAAGTGTTATTAAGTTATAATAAAGTTTAATTTTTAATGTGATTAAGAATTTGGATATAATGAGTAACTATAAAGCAATCTAAGGAGGTTTTTAGGACATTTAGGTTGAAGGGGATCTATATTAGTGATGGTACTAGCTTAGTATTGGGGCCTACCCCCTCACTTCACAATCCTAAAATAATAAGGGTGTCAGGTGTTTTTACAATATATACCATCAACCACATGTTTATACTTGGCTAGAAAACCAAGTTAGATTCCCCCTTGGTGATGAAATCTAAGTAGGTAGGCCTTAGGAAGAAAAATGTTTAATTATTTTTTAATGTAAAGTGATTTGGAAGTGTGTGCAAAAGAGAAAAATAGTGTGACTAAAATGGTAATTTAAAAAAAAATGTATATAATCTATGTTTTTTAATCTAATTATGAAAACATTTAAAAGGAAAGGTAAATTAATTACTATAAAAAAGAGTTTAATTCCTTGATTGTGAAAAGTATAGAGTTTAGATGACATTGTATACAAATAGTGTAGAACAAAGTTGACTGGGTCACTATTATTTTGTAAAAGTAAGATCTAGAAGAAAATAATTAAATAGGTTGACATTGTATTCTAGATAGAAGATAGGATATAAAACTACATCGACCTATTTGGCTATAGGGATATAGTTTTATAGACTATAAACTTGTGAAAAATAGTACTAAAAATGAAAAGCTGAAATGACAGATAAGGGAAGAATGAAACTTGATGAGATTAAAGATGTTTATATTGAAAATTTTTATGCTATGATGCTAAAATATTTATTCAATTTTTATTTTAATAAATTTTACTCATTCAATGGAGTTTTCAAAAAGTGTACGCTGAAAAAAAAGTTGTGAACAGAGTCGATTGGCTTGACTATGTTTGTAGACTTGTACGTTGAAAGATGAGAATTAATAATAGAGTTAACTTGTTTAAAAATGTATGAAAATCTCTAACTAAAAACTAATATTATTCCAAGTTTATTGATCTAGTGACCTATATTTGGATAAGACCTACACAAACATAACAAATTTATTTTGGAATGACTATGTGTTAAACCTGTGCATAAACTTTTATAACTATATTAACTGGTTTGATATAGTAATACAATATATATATATATATATATATATATATATATATATATATATATATATATAAATATAATATGATGACAAAATGAGAGTGTGAAATAAAACCTACAAGGGTTTGAATATGCTAGCAGATTTTAGTGGAAAGAATGATAGAATATAAAATACTTGCAGAAACTTATAAATAAACTCAAAGGAATAACCAGATTTACAAATAGAACATAAGAAAACTTTTAAATATGGGAAATTATAAAGAAAAATATGAGACATAAATTATATATTTCTTATTAATTCAAAATGGTTTCTGATTTATAATTTCCCATACAAGTGCTTCTAAAAACTTCCACATGACTCTTCACCTTAATTTATGACTCTTCCTTTCTTATAAACTTTTGACTCCTTTTTGACACCTCATATCTCTATTTTATCCTTTTTAATATAGTTAACAAAAAATAATTTTAAACCATTTTTGTCCTTTACCTCTACTAAAACTCACCTCAACTTAAAATGTGTCTCATCTCGAGACACAAAACTCCTACTAACACTCCCCCATCTTAAAATGTATCTCATTTTGAGACAAAAAGACCCTAAACATTTCAAATTTTTATAATTTATGATCCACTAAAAATAATTTTGATAACCTACACTATTCCTAATCCTACTCTCCATGGCTTCACATGTTGGATCTCTTCCATTTCTATAACTCTAACTTCAAACACATTTATAAATTTTCAAATCTTATAAAGACTCTACTTTGTTTCAGACCTTTTACAATACATAACATGTGTGGAAGAGAAGAGATATAGATATAAAAAATAAGGCAAGTCACTTGAATATCATGAGCCATATAACTCCGCATGATAGGTTGAAGAGTCAACAGAAATTGTTAACCATCACAGAATAACTATAATTTTTTGGTCTGTGAGCATTCTTCATGATATGTAACAACTTCTTGTCTATTGTAAATATTTTGACCTAATTTTTTTTCTTGTTTACCTTGAATTATTGATGTCTACATCATAAATCAAATAATAGTGGTTAATAAGAGCTTAAATAATGGTAGATCAGTAAGCCTTGAAATTTGTAACCAACTCTTCCATCATGTATAGGTTGGATAAACTGACATGGTAGACTCTATTCCATCTATAGTTGGAGTTGTTACTTTCTAATATTAATAGAAGATTAAACATGACACTAGGAGATTATATTTTCTATGATAACATGAATTCCTAATCATAATTCATGGCTTAGATAACATTAATTCAAAGTATACTCACCCAATGTCATTATTCTATATTTGTGCATGATAAATATTGTTTATGAATCTCTCACTTCATATAGATTTACACATTTATCCTTTAGATTGGCCTTAGATATATTGGGCTTGTGTGAAATATGTCTTCATGCTTCAATAAAATGACTCCTACATATATATAGTCCATTAGAATATAAATTAGTTGGAATAATATTGTAGAGAATATGTCTATTTCACAGGCAAAACTCCTCTTAACATCACATGCCTAACATAACTACCTGTCAACAATATCACCAACACTTATTGGCCTCATCAATTTTCCTACAATTAATTTCAAACAAGAAAAACCCATAGTCAATTCTTATTTAGATCATGATAGATGAAGAAGCTCATGACATATGTCTAAAACTAAAATTGCTTGTAAATAAACCCTAACTAGTTCAAGAACTCAAGAAAACTTGTCTTTAGTTATCAACAACTTCAATCTTTCTAGATAGTTTTCTAACCAAAAGAAAAGAGCTAAGCATGATGCATGCCCTCATAATACCTTTCATTTATTATTATCTTGGCTTAAAATGTTCACATGACATAAAATAATATAAGCTAAACTCCTTTAGATATTAGCCACACCATTGTTATTAGAGTTTAGTGGCAAGAATGACAAAATATAAAATACTTGCAGAGATTTACAAATAAACTCAAAGGAATAACTATATTTTTGAATAGAATATAAGTAGACTATAAAAGATTGGAAATTATAAAGACAAATATGAGACCCAAATGCTATATGTATTATTATTTTAAAATGGTCTTTGATTTATAATTTCTCATACAAGTGCTTATAAAAACTTCCACATGATTCTTCACCTTCATTTATGAATCTTCCTTTGTTATGACCTTTTGGCTCCTTTTCAACACCTCATATCTCTATTTGATCCTTTTTAGTATAATTAATGACAAATAATATTACACCATTTTTGTCCTTTACCTCTACTAATAGATTCATGTCAAATTCACAATAATGTATGCACAGGGAAATGTAATTGATCTATTAATCAATCTTAGCTCAGAGAATATAAATCTTACTTACACTTCTAATTGTTAATACATTAGATATTCAAGGTTATAACCAATATGGATCTACTATACCTAACCAAAATATCTCTTACCATAATAACATTAGTAGAGAGGGTTCCAAAGACTCTATTCAAGCAACACCATGAAATAACACTAGCTAGGTCCTATGTTTTCATATTCATTAAGTAAATGACAAGTAAATTAAAATTTAATCTAGTGTTCACCAAAGCTTGTGGAATAAAGTTTTGATAATAAACATAAAAAATTAAACATGCATAGAAGATCTATACTCATGTAAGTATAAAGGAAATCCTAATGCATGGAAGAAAAGTAAAAATCTCAATCTATCTACTCTTACAAAGGAGGGACAAAGTTAGGAATACTTACCTTTGAAGACAAAACTATTGAGCCTCAACCTCTCCTTTGGCCAAGGTCATTTGGAAGAGGTTTTTTTGGTATGTAATGATAACAAGGATAAGTCAATTATAGGCTACATGACTTCTCTATACATCCAAAATACCTATCCATAAGACAAGATCCATATCTCCAAATAAAGTATTGAAACCCTAAGCTATGCTCCTCAAGTAGAATAGTGGATAAGAATATGTGTAATATAATATTCTTATTATTATCTTCTCTCTAAATAATGGAAATGGATGTATATATATATATATAGATACACACACACACACACATATATATATATATATATATACATATATACATATATATATATACATATATATGTATATATATATATGCATGTATATATATATATATATATATATATATATATGTATATATATATATATATATACATATATATATATATATATATGCATATATGTGTATAAATGTATATATATAGATATATGTATAGATATATGTATATATATATATATGTATAGATATATGTATGTATATATATATATATATATATATATATATATATATATATATATATATATATATATATCTCTGTGTGTGTATATGTATATACATACATACATACATACATACATACATATATATATATATGTATGTATGTGTATATATACATACATACATATATATATGTATATGTATATATATACATATACACACACACACACACACACACACATATATATATATATATATATATGTATATATATACATACATATATATATATATATATGTATATATATACATATATATATATATATATATATATAGACACATATATATATATACATACATACATACATATACATACATATATATATATATATATATATATATATATATATATATATATATATATATATATATATATGAATTTAATCTTAAACCTTTTTGAAAGTTTCACCAATAAGGTCAACCTAATCAATTATGTATCACTATTGATAAAAGCAATTTAGGTCTTGGTTTAGGTCGGTCAGGTGCTGACCTAGACCCTTAACATGTTTTAAAAATTTGAATACAAGGTTAAATGGGATTAAAATGCAATGTAAAGCATTAAAAAGGGGCTAATTAAGGTGGTAAAATCTTGGAGGAGGGTGAAAGAGAGGAAATAAGTCTCAGGGAAGTGTCTATGAGATGGTTGTGTAGATAAAAAGTTGTGGTATAAGGGGAAAAAAATCCTATGAAGCACCAATGTGCTATCCACCCCTTTATTAGTACACCCCTTATGGCATGCACTCAGAAAGATTGAGACTTGATGTGTTCATGTAAGAGAGAAAGCATTAGTAATTGATAAAGTTTGAAAATATTATGTTTATATAAACCCTAGATACCTGTATAATAATTTAGGGTTAAAAATTTGGTGAATCCAAACTTTGATCTAAAAAACATAACATTGAGTTAGGATTTTCTTATTTTCTTATTTATATTTTTAAATTCAACATCTAAAAATATCTTTTCCCTTTCTATTGTTATGTTCAATATGTATGCATCTATAGGTCACTTTAGCATCTAATTTGTAATTTTAATTATGGTTTGATATTATTATTGATTATTCAAACATATAATTAAACATAATAAATGAATTCATCAATATAATGAAAGTGTTTAAAAAAAATCAACATTTAATCTCTCTTTATAACTCTTTTTCTAATACAATAAATCTAGTATGTAGATGCCAAGTTGCATACTCTCAATCTATTTTTCCACCTACCTCTTATTTGAGTGACAACTAATATACCACACCAATTATTCACCAATGGGTTATATTATATTTTATGGTCCATGATATCACTACATGAAAAGGTAAGGTTTCACAACCTAGTCTTCCACTTGTTAACATACAACAAGTTCCTCCTAAACTTAAACTTGTGATTAAATATAAGGTATATGACCTTATTGACAAATTAAAAAAACCACATTCTAAGATATAAATGCTAAAAATTATAAAAAAAATATTCTATCTATAAGGATATATTGTATTAAGCATCATGTGATAACTGTCTTCCAAGTGATATTGAACTAACTTACTTTGTAGATATTATGTAAGATCTCAAAAATAATGTAAAACTCAACACCTTTGATTCAATATATTTACCATCTAGTGATATTATTGATTAATATTTTCCTTTGTTCATACAAGTGAATATGCATAACAAAGGAATCAAAATGGTACTCCTTGATAATGTATCATTCCTAAATATTTATAGCAAAAATTTCTTAAATATCATGGGCATTAGTACCAATCATATTAAAAAATCAAATATTCATATCAAAAAATTTGATGATTCATGTAGTCCTCAAGTTGGCCAAATTACTTTAGATGTGTCATTAGAGAAAAATAAATACCTACTCCATTCCGATTAATGTCTCAATAATTGCACTTTAACTTGATTTTAGGTAGACCGTGGATACATACCATGGAATCCATCCCATCTACATTACATTGATGTGTGAAATTTATATATTATGGTACCTTATTCACCATTCCTATTGATTATAAACCCTTCTAATTTGAAAAAATGATACATTTTGACAATAAGGGATACCTAAAGTGGTACCAACAAAAAATTGTATTCCACTTTAAAATATACAAACCTATGAAATAGGTGAGTGAAGCATGATGGCTCATTTACCTTTAGATACAAATAAGGCATTAACCACTGAGGTGAACATGGATGCAAATAAAGAGAAAGAATAATTACCAAAGGAACTAATAATATAAAAACCAAAATAAAATCCAACATTTGAGCTTCCTTTAGTGTTCAATATTGAGAAACAAGATGGCCATGTTTCAGATTACTATGATAATGGTGATGATCCAACCCAAAAAATTAAATGTATATCCACTTCAACATATTTCACATAGCATATTCACACCTATATATCATATTACATATAATCTAAATCCATATTTAGAGGATATAAAACCAAATAAAGATAAGGTAAAGGTAAAAATATAAGATGAACATGCAAATGATTATTATTCAATACAACCCTCTTGGCTAAAAACATTGAGTCAAACTTATAAGGGTAAAATATAGTTACATCATGTAAATAATTTGGAGGTCTCTCATAAAACTAAAAAATAGACATTACAAATCATAACCACCTAAGATACTCTAGATACAATACTTCCTATGTTACTTGAACATAAGATGATATCTTTACCTCCTAATAGACATAAATCAGCCATTAGACTTCTTCTTAAAGAGGGATTACTATATTTTAAATATCATAGAATCATTGACCATAATACAAATTGATGTGAGTAATTTCAAAACCAAATTTATAAATATGAGAGTGAAGGGTGTATGAAAGGTAAAAGTGAACCTTATCTACAAATCAATCCTAGTTTGGATAAGATAAATCAACCTATCCCTTCCATTTGTTGGTATATTTAGACAATCAAGGTCATGACAAATATGGATATGATATAACTAACTAAGGGGTATCTTACCACATAATATCATTAGACAAGACTCTAAAGCCTCTAGTCAAATAATATCACACAATAACCCTTGCTAGGTCCAATGATTTATAAAAAATTAAATGACAAAGTAAATTAAATCTAATCTATTACTCACTAAGGATTGTTACACAAATGTGGATAATATACATGAAATTAAACATGCAAAGAATAACTCTACTCAATTAAATGTAGAGGTAATCCTAATGTATGGACAAAGAAATATATGCATAAGCTAACATATGTAAATATATCTAATAATAAAATAGGTTCAAGTGTTAGGAATACTTACCTTGAAGATGAAGACATTGAGCCTCAATCTCTCCCTTGGCTAATGGTGCTTTGAAAGAGGTTGTTGTGGTTTGTAAAGATAACAAAGATAGGTCATCTCTAAGATACATGACTTATAAATCAAAAAGACTTTTCCAACAATAAAAGATTCTTCTCTCCAAAGGAAGTATGGAACCCTAATCAATGACTCCTCAATTATAATGGTGGATAATCAGATTCACAAAAAAATAATTATCTCTATCTCTATCTAATAAAAATGATATGTTTATATAGTTAGATATAAACCTAAACCCTTATAATGTTTTATCCAATAATTTCATCCCAATCAACCCAATTATTTAAAAAATAAAGTAGTTAGGTCCCAGACTAAGTTGGCTGGGTTGTCTTAGTCTCATAATGTACTCATTTCTAAGAACAAGGTTAGCCCATTATACTATGTTAAGTAGATGAAAAAATAGGTTTTAACTTACGTAAGGGTTACTTGAGGTGGTGAATTACTTGTAAAAATGTGTAAGGGAGGTGTAAAAACTTAGGGAAATGTATAAGAAATATTTGTGTTGGTTATAAGTGGTGGTATAGGGAAAAATAATCTTGTGAAGGACCAATGGTCTACCCACCCCTTTCCTGGTGTATCTTTTAAGGCATGAACTTAGAGAGATTGAGACTCATTAGGTTCTTAAAAGAGATAAATCATAAATAATTGATAAAGTTTTAAAATATTATGTGTATACATATGCCCCAATCAAAGCTCATCACATGTCATGTATTTACAATAAGAGATGGTGTTTCAGGAAAAAAACACAACACACAATGCTAAGCTAAGTAAATTATAGTAATAAGTGAATAAGATAAATGAAAGGATAGAATTTAAAAACACATACCTTGACTTACCTTAGTGTTTTAGAGTAAAAATGAAATGAAATAAATGTGAAGGTCTCAATATAGGGGACATTAGGCTAACTTGTAAAATAAGTGAAAATTTTAATTTTTTGAAAAATATACATGTAATATGTGAAACGATTCTCTATGATGTCAGAATTCTAAAACATATTTTGGTATAGAAAAAGACCTAATAGAAACAAAATTATGGGTAAAAAAATAAAATCTAGTGGTAAATAATTGATAGATAACTAATTATGAATAGTAAATATAAATAGGGTGAAAATTAATTCATTTGTAATATTTACTATTCTAATAAAATGCTGCTCTAAGAGACCTAGTTGAGACTAGAGAGGGCACATGGTGAGGAGATGATAACTATGACGTGGAAGATGCCTAGTAGCCACAACTAGTGCAACTTAGGTAAGTGGTGCATTAATTTCATTTCTTGGTAATTTTTATTGAAATTAAGCTAGATATATAAAAATAAGTGTTAGAGGAAATGTAGATACTAAAAATGGCCCAAGAAAGTTTTAGGTAAACTAGGGACACAACGGGATATTGAATAGGAAAAAATGAGACCAATAAATACCTAAGGCATTTATGGTAAATGGTTAAAAAGTCACTACAAATTTTGAATGGAGTCAACCCTACTAAATTAGTTGGAAAAGGTGAGAGGAAAAAAGGTGGACAAATGCATAGAAGAGGGCCAAATTATTATTTTTGGGGGTGGCCAACTACATAGTGGAAGGATGAATTGGTTAGAGAGATAAACATGGATGACTTAGTACATTCTGGTCGATGCAGTATGTAGTAGGTGGCTGATATAGTGTGTTAAATTGAGTTGAATATGTGGTAAAGGGCTGATATAGTATGCAAAATATTGAAAAGGTATGATTTAGTATAAAAAAGGATTACTTTTTTTTTATAATAATGGGTCATCTATGTAGTAAAGGGATGACTTAGTATGGAAAATAGAAGATAAGACTTATTAGTATCAAAAGGGCTGACTATGTAAGAAAAGAGTGGAAAATAGGAAGAATAGGATAATGAAGTAGTTAATTTTTAGTACCTTAATAATTTTAATAATGTATTTTATCATTTTTACTTTTATATCTAATACATTTTATGTTGTTTGATATTTAACAAAGATGACAAAGATTTTGGTCCCTAGTGGATGCATTATGGTTATAAGATTTTTTAGAGTGATTATCAGATGTGGATAAAGATTAGATGGTGTCTAGGGGATTTGGGGGAATCATGGAGATATATAAGATCCCTCTTAGTGTAGATTTAGTCATCATGTTCCTAGGAACACGGGAGTGATTGAACAACACATTTTGATGAAAGGTGAAGTGGGGATACCATATAGGTGGGCATCACCTTTAAATGATATCCATGCCTTGATTAGACTTCCCATTGTTGGGAATCATATAATATGTGATGATTCAAAGGTGTAGGATGAGAGGTGAGACCTATACCTTTAGGTGACTTAGCTCAGATAGGATTTACCCTAGGCTGCATGTTATATTTTAGATATATATAACTCAACCATTATAGATATCTAAAATAATATTATAAGACTTATGATAATGTGTGTGATGTTTCATAATTTATATGGGAAGGCATCATTGTACGTGATAGACTTATGTTAGTAAATCATAGAGTATGGTGATTTATATAATCTGGGTTATATCATTTGGGTGAAACTCATGAATGATATGTATGCCATGTTGACCTAGGGGTAAAATACTATGAGGACCATAATTTTGTTGAGTTCTTGGATTTATGAGAGGTTTCTTATGTATTGGATGGTTAGGATTCCCTATGCAGTGGATGATAGGCTACCTTAGGTGGTGAAATGGTGGTAAGACCATTTAATGCATGTGATTCCCCATGCCCTAGATTTATAGACTATTACACATGGGTAGATATAATGGAAACCTTGTATTAGTATTATAAATAGTTGGCCAACTTGGGTTAATATTTATATAGGATTGGCATGCATTCACATTACATGATATTATCCTTCCTAGGTGGAGCCACATTTGGTAACACATGTACCTGGATAGCTAGGTTTATAAAATTTGATAGATCTTTTAGTATTGTCTACTTATTTTTCACAACATGCTAAAAAGATGAGAGGTATAGGAACTATAAGATTTATTGTATAAATACCAATCATCATACCTTGATGAGTGAGACTATGGGCTAGTTATGCACAACATCAGGGGGAAATGAGGCTTGAAGTAAAGGGTGTTATAGTTTTGTATGTGGAAGGTGATGATGTAGGTGAGGTGGTTATGGAACCATAGTAGGGATGATAATGGCCATCATGGGAACATAGGAGATGGAGGCACTATTAGAGGGAGGGGACATACGTGCTAGTAGTCACACATGGTGATCTTATAGTAGATGCTAGACACAACTGGTCCATAATAAGGTAGCTAATGAGAGGGCCATGAAAATAATGTGTGGTGATTATAGGATTTTTTCTTCCATAGAGGTATATGATAAAGGAGGTACTTAGTGGTTAGGCTAATGGGGAGACTATGGTTGGTGACATTGGCACTAGTAAGAAATTCTTTAGGTTATTAAGTTTTTGACATAGATTACTAGTTGCATTCTTATTTTTGTACTTGGTAAGAAAGATGATTTGGATGTGTGTGTGTGTGTGTGTGTGTGTGTGTGTGTGTGTGTGTGTGTGTGTGTGTGTGTGTGTGTGTGTGTGTGTGTGTGTGTGTGTGTGTGTATAAGATCTAATATATATATGGCTTTTAATTTACAAGGGTTGATACAAAGGAAATTATATGGGGATCCATGATCATGGACATACACCATGATATTTTGGATGGGATGTTATCACATTATGAGCCATATGCCTTGGTGGATCCTATGGTACCATATAATATAGCTTATGCTAGATAGTTTATATTGGTTAGAGTGGATGATTGATAGTTATAAGCATGAGGAGATGGAATATAACCACCTACAAGAGTAGAATAGGGAAAAACCCAAGCTTGGTATGAATTGGCATAGGAGAAAGCTACCCATATGGGTATTATCATAGATTTTGGACATGTGTGGACCTAGGTGGCCAATTTAGAGGGATAGGTTGATGTTTTGAGATCTTAGACTACCTCATTATAATGTACTATTCAAAGGGGTTAGTCATAGGCATATATGGGTAGTGTGGCTTAGCCATAAGATAGACATGATGGAGCACAACCTTATAGCTATAGGTATTGTATTTCATAATCTATATTATGTATCAAACTCACTTTATATATATTGATATGGACATTTAATGATGTATGAGTGTAATGATGTTATTAAAGGATGTATGGATGTATTTCCTTTCTAGCACATGTATTTTAATTTTTTTATATATTCTATGGGAAATATGTGATGTATGTTTTCTTTTCTAGAATTATTTAAAACACAAGCATAGTTAAAAACAAATCAAATGATTTTGAAAAGTATAAATACTCATAAAATGTAATACACACTATATCAAGATTGGAAATGTGTAAAAATAAAAGATGAATAAATATAATAAACCAAAATGGTAAAGGAAAAGGTAACAAATGCTTTCAAACCATGTATAAGTAAAAATTGCACTAAATTAAAACAAATAGAATTCATGCTAAATCACATTGGGAAGTATGATTTTTTTTAATAAAGTGGAAAACATGCTATAATAAATGGCAAGAAAAAAAATAAACATTGAAGTTAATCAATCATACTAAATCAAGATGGGAAATATGAAAAGAAAAAAAATATTAATATAAATCAAATTTTATCATACTAAGTCAAGATGAGAAGTATGATAAATTTAATAAAATGGTTGTAAACATACATGCAATCAAAAAATACAAAGACAAAAGTAAATTGTTAATGAAGTAAGCATAAAACATACTAAATCAAGATGGGAAATATGTAAATGATGTGTAAATAATAATTTAACATTAATTATCTCATATTTGAGGCATGTAATTTTATTGTGACTCGGTCATAATATGAATGTTTTATTGGAATGTTTTTTGAGGAAAGCCTAGTCCTATCCAAAGTCTTACACTGCAACTCACAAAAGGAACACCAATGAGTTAGATATAAATGTTGAAACAAATTAAATAGATTTAATGTAGTAATTTGTGAGGAATGCCTAGTCTTATCCAAGGTATTACATTACAACTCATAATGTGAACACTAACGAGGTAAATGGTAATAAGGGGAAAAAAAAGGAATTTTTTTTAGAGGAATGCTTGGTCCTATCCAAGGTATTACAATACAACTCACAAAGGGAAAACCCCAGGGGTATGATTAGTTATAAAAATAATATTCATCAAGGGGAATTATTAGGATTATTGTAATGAAATAGGGAGTGTAAAAATAATGATGTAAGAATTTATGAAAAAACCTTAGGAAACATGAGGCATACTAGGTAAGAAGGAAAGACACTAAGATTCTAGTGACCATAAAAATGTAGAAGATACCTGCTCACAATAAGCGCAAAGCTATATAGATGAATAGGTGGAATACTAATATCAACTTGTAAAGGTTATATAAAGAATAAAATAAAAATAGATCTACCTTCCCACAACATGTTCCCCATTCCTCTGGACCTCTTACAGAGCCATCAGTCTTCTATGAAGATTGGGTACTTATGTGAGAAATTAGGTAGCACTATAGATTTTTTTGTTATCCTATCCCAATCTATTGGCCTACTACACTCCAATGGACCTCAAATCTATCACAAGGCCAACTGTGGAGTTTGAGATTCAATTATGGAGTTTGAGATTCAATTAAAAATAGGAGGTGTGCATTTGAGATTCAATTAAAAATAGGAGGTGTGATAAAGAATGAGAAATCACATATTTTGGTGTGATTAGACTTTTGAATTTGATGTTACCTTTTGAGTCATTGCCTTTTATTTAAACGATTTAGATTTAAAAAAATTTATGGCTTTTATGATTCCTCCTCCATATAGATTTGGAATAACCAACACAAGTGTTAAAAGTGATACACATAGATAAGATTTATATTTTGGGTATAAGATACTAGTTAATCATATATATGATTGATTAAACGACATAGGCTTACCTATGGATTATTATGTAATCTCAACTTCAGGGGTATGTATGTTTAGTATGTGAAAGAGAAATAGGGAAGAAGGGAGATTAAATATACTGGTGTATATAATTAGTATAATAATAAGTCATGTTTATTAATTGATCATACGGTAAAGATAAAATAGTAAGGGAATAAGGGTTTTATAACCAAGTCAAAATAAGTATCTCTATTTGAGTTTGAAAGATAGAAAACAAGCATCAAAGAGAAAAATAAATAAATCCATGTGAAAGAATTGAAACCATAATCATAAGTTTGAATTGATGAAAAGAATGGGAATAAGCCATAAGAAAAAGTTGAAGAGAATGAAACCATGTAAAAAATAGAAAGCATAATATAATGTTTCATGCAAAAGAGATAAGTGAAATCATGTTTGACAAATAGTCAAAAATATAAGATATATAAATGAATCATCAATCCAATCCAAATCTTACAATAGAATGATAAATAATGTGAGAGAACACAATGTCAGGTTTACAGGTATTGATATATTTGACCAAAAATGTTATCCATGACATAAAAAACATCCATATGCAGTTGAATTTTGACTTTAGTTAGAGTCTCATCAATATTCACATAAAGTTATGAAAAGACTTCCTTTCATATTATATCTATTGAAAAGGTAGGTGTAAAAGAAGAGTGATTCTCATCTGGTACATTCTTTGTCAGATACTTAATTTTAGGAATGGTTATCTCAATATGAATGGTATCTATAGATCTAGGAGGAGGTGAAACTGATGGATTATGAGGACACTTCATTCACAAATGATCTGTAGTAGAAGGAATAACTAGTGTTAGCATAATCTATGGGAAATTTCAAATATGTTTCTGAAGTAATTGACACCGATGAGTATGATGGGTAGAAAACTAATGTTAAATATAACATACCCATATTTAGATATGTACTCTATAAGTAGCTTGGGAGGCGGGATAGTATTGTGTTTGGGTTTGGCAATGATTGGTCATAAAGTGTTGATGTACTACCTAAGATTTTGGTAGTGGGTATAAGAATGGTTATTTATTCTATAGAAGCAATAAATACATCTATTACTATACTATGGAGGTATGCTAGTTGAATGGGTAGAATAATAATCCTACAGCTACTAATATAGATGATAATCCTTGGTCCAATGAAAATAACTCTATGAATATCATAATAAGGATTATCTTCCCATTGTGAGAGTAAGGGATCGAGATGATGTAATGTTTGAGACCATCACCTAAGAAGGAAGGAGATTGAGAAGAAACTAGACTAGACTCATCTATAGGTAAGTCTAGATATGCAATAGGTCTAAGAAAAGTGGAGGAAGCAAGCTAGAAAGATCATGATAGTTGGAAAAATGGTAGGGTCCTATCATGGCATGATCCATGAACATAATCCGAAGAGGATCTAATGTTATTAGAGGTGTAATAATTTATTTATCCATCTCTAATCTATGAATAATAGTGTAAATATTAATACTAGGTACTATAAGAGAAGGAACAATGGAAGAATAGTAAAAAGATTGAAATAAAGAAGAATGATATCTAAGAACCTCAACATTTATAGCTTCAATGAATCCAATTAAAATTGGTCATCTAAAGAATAATTTTCATCATAATTAGGTGTATGTAAGTCCATACTACATGTGTGAACTATTTTTTTGGTCAAGGAAACATGGTGAATGAAATGCCTATTTTTTGTTAAAGTAACTAGTACATCATCATAAGATTATTGATAGGATCAAGGTTGAAGAGGAGTAAGGTGAGCGATGATGTGAGGAGAGAGATCAAAATTTATAATTTTTAGGCTTATCTCATTTTTGTCATCATAATTAGAGACTAATTGGTAAGGTGGAACATTTTTAATTAATTCTAAATGCCTGCTATAACCTCTAGTGGAGTTGACAAGATAGTTGAAGTGTTGGGATTAATGAAATAAAATTATAATAAGGCTTCAAGGGTGGGTATTTTAAATACACCTCTTCTTTTAATTATTTAAAATTCCAAGTATTCATGTCCCATTTAATCTTGTATATCTTTATTATGAATAAATTTGACACATGGGTATGCAGATGAAGTAATTATTCTCATACGATGAGTCCAAGGTCGACTGAGTAATCTATTGTTAAAAAGTGGAAAGTTAAATATCATAACTTTCAAACAAATGGTAATGGTAAGCCAAACATAACCTAAAGGAGGAATTTGTCTTTTATGATAGCCTTAGTATGTACTAAGTGTAGATTTAAGGTTACATCCAGAGTATCTAAGCGTTTTAATAAAGTCAAAGGAGGCAACACAAGTGCATGATCCTTCATAAATTAAAGCATGATTAACTTTGATATAGCCTATTTGAACATTAATTAATAAATGAGGATCATCTTCATGAAGAAATATATCATCAGGAATCATAGAAGAGATAAGAAACTTAAGTGAGAGGGAAGTGTCCACTATTTCTTCAACATAGATGGGTATCTCTTCACATTGTTGTAAAATGCTATCTCTAGATTAAGATAAGGTATATTATTACCCTATAGGTGGAGGATGAGTGGTTTTAATTTCAAACAATAATTTTATTAGGTGATTATGATGGTAGGGAGAAGTTCCCATTATCTCTAAGAAGGGAATTTGATATGGGAGATGGGATATCTCCATAATAGGATCCCATTCATCATAACCCATGAGAGGATTGTTGGATAAAGGTGCATAGTGTTTCAATAGATCTTGTGAAGTGGGGTTGGATGTGCAATGAAACATATGATGATAATTGATGGTTGGTTTAGGTTGGTTTCAAGTAGGTTTATTGACCTTAGGTTATGTGATTATTTGTTGAGGTATATTTTGTGGTTGAGTAGGAGAAATATTGTTTTAAGTTTGAGGGATGCTTTCTTGAGGGATGGAAGTTGGGAAAAGAGTATAATTTATATCAATGGTATGAGAGGTATGGTCAAGTTGTGTGGTTGGGGGTGGTGCTTACATGGGTATTAATTCCTCATGCCCTAATTCTATGAGATGAGATGGGGAAGTGTCTTGAATAATGTGAAATGTTAAAGAGATATAGTGGTTAGATGTTGTGTTTGAGTCAATATAAGTAATTACTCTTCTCATATTAGTCATAATAACCAAATTTTCATCAAAGGTGTTAAGGTCTATAATAATTTTAATATTATTAGTAGTAGGGATAGGTTTCTCAATATTGTCATTAGGAAGTGGATCCTTATAGATAGATAAATGAGCATTATCTTGGTTTAAGTATTGATTTTTGGTTTGAGTCTCATGAGATTTAAGTGTTATGTCATAATCTTGTTGAATTTTTCATATTAAGGATTCATGGTCAAAGTTAGGACCAAGGAGAAAATCCATAGAAATATTTCTTAATTGTCTACAAGTCTCATGATAATGGTACCAACTTGTATGAAACCAACTAATTTTTTTTGGATCATACCATGATTTCATAGATCATGTGGGGTCAAGATCTCATGGTAGAGGTCTTGAAAGATGTTTTTTAAGTTCTTAAGATAATGTTTTGTGCACATTAGTATGGTTTTTTGGAGAAATTGTGGTATTATGTTGAGAATTATTTCTAGGTGGAGGGACATGCTCCATGGTATTATTTGGCACAATAGCTTGGATGATGTATATGGTTTCATAAGTGTTAGTAACACCATCATTGGTTACATGAAATATTTTTAATAAGCATGCAAGTTCCCATTTTAGGTTGAGGAGTTTCAAATTAATGCATGAATAAATCTTGGAATTTGGATTGGCCAAGAGTTTCTTCCAAAGTTTTTGGAGAAAGGGTCCTAATGCGATATTATAATTTAGGGTGTAGAGCATTAGTAAATAAGTGGAAGAGGTTGTCATCCACCATATTATGTTTATATTTGTTAGATAAATGTTTCCATCATTTGATGAAAACTTGTGTCATTTTAGTTTCAAGCTATTTACAATTGATAAAATGAGCTAAGTTGTTTTCAGGAAGATCACTTATTTAGAATTCTTGGACTAGTGAATTGACCAAGTCTTCTAGTCTAGTAATAGAGTGGGTTTTTAATTTATTGTACCAATATAACACATCTCTTGAAAGAATTTTATCTAAGATTTTAGTGGCAACAAAAGTATTAATCTTAACCCACTCTTTATAAAGTTTGACAAATCTTATTAGATACAAGGTAGGATCCATATATCCATTATAAATGATGGTGGGAGTAATACCTCCTACTTTAATGTTGGTAATTTGAGATACTAGAGGTTGATTTTTTAAATTTTTAATAGTTTTATTTTTAATTAGAGGTTATTGTATGAGGTTACTATTGGCCATTTTTGGCCCGCATACAAAATAGCCTCAATATAGTGCAGTTTCTAGAGGTCCTAGTGAAGATAAAGAATGATCAAATGGTTTGAGAAGAATTATGGATGGAATGAGTGGTCCTAAGGTCTCATGTTTCTCACAAATTTTTTTAAACACTTTAAGCTTGCTTAAAGTGTAATTTTTCAATCTTTGAAGGATAAGTCTAAATAGTAAAGAGAGGGATCCAATGAGGATCTCATGGTGGTCAAAGTGGTTTAGGGTCATGGAACAAGTATACACAAGCTTCAAGTTTTCATAATTCATTTGAGCCTTCAAATATCTAGAAATAGTTCAAGCACAAATTTATAAGAAACTGCATGTTAAAAATCTAAGTGCAAAACCTTTTATTTGGATAAGTCCTTACTTATCATATTATTTTGGGATCTTATTTAGATAAGTTCAACTCTTGTGGGCTTTTTTATTTGACTATGTATTAGTATTTTGTGCCAATTTCTAATACTTCCTTTGGGCTAATGGTTTTGGGTTTTTTGGGCTAAGAATTAAGAATTGTTTCCAACATTTTATCTAAAACAAAAATCCTAAATTGCAAATTCTTTTAAATATTTTTTCCATAGTAAAAGGCCAAATATAATTATGTCAGGAAAATTTTCTGATACAATTTTACTGAGGACCAAATTCTTTCAAACATTTTTTCCAAAATAAAGGTCTCAAATTCAAAAGTATTGAAGACCTAATTATTTTAAGGAAAGTGGCTGAAACAAAAACCCATATACAAAAGTCTTGAAGACATAATTACATCAGCCAAATTGTCTCAAGGAAATTGTTCCAATAGAGTGATGTTCACACAAGTGTCAAATTTCAAGCTCAACAGTCATCTATTGGGGTCAAAATATTGATGGTCTCATAGACATAATTGATGGTCACATGGATATCAAATGATGGGCATGTAAATTTCAAATTAAAGATATGACAAATAATGATTAGATTTGAAATATCTAAGTGATAGCCACATAGATATTAAATACTTTCACATAGATGTAAAATAAAACCATGCAAATGTCAAAGTAAAGCCTCATGAAATGATTGTTTGGGTTCAAAAATTACAAAGGATTTATAGAATAAATGTGCAAATTCCAAGTGGCATGATCTCAAGAGCATAATCAGATCTAACGATGAGTGGGGGTCAGAGAGGTAAAAAATGAAATAAGGCTCAAATTGAGCATGAGGCTGCCAAGTGTCTTAATTTAGTCAGTGAGCCCAAGGACCTTCCAAAAAGGGTTTAAGAGGTAGTTTTTGACTAAAGTAGATAGATACATAATGAACCAAGTTCAAATACAATTCAGGTTGAGTTGTGATGAACATTTCAAGGATGGAATGGTGCCATTAAAGCTTTGTAAAGATAGAATAGGTCTTTTAGATCTAGTATAAATCAAAGGTTGACAAATTGTTGATGAAAAATGACCAGGCATTGAGTAGAGTGTCATATATATTAAAATTATAAAAAAAATGAATAATTTGGATTAGTTTTCATTAATATTAGACCCATGTTTAGTTTCTCATGCAAAGGTAGATATTTATGATTATGAACAAACAACTCATCCTTCAGCATGTCCATTATCTTAACAGATCACTACTCAAAGCACACATGGCATGGCTCTATCAGATTTAGTTGTGAGAATTTTATTTTCATAATGAACACAAGTGGAAGATGGCTTGATAGATGGCATGGAAAATCAAAGCAAAGGGATTTGATGGTTAGAGAATAAGTTTGAAGCATTTAAGGGTTTCATTTCATATCAAGGTCATGACTCATCATGAAAAACTAATTATTATCTTGTAGTGCCTCTCTTTTAGCCAATAAGAAGAGCTCAAATACTATTGGAGCTAATTCATGATAACTAATTGATGATGGACTAGTCCTGGTTGGACTAAATAGATGGTAAAGCATCATTTGATAGGTGGCAGGTCATTGATTGTCCTTAGATAACATGATCCCTCTTCTCTCTTTTCCCTTTTCTATATATATTACCCATTATTTCCATTAGAAATGGTTCTCTCTCAAATTTTGGATTCTCACAAGGAATCTTTGATCTTGAAGAGTAGGGAACTCTCTAAGATATTGTAAAATATGCTCATCTTGACTCAGCTTGACCCTATCAAGTTTTGTAAGGATTACCTCTTGATACAAATAAATACTTTCTTTACATTTCTCTTGCCTTGGATCTATGTCTATTGATCTATGCACTATGGTATTGTGTGAAGGAGAATCATCCTCATCCATGGTCCTCCTTTCTGACCTCTTTTAAGGTGTTTTTAATCTATTTGTAGGTCTAGATTTAAGTTATTTTCTTATTGATAAATGTTGAGTGTGAGTCTGTATAATTCCTCTTTACCTTTGTCCATTACTTCCTAAAACCCTTATAATAAATACTTATGCAATCAGCTAGATCTCAAGATTGTGTGAGATAGCATTGTCTTCTACAGATCTAGTGTGGGTTCAAACTTATGGGATTTTCCCATTTTTATTTGGTGAATCAAATTTTATCCTTCTTAGGAGCCCTTATCCTCTTTCCAACCCTTTTACATATGAATAATTATTTTAGCATTAGTTTTAGGTGAGCATAAAAGAGGAAGACATCCTTATCTAGAGATTCAACCCCATAATAGGTAACCAATAGCTTGGGGTTGTTCCCATAGTTCTACTTAATTAGAAGGGAGCCTAAATAACTCCCTCCTAGGGTGAAAATTTGAGAGGTAATAATTTATGCGTGATTGGTGGGACCAAGGTCTAAGATAGTCGAAATATTTTTGGGGTATCTTTCCTCTAGTCAACTTTTGGAAGCAAGTAAGTTACCACCAATGGTTATTCTAAATCAACATTAGCTAGTATAAGCATCCTAGGTGCTTAATCACCATAATTTGGTATGTATCATAACTCAATTGATCAAGATGCATGTTATTTAATTCCTTATCCTTCATACCAAGATATCAATGTTCACAGATTCACCCTAAGTGGCCCTCAAGATCTAATGTATCAATCTTATCATAATTTACCTCTCTATAGTCTGTGAACTAGGAATTTGACTCAAGGGAGGTGATTAGTATTGTGTTAGTCCAAAAATGCAAACAAATTGATAAAAACATACTAATTAGCATAAATCTCTAGGCCTAATTACTAGGGTGAGCTTAATAACAAAAACAAATGAAAAAAAACTAAAAATTAAATAAAAACAAGAATCATTCACCTTTCTTGGATGCTTTAAATGCTTGTTGTAGTGGCTTGCTCGGATTGTTCTCATGAAGTCTTCATAAAAGGAGGCTTGGTTATATCCTCTTCTCCTTAACACCTTGTGGCTTTGGCTTGGCTTGGATTAATATTTTGGAATGATAAATTTGGCATGTGAGAGATTTTGGAATCAATTTGACATGGTAACTTTGCACAAATCAAGCTTAAAAATGATGTTCATGGCCTCTTTATTTATAGATTTTTAAGAATGACCAAAATCAAACTTGACCATCCATCTCAAGATTGAGATGTGTGGTCATGGATTAATTAAATTATGTAATTAAAATATATAATTATCCTCATCATGAATTTGGAATAAGAAACATTAATGAGGCATGGGAGGTAATAATGAGGCATGGGAGACCCATAATCCTTATATCTATGGCATTTATGGCCTAGGGATGTCTTCCCAAGAAATGAGGTCACCTAATGATGAAGATATTCAATATTCATTTCTAAAAAAAAGTTTTCAACAAGTTTCCATGGAATTATTAATTAGGCCTTGATTTAGATTAATTAGCTCTTAAGCATGATTAAATACTTCATGCACAGATTACTCAAATTAATCAGAATGCCTTATTATTGGTCTAAAATTTGACTAGATTGGAAGTGGAAGTCAATGTCAAATGTATTGGATCCATTATTCCATTTTAGATGTTTCCACCAACAAATAACAAAGACACATCTTGTATAAGAAATTTGATAGAAAAAAGTAAACCAACGCACTTAGGTACAAAATTAACATTTTGACTCGAAATGATCTGATCAAAGTTAGCTAGCCCATAAATTGCATTGCCCCATTTAGTGATACCCTAGAAAAAATTGGCACTTGAATATGTCAATTTCAACTCATTTAATGTGATTTAGTGTTTTGAGGCCAAATTGTGCACTTTGGTGGAAATTGGTCAAAAGCTTGGTTGGAGGTCATTGGTGGCCATATTTAGGTGTCTACAGTTTACACCTGTTTAGGAAGGTGTTGCAAGATATAAGCATAATAACATCTTCTCAAATAATGAAAAGGTCATGTATGCATATAATTTCAATTATAATAAACTAATTGTATGATAGTTTCCCCCCTTAAGGGAATGGTTGGCACAAGTAGGTTAGCAAACGATCCCTTGATAAGAAGTGAAATGAGGGGACCAAAGAAAGGAAAGATGATGGGGTGAAAACATAATGATTTTGAAAAAGTAGTCAAAATCACTAAGAATGCAAATGGGATGGTGTACAATGGTTTTCTTAAAGGCAGTTATAAGCATTGTACCCTGATAGTGGAAACATGGTATGATAACACAATCATTTGCCCAAAGGTGGTTATAATCATGGAGAAGATGGAGCTTCCCTAGTTAGGACAAATAAATAATATAATAATGTGACCTTGTATGGGAAAAAAAATTAAAATGGTGAGAACACAATGATTTGCCCAAAGGTGGTTATCATCATTAAGAAATGTAGGTGGGGTGGTGTATAATGATTTGCCCATAGGCATTTATAATCATTAGACCTCGATTATGGAAAACATGATAAACTCGATCAAGGATGATGATAACTTAACACAGAGGGTAATGATGAATTAGAAAAACCTACTACTAGGGAGATGCTTTTCCAAACTAATAAAGTTTAAAATTCTTTCATGGTTAATTACTCTTTTTGGGATATGATTGGTATTGAATCAGGATGTCAATACTGAAGAGATATTGATGCCACCATTGATGAATAGACTTCTTAAGGTTGAGGTTTTTTTAGCACATGTTAGTAGGCATCATGGTATAAAATCATGAGGACTTGGATAAAATATGCATGAAGATTGACTCGCGTAATCCGATACTCAATAGAAAACAATGCACCAATGTTAGAAATGATGATGGCAATGTAAACATATGAATATGGATGGATTTGATTATAAGTGTGGGAAAGGAATCACCTAATGAACACTCATAAACCAAATCAAGACAATAGTGTTGAAATCAAACAAACAAGTAGACAAAAAAATAAAATATTAGAGATAAACAAACAAACAATGCAATATAAACCATATGAACATCGCCCCTAGAAAATAGGTGATAACTTAAGAAATGAACAAAATGGGGGAATAGAAGAAACGAAAGGGTGTAGCTGAGTTGTCTCCATATGCACTAGGCAAGTGGATGCTACCTACATAGCTCCATGGATGTAATATCCAATTAAAAACTTTAGGCCAAAATTAGTTCTCCCAAAGAATGGGAAGAATGTGATAACTGATGAAAAAAATAGAATGGATGTGATAGAAGAAGAGGAATGGTCTTACAAAATGGCAAGTGTGTGACAGAAAAGGCCAAAAAGGACGGGGAAACTAAGTGACAACTAGTTTTCTTGAAACTTAGTAAGGGTTCCCAGAATCCTTAAGTCAAAGAAGTGGTCAAATGTTTTTGATTTTTTCTAACGATTTTACAAATGTTTTTAGAATTTTTAAAAGTATCTCAACTCAATAAAGAATGATGAGAAACTAAATGGTTCAAGCTCACAAAATAGCTAGAGCGTTAAAACTTAGGTTACTCATAAAATGATGAGAGTGTTATAAGGGGGTGACTGAGCTAACCTTAATAATTATCTAGTGTTATTTACATAATCTTAGAGTAGGACCTCAAGTCACTATAGTTTCACCCTACAATGGAGGAATTCGACTAGTGTAGCAGTCAATTAAAACAAAATATGCATAGGTAGTAAAAAGGCATAGTATGGCATAGGAAGTGGCAAGTTGGTACATCAACACTTAATAAACAAATGTTGCTCCTAGTTTTCCCATAGGTGGTTATAACTAGGACAAAATATCATAGATCAATGGTAATAATTTACCTAAAGGTGGTTATAATTAGTATCAAGACTAGTGATAGGAAAGGAATAAAAATGAAGGATGCAACTACTTAAACCTCTATCATATTTCTCTAAAATATGATCTCTATCTAAAGTACTTGAAACAACTAATGAAACTCATCAAATTCCTCATTGCTAAATATGCATAGTAAATGGAAAAAACCAAGGTTAAATGGGTTAGGATTTATAACACATCTAGTTGATAGAATGAAATGGTAAAATGGATAAGGCTAAGAGCATGTATAAGAATGATATTTTTACAAAGAAGAATAGTGACAAAATGGTACCACTAAAACTATCTTTACAAATAATACACCTTAGTACTCAAAAATAGTACTACTTGAGGTGAATAATATTCATTGTCTCAGGAAGTTCATCTCCATCTAGTGTTGCAAGCTTATATGCCCCTAATCCAAATAGGTAGTAATGATGGAAGGCCCTATCCAGTTTCGTTTGAATTTACCTTTATGCTTCTTCTCAGTCATGGTATTCTTTTGGTTTTCTTTAAAAACAAGATCACCAAGTTCAATTTTTTTATATTTGACATGTTGATTGTATTCACCTTTATGTCAATTCTATTATGACTAAAGATTATTAAGCATATCTATGCATTTTTAATCAAGTATTTCTAGCTCTTACAGGTAAGCTAGTCAATAGTCATGATCATTTAAGACATGTTTGAAAGATATGTGTAGTAAAGGCAATTCAACCTCAATGGGAAGGATGGCTTCAATACCATAAACAAGTGAGTAGGGAGTGGATATTATAGGAGTATGATGATTTGTATAGTATTCCCAGAGAGTAGGGAATATCTACAGGTGCCAATCATGATTGACATCATTGATAATATTTTTGAGAATATTGATAATGGTTTTGTTTGATGCTTCAACTTGGTCATCACCTTAAGGGTAATATGTTGTAGAAAAATGTTATGTGATGTTATATTTGATACATAAATGGTATACATACTTATTCTTGAATGATCTTCCATTATCAGATATAATGTCAGAGGGGATACTATAGTGGCAAATGAGATGGTTAAAGATAAATTTGGAAATTTGCTTTCTAGTCATGTAAGTGAAGGGTATAGCTTCAACCCACTTAGTGAAATACTAAGTGGTGATAATGATATGTTTATGGTCATAAAATGAAGTGGGGTTGATATTCCCAATGACATCAAGTCCCCATGTAGTAAATGGCCATGGTGTCAACATCAGTTTTAGAGTTTGTGTTGGGGAATGAATTAGATTAGCATGCCATTGACATTTATCACACTTTTTTACATATGTAGCTACATATACATCCATCATGGGCCAATAATAACTATTAAGTAAGATATTTTTGGATAGGACTACCTTTATATAATGAGATCCACATACTCCTTTGTGAACTTCTATTAATGCTAGTGTAGACTCTACCAAAGTTAAATAGTGAAGTAGAGTTTCATCAAAACTATGGTGATAAAGGGTGGATCCAAGTAGATTATAATGAGTGGAATAATGAATAAATTCTTTGGTTTTGTTTTTAGATATTTTAGGTGGTATAAATTAGTCATGAAGGTAGTTGTAAAGGTCTAAGTACCAGATATAATTAGGACCAATAATATCACAAATCATTATAATGGTTGAAGGTTCATGAGCCGGTGTGAAACAATTCTCAATAAGGAACTAATATTCTCTAGATTTGTATGTTTTTCAAATCATAGAGATGATAGTATCCATGGCATCTATAGTTATATTAATATCCCTTGGTATATTCTCAAATTAGATATTTATAATTTGATGCTTTAGGGTATTGATCATAGCCTTATATGGAACTAACTTGTCATTTTTTGGTTCAAAAATGGTTTGTGACTTGATAGATGATTAATTGAGAATCACCATGAACCTTTAGACGAGATATAGTACATTATAATACCTATTAAATTCCTATGATAAGTGCTTCATACTCAGCGATGTTGTTTGTATAAGGAAAACTGATTTTAAATGATTTAGGGATTATATCCCCTTATGGTGTAATAAATAAGAGACTTGCCCCTGATCCATGTGTAGTAAATGAACCATCAAAATATATCTTATATTGGTGCTCTCCAAGAGGTGTGTCAATGATGGTAATTATGCATTCATCAGGAAAATGAAATGTGAGTGGCTTTGTATCTATAAGGGGTGCTTTAGCAAGTTGATCTATAAGGACTTGTCCTTTGATTGCCTTCTGATTGACATACTCTATGTCAAACTCACTAAGAAGCATGATAAATTTAGCCATTATACCTTGTAAATATATTTTAGATAGTAGATACTTGAGTGGATCTACTTTTTAAATGACCATGGTCTTATTATTTAACATGTAATGGCATAATTTTTGAGCTGTGAAGACCATGGCTAGATAAGATTTTTCAATAGGTGAATAGTTGTGTTCATATGTGACCAAGGTATGGCTTAAGTAGTATACTACATGCTCTTTTTAATTGTTATTGGGTTGAGCCAAAAGTGCCCCCAAGTCATTATTGGTAGCTAATAGATATAATAAGAATGACCTTCTTAACATAGGAGGTAACAAAATAGGTGGATTAACTAGATAGTCCTTGAGTTGTTGAAAAGCTATTTAGAAGTGGCCATCCTAATGAAATGAAACTTACTTATTTAAAATATGTGTAAATGGATGACACTTATCTTTTAACTAAGAGATGAAGCATCAGATTGACTAGATCTTACTTTGCAAACTGTGGAGTTGCTTTAAATTGGTTGGTGGTGGCATCTCTATTATAGCATGAACTTTGGCCAGATTAACTTCAATGCCCTTAAAACACATAATGAATAAAATTAAATTTCCTAAGGTTAATCTAAATATACATTTATTTGGATTGCTTCTAATTTTATACTCTCACAATCTTTTAAATATCCTACATAGCACTGCTAGATGGTCAACCCTAGTTTTGGATTTTCCTAATATGTCATCGACATAGTCTTCAAAAATACCATGCATAATATCATGGAATATGATAGTCATGGCCCTTTAATATATATATCTATCATTATTAATACCAAATGACATTACTTGATAACAAAATCTTCCCCGTGAAGTGGTGAATGTTATTTTCTACTGCTCTTATGGTGTTACTCTGATCTGATTGTATCTTGAAAATCCATCCATGAGTGAAAAAATTTCATAACATGTTGTGGAGTTGATGAGCATGTCAATATTAGGTAATGGAAAGTCATCCTTAGGAAAATCTTTGTTTATGTCTTATAAATTAGTATAGATTTTGATTCCTTCAAGATTTTTTCTAATAGGTACAACATTAGATATCCATTCTAAGTAGTTAATAGACCAAATACATCTTGATTCTAAGAGTTTTTTCAACTCTTTCTTTACCAAGACATTAATGCAAGGATATATCTTACATAGATTTTATTTCACCAATTTGGCATCAGTATTGACCATAAGGTGATATAGAACTAAGGTGGGGTCCAAACCTAGCATGTCATAATAAGCCCATATAAAGATATCTATAAATTCTATCAACAGAGCTATAAAGACTTCACATTTCTCCTTAGTGAGGGATGCACCTAATTTTATCTATTTTAGGTATGATGGAGTCCTAATGTTTACCTTTATTGTGTCTTTGACCATGAGGTTCAAACCATCTTCTTGGATAGTAGGTAAAGACTTGAGTTATTGGACTATATCAGGGTCCTCTATTAGGAATTGCTCTTCAATGTCTCTTAGTGCATGCTTTGTTTGAGCCTACCTTTTGATGCCGTGTTTGGCTAAAAGACCTAACAAATTTAAATTTCCTATATTAGACTAATTTGAAACATTTTGACCTTAATGTTTGGCATTTTAATTTTTGGTTTATTTACTTAATATTTTTGTGTAAGATGTGTAACATTAGACACTTAACATTGGCTTGTGTTATCACAAATATTTGCATAAAACTTTTCATCCTTTTGATGAATCTAGACCATGTTTGAACATCATATTTTTATATATTGCCCTTTTAGATTTTTTGGAACTCTCTTCCCTTTCTATCACAAATAATTGACTATGCATCCCAACATGTATTCCTACACTCGTAGTGGACTCATGTACAATCCAAGGATTAGTAATGTGGTTGTGCAAGAAGAAATGGTTCAAGACCCCTATGTAGATAATATTTATTATGAGATGAATCTTTATCCCTCTTACAATAGTCAATTAGGGGTAAAATTTTAAGATCCATTAGCTAACTATTTGTTTAATACACCACCTTATTCAGAACAAGACCAAGAACAAATCACATAATACCTAGCTATAATACTGACAATTGATGAACCAGTTCCTCAATAGTCATGCTCTACTAATATGCCTTCCACATGTGATCCATTTTTTTAGTGTCATTTTTTGGAGAACAAAGATGAGATTTTGGTTTGATCCATAGATGTAGGTTCCAAGTTTCTAGCAGACTTCCCTCATGAGAATTTACCAAGCTTAGTAAGAATGCCCCATAACATAATTTATGATCAATAGGATTCTTAAAAAAATCCTTTGGCTCTAGTATAAACAACGTATCAAGACCCTAATATTCCTATTAAAGGAAAAAAAATCATGGAATACCACTTTAACCAAATGCAGATGGTATATAAAACCTACCTAAATCTATCACACAATTTCAATAAGATGACCATGGTGAGTAAACCTCTTATTAACTTAGTTATTTCAAATAGAGTTTTGATAGAGTTAACTGGTCAAGACAATTAGATTTCAAACCCATTCATGTAAAATAATCTAGTAGATAATTTGTTGCATATGCCTATTATTGAAGAAGTGTCTTCTACTTCTATGCAGTATAATGAGAAAAATATAGTGGATAATATGCAAACAACGTCCAATCCAAATCAAAGTGATACTAACACACAAATTACTAGTCAACAACATGTGCTTGTAGTTAATACCATGAGTGGACCATAATACTAGGGAGTAAGAGTTTATACATCCCAACCTCAACTAGATATTTCATCAAGTGTGCAACCAACAAGATTAGGTAGTTAACCAACAACCAATACCACACCTCAATAGCTGAATGTGACAAATCCTACTCCTCCTCAACAAGTGACAAGTAGTATTCCACAATAATAGGCATAATATAGTGTACCAATGCAATAGAGGCCAAATATATTACCACCTCAACAAGGGGTAGCTAATGTTCCACCTTGTTAGGTAGTGGAAAATATACATCCTCAGTCATAGACCAATGTAATAATCCAAAACTAAATGATGACTAGCCAACAACATGTAAATATTGGTCAGTGAAAAATGTTAAATCTTTAACATGATTTCACTTCCCAACAAGGATTCATGTAACAAGGAGGTTCCCATTTTTCTCAAGTACCTAATAGACAACAATTGTTTCAAAATGTGCCATAAATTTCAAGATAGGGTCTTGGTCCACAAGTTCCTACTTAATAGCAAGGTTTGATTAGTCAGCATCATGTACCTTTTCAACCACAATAGGCATAGTATAGTTATATCTCTCCATCCCAACCAAAAAATCCTCTAAGTCAAACCTTCATAGACAACCTAAACTAGAATATCACACAATTATATGTGCAATTTCAAGTACATTCTAATCCATGTATGCATATTCTTGGTCTATTTCCCAACCAAACCAATATACCCCAATATATATCTCCATCATACCCTGGTCATAGTGTCCCACTTGTGACCTCACAACCATCTACCCAAACCAATATTCTCCCTCAAACCAATATTCCTTCAAGTTTCTTATCCCAAGAATTACAACAGATGATTCAAGCTAGGAAATAGATTAAATTTTTTAATTTGGATGATATGTGTTCTTATGCATTCAACATAGAGTAATTGAAAATACTTTTTCCTCTAGGAAATGATCCATCAAAATTTTACAAATACAAAGGAAAAGGTGACCCTATGTTCCATTTAACCAAGTTATTTGTTGTATGTCAACCAGTGGCATATAACAATATATACCTTTTATTTTTATTTCCAAGGAGCTTGGATAGACAAGCCTTGTAGTATTTTTTAAAGTTTTCCAACAATTTAGTAACATATTTTGATGATCTTTCTAATAATTTTGTGCAACACTTTTCCTATAATCTTGAACATGAGATTTCATTAGTTGACTTAACACAAACAAAACAAAGAACTAGTGAGAGTTTTGCAAATTATCTACAATGATGGAGATCCCTTGCAAGCCGATTCACCCAATATTTACTAGATAAACAATTAGCCACTATGTTTACAAAAAAATTGCATAGTGAGATAGCTTATCATTTAGAACTACAATGTGCACATACTTATAAGGAGATCATCAACAAAGGCTTGTTGATTGAGCGAACCCTTATTAATAAAATGATCAACAAGCTTACATTAACTAATCAGAATCAAGGTACCAATCAGGGAAGTAGCCAAAACCAACATCCAATCCCATCAGGCATGCCATTATGTGAACTAGGAATTTGACTCAAGAGAGGTGATTAATATTGTGTTAGTCCAAAAATGCAAAAAAATTGATAAAAACACACAAATTAGCATACATCTCTAGGCTTAGTTACTAGGGTAAGCTTAATTAAAAAAGAAAAACACAACTAAAAATTAAAGAAAAACAAGAATCCTTCACCTTCCTTAGATGCTTCAAATACTTGTTGTAGTGGCTTGCTCGGCTTGTGCTCATGATGTCTTCATCAAAGGAGGCTTGGTTATCTCCTCTTCTCCTTGGCACCTTGTGGCTTTGTCTTAGCTTGGATCAATATTTTAACATCATAAATTTGGCATGTGAGACATCTTGGAATCAATTTGAAATGATAACTTTTCACAAATTAAGCTTAAAAATGATGTTCATGGCCTCTCTATTTATAGATTTTCAAGAATGACCATAATCAACAATGACCATCCATCTCAAGATTGAGATGTGTGGTCATGGATTAATTGAATTATGTAATTAAAATCCATAATTATCCTCATCATGAATTTGGAAGAAGTGACATTATAGAGGCATGGTAGGTAATAAAGAGGCATGGGAGACCCATAATCCTAATATTTATGGAATTTATGGCCTAGGGATGTCTTCCTAAGAAATGAGGTCACTTGATGATGTAGATATTCAATATTCATTTATAAAAACAAGTTTTCAACAAGTTTCAATGGAATTATTAATTAATCCTTCATTTAGATTTATTAGCTCTTAAGCATGATTAAGCACTTTGTGTATTAATTTACTTAAATTGATCAGAATGCCTTGTTATTGGTCCAAAATTTGATTGGATTGGAATTGGAAGTCAATGTCAGATGTGTTGGATCTGTTACCCCATTTAAGATGTTTCCAACACCAAATAATAAATACATGCATCTTGTACAAGAAATATGATAGAAAAGAGCAATCTAGACTACCCAAGTATAAAATTGGTATTTTGACTCAAAATGATTTGATCAAAGTTAGCTAACCCATAAATTGCATTGCCCCATTTAGTGATACCCTGGCCAAAATTGGCACTTGAATATGTCTATTTTAACTCATTTAACGTGCTTTAGTTTTTTTAGGCCAAATTTTGCACTTTGGTGGAAATTGGTCAAAAGCGTAGTTGGAGGTCATTGGTGGCTAGATTTAGGTGTCTACATAGTCAACCAAAAATGAGCCTCAAGGAGATGATGTTTGATTTTGAGATAAAATTTAGAGAGATTAATGTTGAGAAAATGTTTTATAGGAAATAATAGAATCTTGAATAATAGGTTTATATTCAGGAGCAAGAGTTGAGGTTTCAGGAGGAATGCTTGGTTAGGCAAGACCAACCCAAAAAATAGAATGACTATCAACTACTATTAATTAGAGTATCTAACCCTAGAACCTAATTTTCCTCTCCTAATCATGCTCAAAACTAACCCCCTAGCCAACCTTGTCAAATCATACCCTTATCAATTGAGGAACATGAAGCCATCCGATCTTGGATCCTCTTTTATGCCAATGACCCTAACTTTGTCATAACCTCTCTTGTGAAACCACCCTCTCTCATAGCCATCTGTGAAAAGGAGAAGGTGGCCAAGCCTTATGATTTCCCCTCATGAACATCAATCAAGGAATGCATAATGAAGAAAAGAGAGGTGTTAGTTGAGGTGTTCTAGGAACTAGTCTAAGAAAAAAAGGTGTTATCTTAGCTCAATGAGATTACATTACCAAAGTTTCAAGACTCTCCCTCCATTCCCCAAGAACCACATAAAAAAGACTTTGAGGTCCATATCTAGAAGGATACTCTCTTAAGCTATAATCAAGGTGAACTTTTTCACCCTCCCACCATCTCTCTCATTAAGGAAGAACTTGTTTTATAAAGAATAGAGGAGGAGCTTGTAGTCAAAGTTTATCCAGAAGAGGACAACATAAGTGTATATAATGAAGAGATCATCTTAGGTATTCTAATTCATTTAAAAAGAGAAGAGTTAGATTTTGCTCAGAATTCTTGGCATGGATTTGATGAATTAGAGCCTAGAAGTAGTATTGATACCTTCAATCTTAAAAAGGTGTGTATTCAAGATACAACTAAGGGCAAAGGAGATTTTGTTTTTATCTAAGAGCTTCCATTAAGTGTGGTCACATATGAGGATGACCAAGGTATAGAGATTTACATAGTTAATTATCCAGCTGACCAGGATGGAGAGGTCATGAACAATCAAGAGGAAGAAATAGAGAAAAGGAGGATCAAGATGGAGCATGGAAAAAATTATACCATGAATTCATGGACCACGTAGAGTTTCTAAACTAGGTTATGCCTCCTCTAGAGCATGAACATGAACTTGCCAATCAAGTTGAAAAAGCTAACCAATCTCAAGATGAATTATCCATTGAAGGTAGTACTAATGTCTTCAAGAATGAAGAAGAATAGTTTGATCTATTTCCATAAGAACATGACATTTTGGGCCTTAGGTGGATTGATAATATACTATATGGCTCCTTTTAGAGAAAGCAAAGCAAAGTAGGTGTTGAAGTTGGCATTGTCTCAGATGACTAAGGGGAAGCTACCTTTTAGGATGACTTAGATATTTTTTTCTTAAGCCTAAACAGTCAACTAAGGGCCACTTCAGAGGAGTCATCATATGTTGTGTTTAATTTAAAGCATAAAATTGAGCCATCAGATAAAGAAGTTGCAAGAGCCCTTATATTCCACTTTAGAGTAAACCTTGAAGAAATGGACCAATATGTCTACTTTGGAAACATGTTTTTCCCATTTCTTCCACTTGAGATCATGTTAAAAGAGTCAATAATCAGGCATCTTGGCTCACCCATCATGATCTTTCAAAATCAAGGTGTTTTCCATCATAGTCCATCACAAGTAAGTAATGCTAAATCTTTTCCATTTGATCCAAGGGGAAGATATTTGTAAATTAAATCCCTACATATGTTATAATAGTTTTCATGTTTTCCTCTATGTGCCTTTATGTACATTTGTATGGTAGGTAGTTGTTCCTTCTTTCCTAAAAGTGCCTACATGGACATTCTTTTGGTTTTTTTGTTCTTGTTGTCCTTTTGATTCGAGAGGAAGTTATAGAAAGAGCTAGCCTTATATCATTTTATATCAGCTAAGAGAGAGAGGTGAATCCATGCTCAATGGATCAGACAAGGAAAATAATTTGGGTTCTCAAGCATAATAGGCATGCTTCCCTATGAGTCACCAAAAAAGTTGGTCATTTTTGGCCCACATACAAAACATCCTAGATACAATGTAGTCTCTAGAGGTCTTGGTGTAGAGAAAGAATGATCAAATGGTTTGAATATAATTTTAGATGGAATGAGTGGTCCCAAGGTCTCATGTTGCTCACAAAGGTTTTGAAACATTTTAAACTTGCTTAATTAAAGTGTAATTTATTAATCTTTGAAGGATAAGTATACAGATTAAAGAGAGGGATATGAGGATGTTATCATGGTGGTCAAAGTAGTTTAGGTCATGAAACAAGATTGCATAAGCTTCAAGGTGTCATAATTCATTAGAGCCTTCAAAAATATAGTAAGAGTTTAAACATGAATTTAGAAGAGCCTGTAGGTTAAAAAGCTAAGTGTAAAACCTCTTATTTGGCTTATTATTTTGGGCTCTTATTTAGCTAAGTTCAATTTTTATGGGCCTTTTTATTTGGCTAAGTATTAATATTTTGGGCCAAGTGTTAATATTTCCTTCGAGTTAATGGTTTTAGGTTTTTTGGTTAAGTGTTGGGAATTGTTACGACCATTTTATCTGAAACAAAAATTCTAAAGTGTAAATTCTTTCAAACATTTTATCTGCAACAAAAGGCCAAGTATAATTGTGTCAATAAAATTGTTTGGGATAATTTTCCTGAGGACCAAGTTCTTTTAGACATTTTGCCTATAATAAATATCCCAAATGCAAAAGTCTCAAAGACCAAATTCTTTCAGGGAAAGTGGTTGAAATTAAAAAAACATAGAAAAGAGTCCCAAAGACATAATTGCATCAAACAAGTTATCTTGGGGAAATTGTTCTAACAAAGTGATGTTCATGTAAGTGTCAAATTCAAACTTATCAATCATCCATTAGGGTCTAAAGATTGATGGTCTCATAGACATCATTGACAGTCATGCAAAAATCAAATGATGGGTGCACAGATGTCAAATTAAAGATACAATAAATAACCATTAGATGTTAAATATCTAAGAGATGACCATGCAGACATCAAATATGTTTGTGCAAATTTCAAATATAGGCATGTATATATCAAAGTAAAGCCTCGTGAAATCATCATTTAGGTTCAAAAATTACAAAGGATCTCTAGAATGAGCATGCAAGTGCCAAGTGGCATGATCTTAGGATCAAAATTAGATATAAAAATGAATAGGGGTTAGAGAGCTCAAAATTTTGATAAGGATAACATTGAGTGTGAGTATGGCAAGTGTCTTAATTTGGTCAGTGAGCCCAAGGAGCTTTCAATAAGGGTCAAAGAGGTATTTTCTTACCAAGATAGACAAATAAATAGCAAACTAAGTTCAAATACAATCTAGGTTGAGTTAGGATGAACATTTAAAGGATGGAATGGTGCCATTAAATCTTTACAGAGATAGAATGGGTCTTTTACACCTAGTGTAAATCAAAGTTAAACAACTATTTTATTATTTTGGGGAAAACTTATGTTTAGTTCTTAAATAATAAGAGGTCTGGAGTAAGGGAAAAATCTAGTTTAATGTGGTAAAATATGTATTTTTATCAATTAAATTACATGAGGAATATAAATAAACTTATCTATAAATGGGTTGAAATAGATGATTCAAGAGCTAGAAATTGAGATGTAAGATTGGGATACTATCTAGAATCTAGATCTGGCCTTCATTTTTTAATTAGATAGGAGCATTGGAAGTGGATAGTAGTGGCACCAGTACTATAGTCCACCTCTACCATTGTTTTCCTAAGGATATAATATTTTTATGTTTTGTTCATTAGGTCAGTGTGATCCTATGTACCAAATTTTGGAGGCTGGAAGTTAATAAAGCTCGTTGTAGGTCTATTTTAATTTCCAAGACCTTGTATTCATCTACACACATACAAATAACAAATACGTCAAAATTAAAAGGGGGAAAAACTAGGTTAGTGGAAGAATTATAACATGATCTATAACCCTTGCTATCTTTATCTCTACCCACATTAACCCTCAAGCTAGGGTCTTAGATCAAATGTAGTTCTCCCTTAGGGAACATGCATAATCAATGCGTATGATAGATGTAAGAATGACTTTCACCTAGGTCCTTTCTTGGTCAAGCATGCAAGTCTATGTGTGATGTATAATGTTAAGTTATGCTATTAACTTATTTTTATTATGTCTAATGTGCCAAAGTAGTAAGTGCTAGATATAAAATACCTTGTGAAGTCCTTTATAGAAGAGACTCATTACTTCAAGTTTGAGAACTTTATTTGCATTTAGATAACATGGGAAAATTTAAGGATGAAGCTAAGAAAAGAGGTAAGACTCAACTAGTGAAAGAAACTAATCATTATAACTCATAATGGCCCTTGACAAGAGTACTAGAAATGGACACTAGTGGCACTATCACTGTAGTCCAACCCTAACACTCATATCCTATAGTCTTGGGACCTAGGGGGATGGAAAGAGGATAGAAAACCTGAATTGGCTAAGGTGGAATGATTTTTTTAAAGGCTTGATAATATTGGGAATAGGTAAAAAGGTGATTTAAGCATAAAATAAGACCAAAATGAATAAAACAAAGGACTTGGCCAAATGTTAACAAAGCTCATATTCTTCAGTTAGAGTCTCCTATGAAAGGACTATGAAAAGACATGATATGTGTGGTTTATTGAACAATTTAGGGTGTATACATTTACCCCCTTTTTATTCTATTGATGCAATGAAATGAAATACTAGAGTAAAATAAATAAAATAAAATGTGCACCTGAACCTACCTACATGGAGATAAGTGTGATGAAAAAGAGTCTAACTCACTTCCTAGCTAGGGAAGTGGATAGAAAGTATAATAGTTCCTAGATAAAGAAAGAATCCATGAAATGGATGCCCCTATATTGAATATGAAAGTGGAATATTTATAAGATGAAGAAGGAAGACAATGCATACCCCCTGTATTGAATATGATTGGAATGAGAAATGCTCAGAGGCCCAAAACTAATGTTTGTCCTCTATCTCACATAAACTCATGTAATCTAGAATATGTGCATATAATATGCATACTATGAAGATCAAAATCTATCATGGCCCCACTTTAAACAATATGAAGTAGAACTAAGAAGTGTTCAAAGGTATAAAACCAATGTTTGTCCTCTATCCTACATAAACTCACATAGTCTAGGTCAGGGTAATGCTATGGACCAACCACTATAGATGATCATATGGTCCAACTTGATGATAACCTAGGTATAGCTAGGTATAGTCTAAAACTATAGTAAATATGCAAGAAGAGAATTGGATGTCTTACCATTCCAATATGTATAATCTTGGATGGTGAAGAACATGAACATTTATGCAATACCCCTAAATCTGGTGTGTGAGTGATGCATATGTATAGTCTAGAAATATGTATAACCACATGTGAAATGAACTATCATGCCATGTCCCATTTTCAAAATTGGAGATCAAAACATTATGATTCGCACTATGCCTATAACCTATTATCTGGTCTTATAATTATGCCATATTGTATGAATTTGTATGTGTGAGATGTGTAGTAATGTACATGCCCCCAAATCTGGTATCAAATTTGAATCTATATCAAAGTCACTATAAATCTATATAATATTAGCCACTATATATTTGACTAATCAATGTATCTATAAATTGAAGGTACGTCCCTCTAAATGTCTTAAGTGATGTTGAATGACCCATGTAGTTTGAATCACTATATATCTTGATCGATCTAAGCTAAATATGATAATATAACTATTAGATGTGTAAGAGTCATGATATATCTATAAACTAAAGGTATATCCCTTTGAATGTCTTGAGTAATGTTGAGTGACCCATGTAATCTAAATCACTATATATTTTGATTGATCTACGTTGAATCTAATAATTTGAATATTGGAGGTGTAACAACCATGGTGTATCCATCTATGAGAGTGGATAGGCATGATAGATAAGTATAGGAATAGGAATAGTAGAAATGATGCCCCTATTTTGGGGAGAGGGATGAGATTTGTGATAGAGGAGGTGGAGTCAAAAGTATTGACTAATGGCATAATGATAGAAGTGAGGTTGGTATAGTTTGAATTGATTGAGAAGTTGCTTAATTGATTAGACTAAATTTTTTTGAAAGTTGAATGAGCTATTGATTGGTTAGGTTGAATTTTTTGATAGTTGAATGAGTATTTTATTAGTTAAGAACAAATTATATGTCTGCATAAAAATTGGTATAGAGATGTGTGTACTATAGTAGGTAGATGATGTAGTAAGATAATGAAGCTCATGTGATATCTAAGGTATCATTGTTATGATTTTATGGAACAAAATGGTTTGTAAAATGGAGCTATGGGGTTAAAGTTATAGTAAAAATTGTATTTTACTTTGAATGATAAATTTGTTTGATATAGGAGAATTAGATTGATTCTTGATTCAATTGTGCATTGACTAGGTTGAGATTTTGGAGCTTTGGAATAGGAGATATGCCAAGGAGATGACCACCTACCATGACCTAATTTGAGTAGTAGGCAACCATATTGAGGTTTGTGGGGTGATTACCCTGGTAAGTAGCTAAAATGTGTGATTTTTGCCTATTTGGAAACCTATTTTTGATGTTTTAAAGTTGTTTTGAAGTGTTTTAAGAAATTTCCACTAGTTCCAATGATCCTATCTAGGATTCAACCCTCTTATACATTGTTCAAAACTATTATCCAAGTTATATCATTGTTGTCCAGTGCTAGTGTCTTTTTATAGTACTATTGTCCACTAGGGCTAGTTATTTAAGTTTTTGAGTTGTTTCCTATTGTTGTGTAGCTTAGTTGTTTTCCTTGGCATGGTTGACTGATATAGATGCTATTTTCTAGTGTTTTATAGGGCAAGGTATGGATGAGGGAGTTTTGTAGAGGCCAAGTGATGGAGAAATTAAGATTGTTACATTTGTCAGATGATGAGAGAGATGTTATGGATAGGGCAAGGTTGGGTCATGTGTGTGACCTAGGCACTATTCAGTGGGATATGTATCTAATTACCATCTTATGTGAGAGGTATAATATAGGCACTTGTACTTTTTGGCTTCTTACTAGAGATATTATGATTAATTTGGAGGATGTGTACCATATTTTGTATTTGTCAGTTAGTGGATGGTAGGTGAAACTGTAGGATGACATAGGCATAGATGTTATTGATCATGCATCCTTATATTTTTTAGTGTGACTTCAAGAATACATAGGAGAGGTAGTTATAGTGATGTATTATTTTCAATTATTATGTAATCAAGTGTTGTATATCTATGGAAGTGGTTGGCCATATTGTTAGATTCATTTTTTATTGTGGATGGGAGTGGGGTGTCGATTACATATAGGATGCATAAGATCATGTATAATGTAGAGGTGTATGGCACTATGTTATCATGGGGTAGGACTATTCTTTCCCACTTATATAGGGATGTTTATAGGTTTACTCAAGAGGCATTCAGTGGTTGTGTGAGTGTGGATACTTTACTACATTTTTAGGCTTATGATCACATAGCTATTATGAAACTAATGCGATTATCGAGGGAGAGGTGGGAAGCTCCACAACCATTTGGAGAGTAATGGATGAGCATGTTGGCTATCTAATCTCTTAGGATAGATCATTATAGATGAGTTTTAGATAGATTGGTGGATTAGGATAACATATGGAGGCCTTGTAGAGGATTTCTTGGGTGGCTCAAGGATGAAGTGTAATTGTGGCATATGAGGGTCAGTTGTTGGTTACATGAGCCCTGGGTTGGAATGTATGAGTGATTTGAGTATGATTGCATGACTAGATATTTTAGGGTACCATAGGATGTTCCCCTTATAGCATGGGTGTGGGTGAGGAGTGTATGGGCACCAATGAGGGTAGGATCTCATGGGAGACCTACCAAGGCTGAGTTAACACCATTACCTTTAGATGTGTGAGATGTGGCTATAGACATTATTGATGTAGATGATATTAGATGCACAGAGGCATATACTACATGATGGATGAGGCATTGATGGGCTCCATTATATCTTATTGGTGGAGGGGATGCCCTTAAGTATGAGGATCCTATACCGATCTAGACAATGAGAGGTAAGAATTGATTAACATTTGAATTATGTATAATTTTGTGCTTATCTTGAAAATGTATGTATAATGTAGTGTTTGTACTTTTGTGTGTAGATGGAGTGGGAAGTGGTCAGGATAAATCACCTACTAGGGGAAGAGGTGGAGATGATGGGTTTTGGGAGACTATAATTAAGTCTACATTCTATGAGCTTACATGACATGTTCCCATTGATGTGGTGGATGAGTTTTTGATAGAGCGAGAAATAATTCTAGTTGGTGTTTATGCATATCTATTTAATAGGGCTACTATAGCTACAACTGCATATATTAGGGAAACAAAAGAGAGATGAGATAAGGGCTAAGCTAGATAGGCATAGGATGCCTCAAATTTATTATGGTTCAGTCAGTATATGGATTATGGATGAGTACATGGATCTTAAAATATGGCATACAAACTTACACAAGGAGCATGGTCAGTTGTTCAAGCAAGATAATCATCATAAGAGGCATTGAGGAGCTTGATGAGGTGTAGGGTTATCAAGTGCTAGGCTAGACTACAGGAATAGTACTGGAGGAGAGATTAAGACTAAGAATGAGGGCATGATGACCATTCATGATTGATTATATTTGATATGATGTATACATTTTGAAAAAATTGTTATATATATAAGGATATTGGTTTTTGGTTTCAACTCATGTGTACTATATTATGGGATTTGAAATATATTGTTATATTTGTTGCATATGGTTGTTGTAGAAGTCATTGATTTATCATTGATGTTGAGACTATTTATGCCTAGTAAAATGGTACTTTGGATAAGTGATTTGTTTATTTTGATAAGTGTGATGTTAGGTTTGTATTTTGATTTGTATGTAAGTAAATAACTGTATTTGGTTTGTAATTGTGTGTGAGTAAAAAATCTACTAGTTTTTCAATTGAGTAATTATTTGGTATAAATTGATCTGGTTAGAGATTGGTAATTTATTTGGATAAGTTGCATTAGTTTAAAGTTGGTAAAATAAAATTTAGTAAGATCTAGATTTTTGATAAGCTAGTTTTTGGCTATGGATAATTTATTGGGAGTTAGGAATGTTAGCTATTAGTATGTGGGGATGTAAGATAGCATGTTGTGCATATTAATTCCCTAAGAGTGGCTCAAGAATACAAAGTCTAGCTAGACCTTTTTCTCCATCATTGCCCTAATAAGTGAAGCTTATGAACTAAAACCCATATCACTATGTATTGTATCACTCTGTGATGTATCACTATCTAAATCCTATTGGCCAACTAAACAAGTGCCCATATTACTCATGCCATGTAGGAATATGCTTTGTATTTGATACTATTTGTGATGCACTAAACATATATATACATGAAGATTATACAAAATGTAACTTTATTGGTTATGTAACTAAAACTATGTGTTGTGAAGAAGGCTCATTTATTCATAATCATATACTTTGTGGCCTTTGCTATGATGTGTATGACTGAGCCATAAATCGAGTTGGAACTGAAACCTATGATGCAAGCTCATTTAATCTCAATCATAGTGGATTGTTACATGGATAGGACCCAAAACATCTATCCATAGTGAATATTTCTCATGAATAATAATCTATGATGTGGGTTCATTTAATCTTAACCCTAGCAAATTGCTACATGAGATAAGACCAAGAAAATTTGGCCATAGTGAATATTTCTCATGAGTAGTACTCTGCTATGGTGCTTGTGACTCTACTGGATATGTGTATGGAATTGAACTATGTACTCCTCAGACTACACTACTATATGTAGGCTAATCTCATTCTACTAGTTTCCAAACCTTCTAAATAGGTGGAATAAGATATCTCCTATGAGGCTCTATCCTAAGACATGCATTACTCTCAGATGAGTGATCGATGATTCTTGTAAAGGAATGTCTTGGGATGACTCATTCATGGGTGTTTGAGGTATATGGTTCCATGGTGGAGGATATATTGGTTCCCCCTATGTGAATGTTATGATGCCATTATCAACACATCTATTAATGCAATCCTTGATTCCATAACAATCATTATCTCCATGTCTTAGATATGATGATAGTTTCAAAAGGGTTGTTGTGGTTTTTTCTATAGGATATGTGGATCTCATCGATGAGTATAAGGTAATGTGATTAACCTCCTATCTAAAAGTGTTGATAATATGATAGATGGGTTATCTTGTTATGAATCAAACTATAGTGGTGCTTTGATGTTGTTCTCTATAGTGCATAGTACAGGTTGTACTCTAGAGATTGGCTCTCTAATCTTAATTCGTTACTTTTCTAGTTGTGGTATCCTATCTTGTTTTGGACATGGTAGATGCTAGATGTTAGGAAATGTAGATACTACTATGAAATTTAGAGTAATCTGATCAACTGAATCTACCTCAATCAATGCCAATTTCTTTTCCAAAGCTAAAAATGTATAGCATAAATTCCTGAAAGAAAACCTTGTTTGATATAGTAGGTGCTTGAGGAGAGGTTGGTGAAGCCCCTTAATAAATATATGATAAATATATAAATATACTAGTTTGTATATCAATCTTAACATGTGATTATTAACTATAAGATATAATCACTAACTAGATCTGATGTATCCTAATGTAAAGTTGCAAGTTTATCATATGTGACATGAGGGCCCATGTTTGTTATGTAATGTCTGATAAATGCCTCCTCTAGTCATCATATGTGTGCAAGAGGCCAATGAGGAGTAGATGAATTAACCAATTTTATGCTTCCCCCACTAATGTCAATTAGAATAACTTGAGTAGAATCAAAGGACTCATATGAGATTGCAAATCATTTTGAAATGCCTAAAGGTGTATGAATGGATCTCTAGTTCCATCAAAGTGAGGCAATGATGGTATCTAGAAATGCTTAGGTAATGCATCTTTTGTGAATGTCTTTGGAAGAGGGTTACCATGTAAATCATTGGCATCCATCCAAGACTTATAGGCCGTGTTCTCCAAGGTAAGGAGATATATTTGGTGTTGTAATTCACCAACTACATGCATCAAAGGGATAATATCCTAGGATGGTACATTGTCATCTTGAGGTGGTTAATTTAATCATTGAATTTGATTTTTAATTTTAGCCATGAGAATGCTACATTTATCAATTAGATCGTAAACAAGGGGTGTGCTCACTTGAACCTTGGGAGTAATGGTAACTTGGACCTTACTAGAGGGATATGGGATACCATTTTATTTATGTGAAGAGTGAGAATTTGGTTCTACTGTAGTGAGGGATGGCTTGGGAGATTCATTGGTATCTTTATGTTTTAGTGTATCACATTCTAATTGAGTAGAAGATGTGTTATTATCATCAACATGTGCAATATTTGAAATAGAATCATGCATAGAAGTAGAAACAACATTTGTAAGTGCATTATGTTTGAAAGGAGGAGTGAGAGAAGAGTTAGAAACATCAGATGAATATTCTTCTTCACTATGTGCATAATAATCATCATTGTTCCATGCATTGTCATTACTAGAATATTGTTCATAATTACTCTCATTTTAATATTCATTTGCATGTTCACTATCATAGTCATTATCAACTTCAATGTAACTAGGGAGAGGTGTAAGAGAAGAATTTTATTCTTTTCTAATATGCAATAAAGTATCATTTGAAATTAGAATATCATGTGCATCTATGGTATCCATGGATGGAGTGCATGCATTATTTTCATGAGAAGTAAGAGAAAGAGATTTATCATTTAGATATTCTTTAAACACAATAGAGTTAGGAACATGAGATATATCATTTGAACTATGCAGTGGTAATTTTATTTTTTTAAATTTATAATGTTATAATTTTAACATCGAAGTAGCAAAAGAGAGAGATTAGGTTCATATGGAAGCAAATTATCACCAATAAGAGGTTCACTTGTAAATACACGACTAATTTGTTCATTTGGTGCATTGTGCATAGCAGAATGAGGTGAGAAGTATTTTTCCCATTTATCAAAATTATTTTCTTTAGAATAAAGAATAAAAGAGATAGGTTTGAGAGAATAAGATGCATCTATTTGTGCTTCACTATCACTTTCATGTATCTCATCATATTCCTCATTACAACAATAGTAATTATCTTCATTGTAAATAAATTCATTTTCCACTTTTTTTAGCTAATGTGCAATTTTGAAAATTTGTCTATTCATTGTCATAATTATGATAAAAATTTAGAAATTGATCTATGGGATGAGAGGGAAGAAGTGCCCTAGTGGCCATTTTATTTCTTTCACCAAAGAGAATATTCAAAAGTATTATTAAGCAAATAAATGAAAAAAATAACTACTAACATAGAGAATTTGAAATTATTTTTGACAAAGTAAATAATTTGCAAAAATTTTAAACTATTTTTAAAAAAAATGTAAGGGAGGAAAACTTGGGATTTGAGGACCTAGTTTAGAAATCTAGGGTTTTCAGCTAGGGTTTTAGAATTTTTGAAAATTATGCCAATAATTTAAATTCTAAAAATAAATTTTAATAGAATAAATACATGTAAATTAATACAAAAAATAGAGATTTGAAATTAAATTTTTTCATAAGAAAAATACTAATATTAAAATTTTGAAATTAATTTTTGACAAAGTAAATAATTTCCAAAAATTCCAAATTATTTTTTAAAAATTTACAAGACTTGGGGTTTGAGGACCTAGTTTGGGAATCTAAGGTTTTGAGCTAGGGTTTTATAATTTTTGAAAATTATGCCAATAATTTAAATTATAAAAATAATTTTGAATAGGATAAATTCACAAAAATTTATACAAAAATAAAAAATTTGAAATTAATTTTTTGCACAAAATATGAAGAAACAACCCTAAGGGTACCTAGGGTTTTATATATTTTTTTAAGTAAGTCAGGTTCACCAAATGTTTTATTATTTTTGGGAGAACTATTGTTTAGTTCCTAAATAATAAGAGGTCTAGAATAAGATAAAAATCTAGTTTAATGTGGTAAAATATAGATTTTTATCAAGTAAATTAAATGAGAAAGAGAAATAAACTTATCTATAAATGGGTTGAAATAGATGATTCAAGAGCTCAAAAATTAAGATGTGGGATTGGGACACTATTTGGAATCTAGATTTGGACTTTATTTTTTGATTGGATAGGAGCCCGTGAAGTGGATAGTAGTGGCACTGATGCTATAGTCTACATTTGTTGCTAATTCCCTAAGGATCTGAGCTTTTTGGGTTTTATTCACTAGGTCAGTGTGAGCTTATGTACTAAATTTTAGAGGCTAAAAGTCAATAAGACTCCTTTTAGGTCTATTTCAATCTTCAAGAACTTTTATTCATCTACACACATGCAAAAAAAAAAATACTCATAAGCAAAAGGGGGAAAAATTGGGTTAGGGGAAGAATGGTCACATGATCTAGAACCCCTACAATCATGATCATTGCCTACATTAACCCTCAAGCTAGGGTCTTAGATCAAATGTAGTTTTCCCTTAGGGAACATGCATAATCAACATGCACAATAGATGTAAGAATGACTTTTTCTTAGTCCCTTCCCTTATCAAGCATGTAAATTTATGTATGATATAGAATGTTGAGTTATACTATTGAATAATTTTTATTATGATTAATGTGCCAAAGTAGTAAGTGCTAGATATAAAATGCCTTATGAATTCCTTTATATATGAGACTCTTTATTTCAAATTTGGGAGATTTATTTGCATTTGGCCAATATGGGAAAACTTAAGGATGAAGCTAATAAAAGGGGTAACACTCAACTAGAGAAAGAAACTGACCATTAGAACTCATAATGGCCCTCGACAAGAGCATTAGAAATGGACACTAGTGGCACTAGTGCTATATTCCAACCCCAACACTCCTATCCTATAGTCCCAAGACTTGGGAGGATGGAAAGAGGATAGAAAACCTAACTTGGCTAAGGTGGAATGATTGTTTGAAAGGCTTGAGAAGACTGCGAATAGGCAAAAAGGTGATTTAAGCATAGAACAAGACCAAAATGAATAAAATAAAGGACATGGCCAAATGTAAACAAAAATCATATTCAAAAGTCAAAGTCTCCTATGAAAGGACTATGAAAATACATGGTATGTGTGATAGATTAACCAATTTAGGATGTATAAAACAACTTGTCAATGAAAAAGGACCAGACATTGAGTAGAGTGTCATCTATATTAAAATAATAGGAAAACCAATAGTTTAAATTAGTTTTCATCTATAGTGGACCTAGGTTCAATTTCCTATACAAAGGTAGATATTTGTGATTATGAGTGAATAAATCATCTTTCAATATGGCCATTATATTGATAGACCACCACTAAAATCATACATCACATGGATTTGTCAGATTCAATTATGGGGATTTTTTCCTCATCATCAATACAAGTGGAAGATGGCATGGAAAATCAAATCAAAGGGATCTAGTGGTTAGATAAGTAGTTTGAAACATTAAATTATTTTATAGAGCATTTAAGGGTTTCCTTTCATAGTAAGCGTTAAAGGTATAATCATTGAGAGGGGGGTGAATTAGTGAACCCAAATAATCCAACTTCAATTTAAATCCTTTCAAACACTTAATCAATTACCATAAGCATTTCATGAAGCATGCATATCATTCATAGCAATGAATAAGAGAGACAATGTAAGATCAAGTACATAACACATGGCATATGTTGGAAACCTTCTTAGGATAGAAAACCCACTAGAGCCTATAATTGGACTATCATATTATAATAACAAGAACCAATTTAGACTAGCTACAACTGATCAAGGAACTACTATCCCTTATTTAGTAAGACTATAATCCGACAAGCTAATACAACACCTATCTAACTGAGTAATCATAACAACTAGACTTTTATCAAGTTTCACCTTGAAAAGAGGATAAAACCCCCTATATGTTGAGAAAACACAACAAAAAATATGAACGAAACATCACTTAAGCACTAATTTCCTACCTATTTAATGGAGATACAAAGTATATCAACTCTCTTCAACTTTACACACCCAATGCATCCAAAGCCACCTTTTGGATCACTCTTCACTCCTCAACAACAACTTTGTCACCACATCAATAACATGAAAAAATGGTCATAAACATAGTATACATGCTGATCTATCTCTTAAATCAGCCACCAAGCTCACATTGACAACATATATCCTTCATTCACACTCAAAGCATCCAAAACATCCATTTGGATCACCCTAGACCTCTTCACTCATCCTCAACCTACAAGAGAACTATTATGACATCAAAAACATGACCCATAAGTCATACACATAGTCCTAACTATGATCTACTCATCTATTGGGCACACCCTCTCTTCTTTCCTTTACACCAACACTATCTATACTCACCAAAGCCTCTCACAAATCTAGAAACCATCACATTTGGTTTCACTATTTATAGATAATTCATGATCATCACCATCTTGGTTGGCCATTAGGTATGACTTAACCCTTAAGTCATATATCACATTGATACATAACTAAATACCATCCACATAGGTTAGCCATAGCACCCATGGGTCACCTTGAAACAACATCTTTTAATTAGACCTTAGAAGTCCTTATAGGTCTCATGGAGACATATTCACCCATTTAGCATTTCATCAAGCAAAACAAGAACATATGACCACTTTAAATTATATAGTTCCACTCAATATGACCCCTATGACATTATAAAATTATTAAAGTCATCATTTCACTCTTATATGCAATCTCAATCAACTCAAACAATAGCCTTGTTCATAAGGACACCATGAATAAACACATAGTCAACCTCATAAGATTTTTTAATACTAAATATAAATTATTAAAGCTTATAAATACCACATATATCATTCACAAGGAGTCAAAAAAACTTTAAAATAGCTAATTCATCATTAGACAAACAAAAAACAACAAAACAAGCTCAAACAACCTTCTCGGGTCACTTGTAGAACATAGTCAATCAAAATCAACTTTGGATCTCAATATCATTTTTTGTACATACATTCAAACCTATTAATCATATTTTATATATGTACCATTTATTCTCTTCAACTTTTATTTTTAATTCATATTCAAATTTGTTATGAATCAAAATTTATGGCACAAACACTAAACACTAGTTTTTCCTTCATTAATTTTCAAATGCCAACAATCACAATTAAACCTCAAATACTATGCTATCATCTTGTGTCCTTTTTGCTTAGATTAATCATGCACTTTTAATATTATTATAAGGATCTTGACCTTTACCTTGTGAAACCTCTATCACTTTAACCTATTTAATTTAAACTCACTATTGATCTTGATTAGTAAGAATACCTACTCACTATTGATCTTCTAAGGAAGCTTGGACTTTACCTTTGCTCAATGCTAAACATCGAACACTTTTGTTGGGCCCAAAATCCATATAAGTATAGGATATATGACAACATAGTAGACATTTAGGCATGAGGTAATCACTTGTTATGATTGCTATTTTATCCTCTTATGGTGCCAGCTGGTAGGAAGCTAAATAACTCCCTTTTGGCTTAATCATCATCAGGAAGTGGGCACATGGGATAGTCATGACTCATTAGAGGAAGGATAGTAGAAATGATATAATGATTACATCTAGTGCCTGATAAAAAACTAACATGTTCTATTCTCCATGGTACTAATTTGTCCTAAAACACTATAAAGTGGAGCTAAGTCCATTTAGGAAGAGAGAGGAGATTGAAGTAGTGAAGCCATGGAGGATTGGTTCCAGATGTTATGTTTGCCATTAGATCTTAGAGTTTAGTTTTGGATGCCTTTGATGCTCCCCATTGTAATACCCAAGATTGCTTGTCAATTTCTGGGCCTTTACTAACTTAAGATGAGAATTTGCTTGGTTGCTATTGAATATATATATATATATATATATATATATATATATATATATATATATATATATATATATATATATATATATATACCTAATTGAGGGACTTTGGCTTAGTTTCATGGTTAGATTTAGGTATCATTGTAGGCTGTAGGGTTTTACCCATACTTAGATCATTTCCTATATAGCATGTTGGTATCCTCATGAGCTACAAGAATGCCATAAATGAGTTAGGTCAAAATCTCATAATAGCTCAACATACATAATATAGATCTAAGCATTCAATCTATTAAACATTGCACAAATCTCTTCATCATTATACTATATATATATATATATATATAGTATAATGATGAAGAGATTTGTGCAATGTTTAATAGATTGAATGCTTAGATCTATATTATGTATGTTGAGCTATTATGAGATTTTGACCTAACTCATTTATGGCATTCTTGTAGCTCATGAGGATACCAACATGCTATATAGGAAATGATCTAAGTATGGGTAAAACCCTACAGCCTACAATGATACCTAAATATAACCATGAAACTAAGCCAAAGTCCCTCAATTAGGTACCCCATTGACCCTTAAAGCACTTGAATGACATTAAGCCAAGGGAACTGTTAACCAAATTTGACCCTATACATCAAATTAAGACCCCTATGGTTTAAGAACATGATATTTAGGTGTTTTTAAGGGTCTATAATTATGTCATAGGGTGTATTATAAGTCTTCTGATGTCATTGCATGTCATATTAGCCTTCGTCTTACTTATTTAATCTTTATGTCTTTTGAGCCATTTAAAGGTCGTAAAAAGAGTATTTAATGACTTGTATGACCTCCTTGGGTAAAGTGAAGGTGTAAAAATGTGATTTCATGTGACATGTGTCCTATTATGCCTTAATAAACTATTTTTAACTAAAAATTGGTAGGTTATTTAGAAGAAAGAGCAATTTTCTTGGAAAAAGGGGAGTTTTCTTGAGGTGTATAGACTTGTACAACCTCTTATACTTGATGAGAATTTAGGAGTGTCCTTTAATATTTAAAAAAATTCTTCTAGTGATCATTCTGATTAGAATATCCAAGAAACTAATAAAATCACTTCTCTCTTATTCCATTAGAATTGGCAAGCAAAAATAACCCTCAAGATTTTAGATGGTACGACCAACAGGAGAGGTTTCAATAAAAATGCTCTTGGGGGTATCTTATAAACTTATTAAGATTCCATTTTATTTTTTTTGTATAAATATGGTGTCATGTTCTTTATGAACCATTCTTAAGAAGTTGGCGTATCTAATTTGCTTACCAATTTATGCACCCTATAGGTTTTGCTCTAATTTGGACAAGTCTATACAACATAGTTGGTGATGTTGATTTTATATGATGTTGTACCTCTCTTAAAATGATCTCCATGATTAGTTTAGTGTTTTAATATATTTTTATGAGCAAGTCATCTTAGATTTATAAATTGGTCTCGTTTGAAGACAGCATGCATATTTCCACCAGTTTTAATATCTTCATGCTTTGGTAGTTTTCCTAGGGGATGATATGGGTTAATTACCATGTTTTAAATTCCCTCTTGGTCCCCTCACCATTCAATTTCATTCTCCAAATCAATATTCTATAGAGTTCTAGTCACAAGTGAGATGCAATTAGTTTGTTTCATGATTGTCATGCATAGTCAACTAAGTGGATTGTCTTAGGATCTTTAACACATCTATGGAGTTGTAGAGAGTCTAAAAATTTTGATACATCTCATTGAGAAATATAAAAGTAACTTATATTCCCCAAATTTCACAAGAAATAACTATTACAATCATGTGCAACATTTACACAGTCACCATAGATATGCACCTACAAGTGCCTACAAAAGGATTCAACATTGAAAATGAGGTGTGAAAGATTATCTTAGTATTTTAAACATCATAATGTTTCATTTCAACATCATGAAAGGAGATAAAAATATTATGAAGGTAGACTCCTTAAGTACATGGATCATTTCATGCTTATTGCCTACATACAACTCAACATGCACCTATAGGTGCTCTCATAAGGGAAGTCATGTTTAAAATGAAGTATTGACACTCATTTCAGATACTTTAAAGTGTGAAGAGAGCATTTAGATAATCCTATAACCCATTTAAAGTCAAATTCAATGCATGTTATCTACACTCATCCTCACTACTTGTATGTGAAAATGTCTACCTATAAGTGGAACCATAGAGCTATGAAGGTACTTGTATGGAGAAATTAGAGCATGGGGAAACCTTCCTTGGAGTCCTAGTATGTCGTTTTGATCATGATATACCTATTTGAAGTGTTAGGTTGGAAAATGAAAGTGTAAATCACCTTCTAACATGAGATGATTAAGTTTAGGGACAATTTCCCTAAAAGATGAAAATAAAGATCTGGGCCATTTTGTCATAGTCATATAAAAAGGTTACTAAGATTATTGGTTCATATAAGTGACTATGTCTTGTATTATCCACATAAGAGTCCAACTTGAAAAAATAAGGAAGTGATTTGGTCATCTGGTTTTCTTTCTAGGGAAGCCCAAAGTTGCACTTTTATGCACTAAACTCAGTCAGTATCATCTCCAAGTTTTTGACCCCAAAGAGACCTGATCACCCAAGTTTGAAAAATTAGAACATAACACCATGATTTAATGGTTTAAAATAGTTAAAATTGGAATTTATGGTTAAAAATATCAAAAAAATAAGATGATATACTATGTTTTGTGTCCCATACTCACCTACAGGCTTCCTTTGGCCTAAGAGGTTGACCTACAACTGACTGTTAGCTTCTACACCATCCATAGCAAGGACTTATGTAGGGAAAATTTACATTAGTCTATGAAATATGATTCCAAATGGCTCAATATATTCAAAGGTGATGTGAAACCTATTCTAAGAAGAATATTCATCTACAGGACCCTATATAGGTAATTGTAGATGATTGTGAGAGATAGTGAGCAAAAAGGGTAATATTCTTATTGTCGGTATAGCCCAAACGTGAATGAATAGGTATAAATAATTTATTTATAATTATGGAAGGTTTAAAGAGGTCCAATTCATTATTTTCAAGTCTAATCCATGCAATACCACCTATAGGTATAGTGCCTTGGAGAAGAACATAGTCAGAAAATGTACTCAAACATGATCAATCAAGGTGTGGAAGGGGTATGTAGTAGGTTAGAGTGATTAAAAATATTATAAAATATTAAACATGATTTTTATTCTATAATAAATGATCTTACGAATGTAAATAATTAATAAAATAGACTCTATGGTGCAACACATAGCTCACATAAGGAAACCTTCCACATAGGTTGCCTTTTCACAGACTATTTTGGGTTTTAAAAAATTTGGAGGGTCAAATGATATGAAAAAATGCTGAATTTTTTGTTTAATGTTTTTAAAACTTTGATGATCCCATCAAAAATTCACTTGGTCTAAGGAAATAGGGTAAGTTCCCTCTATTTTGTCTCAAATAGAGGGCACTCCCCTTGAGTGTAAACTGGTAGGTTTTGAAAAAGGATGGTGAAAAAGGTGGACCAAGAGCTAAAGGAACCTTTAAATAAGGTATGGAAAAATTAATCACACCTAGGATAACTTGAATAACCTTTCATAGAGGGAATAATTCCAACAAGGTGGTCTAGACACTTAAGGTTGTAATCAGGTCTATTAGGTAGGGTTTAGGCCTAGATTCTAAATCAGAAATAAATTTCAATTATAATTTAAGGATAGAATTAAAATGGATTATAACATGTTTTTAGGTTCATTTTAGATGTGACCAAGATTTTAAACGTAGATAAGTCACACATAAGGCCACTTTTGGATCAAAGACAACATTAGGCCTATGGAAATAAGGAATCAAACTCGATAAGGCAACCTCAGATGCTCACATATTATCTAAGGTTATGAATGGAGATTAAAGGGTTTAGGTAGGTTTATAGTGGTATTGAGAATAAATCTTATGGAATTTTCTTGTAGTTATAAGATCCTATCTTCATGAACAATCCTTAAGGGTGGAAATGGTCTAAAACCCTTACAAACCCTTATATATGACATTATGAAGGAAATGAATATGGGGACCTATCCAAATGGGATTAAATGACCATGAAATTATATGGAGGTTTAATATTACTCTCAAAATACCCTTTCCATCCAATTGAGGCATTCCCTTTCTATATGGATAACATACAGAATTGTTTTCTTTGATTGTTTTGTGCATTGTGCAGGTTATAAGAACTTTCAAGAGATGAAAATAAATTTAAGAGAAGTATTAGGACTTGGGATAACCATCATGTACATATTTTTAATCAATAAAAATTCTAAGTGTGTCTACTAGTAGCTTCATCTTAGCCAGTCAAAATTGGCAAAGTGAGCAAGATGGTGAGAAGTGTGAAAGCTTTAAGTAGGAGCCTATTTAAGGTCTACCTGAGAAATATAAATCCATGTAATGTCTATAAAAGTGTAATACACTCCCTTTCATGTATTTTCATGTGAAACTAAAGATAAATTTGAGGCTAAGTGTGCAGGGTGTGTGAAAGAAGAACTATTTTGACTGTAGATGGTGATAACTCAATTTGGGAGGAATCTTGATGATTAGGACTATAAATAATGCATGTAAATGGGTTTCAATAACATCACCTTATTAGTAAAATAATCACTTATATCACTATTAAGTTATGGGGCTGCCAATAGGTCTAAATAATGAAGGTATTTTCCTAGACCAATAGAAGGGACTTCATGCCACATTTTAAGAGTTTCATGACTTGGGGTGTCACATGTCTCTTTTGACATTGCATGATTAGTTTCAAATTATCTTATCATGCACATGCAACTTATTTTCTCAGCTTGAGACTTATCTTTGTGAGCTTTTTACCTTTTTTTTATCTTATCTCTCTCAAGTTCTATAAGAACTAGCCATTTTGGCTATTGTAAGGATGTTCCACTTGAGTATGATGAATACATGCTCATTTGCATACCATGGATCAATAAATTATACTAATTTTACCTATTTTATGATTTTTCATAGTGTTTTGACTTGAATGATTGATCTTGATTAGTGATGAATGTTATATACTTAGCATTGTTGTCTCATTCTATCACCTATTTATAGCTTGAAATATTCTTCTTGCACATTATATGAAGTGTTTTATAAAGTGTCAAGGTTGAGTGAGTTAGTATATTCAATATCACCATTTTAGGCCTCTTTTATAATACTCCTAGCCTAAACATTCATCACAACCTCATAATGAAATAATGATGTGAGAAGATTCATATTAGAGAAGTGTATTCCTGGTCAGTCTATTGATATCATGTGTGACATGTAGCTAGTTGGTAGTTATCAATTAATTTGGTGTATCACCACCTTTAGGATAGTTTACTTTCAATTTTATCACCCTTTTATTTTCAAGCATAGGTTTAGTAGTGATCTAAAAGTAGTACATCAAGTGAGATAACCCTTTCTAGAGATTCACCTCATTCTTAGGCTACCCATAGCCTAGAGATGTTTCAATTGTGCCACTTGGATGAGGAGAGCTGAAACATCTTCTCAACGGGTTTAAATCAAAGTGAAAATATTTTTTGGCATGCTCATTAGGACTCATTATCTAATAAGTTAAAATATTTTTGTTTTTATCTTCCAACAAATTAGCCTTTGGAGTCATCTATCCAAGCATCAATAGCGACTCCAAAGTTACATCAACTTATCAAGCAGCCCATGTTTTCTTTTTGAATATTGATGCTAATTTTTCTTTGTTTTCTTGCTTCCCAATAAAGTTTCATGGCTAGTTTTGGTTTTAATTATTGTTTTACACATGTTGATGAGATATCTCAAGCTTATGGAATTCTCTATCAGCCTTTATATGATTCTTATTATCCTTTTCATGATCCTTACTAGCTCCAATATGACCCTTATCAAACTTGTCATGAATTATATTAGTCATATAACTAGCCTTCTCAATATCTTGATCCTCTTAGTCAGCCTAGTCACTTCTCAAATTAGTCTATTTCAACTTTCAAGCAAATTTTATTGGGATATGAAAGGTACGTGATGGATCTTGACATAGAAAGGGGACATGGTCAAGATGTTCTTATTCATATCATTCATTATGTGAGAGATGCATTAGAGCTAGGTAAAAGAGAGTGGGCACCTATTGAGAGAGTAAATTGGCAAAGGCTCATAAGTGAGATGCTATATGTGATTGGCCTAGTTTCATCCTTAGAAGATAATATAAGAATTCATGAGGAATAACCTAATTAATTATATTATCCCTTATATTAACCTCCCTAATATTTCTATTAGTTTTACTTGACCCCTACTCATGAACCCAATCAAGCTTATCAAAGTCATCTTTTTCCCAATCGGATAGAAGAGAGAGTTGGAAAGACAAACTTTGTTTTTGAATCAAACCTTGATAGGTAAATTTAATTAGATAATAATAATATTAATTATTCCATCTTATCAGCAAAGGAAGTGGAATCTAGGCCTTCATTTCCCTTACCCATTACATCCCCACCTCAATAAGAGACTTTTAGATATGAAATCCCAAGTTGGAGACAAGGTTGAGAATCTAATCCTAAAGAGATCCCAAGTTTATCAAACACTTCATTCACTCCTAAAATTTCATCACTACCTCAAGAAGAGACTCCTAATACTAACATCTTAATATATAATAATGTAGTGTAATCATGGGATAAAATCCTAGATAAAGAGTGTGAAGTTAAGAATGAAATTGATCCTATGCAAGCCCCTCCCACCCTTCTTCAAGAGACCTTTTTTTTTCCATATCATCCCTCTTGTACTACTTATCCTCATGAATATGCCTATCAAATTCAATAGATACTTTTCCAAGAGAGCCTATCAAATTATATTGAAGATTTAGAGTTGAGAATGAAATTGTTGAGTCAAGGTGTGATGGAAGGTTTAGAGATAAAAGAAGATCATATGCCTAAACGCACCCCATCTAACCTTACACAAGAGATTTCTCAAGATAAATTATTTTTAAATGAAGTGATTATAAAATGGAAGGATTAAAACCAAGCTATTTTATCCAAGGTTTTCCTTCCCTTCCTTAAGAACTCCCAAAAGGATCCCCTACAATTCATTCTCGATTTGATGTTCAGTTCTATTTTCCACCTCCACCAACTAGTTTATCTTGTCCTCACCCTATCACCCTTTATATTTATGGAATTATGGTGTGGAAACCTAAAGAGGAGAATTTGGTTGATAATAATTCAAAACTCTTTTTTAAAAAAAACATAGCTCTTTGGCATCCTCATTGGGTTAGGTCACTTGATTATAAATGCCTAGCATTAACATCACCAAGAAGGAGAAAGAAATTAAGGATCTTGAAATCTTTGAGAAGTAAATTTAGGTTATAGTAGTTGAGATATAATTTAAATCCATCAAGAGGCTCTAAATGTTGAATAAGAGGTGATTTCTTGTGTTAAGTCTTTTGATTGTGTCGATATTAAAGAATGTCTTCCTTGTGTTAAAGAAGAGGAAATCATCATTGGTTCTTCTATCACTATCCAAAATATCATAGATGGGAAAGAATAAGTATTTAATTATACTTTGGATGACTTGTTTTCAGTCATTAGAGTAAGTTATACTCCTCTTCAAGGAGGTTATGATTTAGTCAAAAATGGGGAAGGTAGCCTTCACACTCAAGTGGGTATGCAAAGAAGAAGTAACTTTTCAAATTTGTCTTGTCAACAAACATATGCATCCCATGATGATATGTTTCAAATAATAAAAATGGGTTATAATTATCTCAAATATTTGGGAGAAACACAACATCTTTTAAAGGATAGAACAAGCTTTTATTGGCCTCAATCTTCAAAGGAACATGAAACGACTCCTCTTAAAGCCATGCCTACCAAGAAGATACAAGTTGATCATGAGATGAAGAGTGGGAAGAAATATGAGGTATGTGTAAAAATTCAAGAGGAATACATTTAAATTTGAGACTTATTTAATGATGATCTACTTGATATAAAATCAAGTGAAGTGCCAAGGAATAGGTCTGATCTACCAAGCATCCAATCCAAGGAGAAACATGCTTAGCACTATGATTTATATCGTGAAGAAGAAGATTAAAGGAAATTTATTTTTGATACTAGAAAGGAAGTATGCTTAATTTTGATTTGTGCATAGTTTTTTGTTTTCTATTTTCCCTAAGTTCTTTGAGTACATGTGCATGTCTTGTTAGTGTGTTTGCTTTACTTTATGTGTGTCCTTTATTTTGTGTGCTTGAGGTAATTAGTTGTCTTGTCTTAGTCAAAGCCTTATTGTCAAGTGTCATGTCTTATTGTTTTTTTTAAGAATTAAAATGACTCCTTAATGCCATGGATAAGATAAGGCTACTGATCTTTATCATAGCAAGCATGTTACCCCTATGAGTCACCAATTATTAACCAAATTTGACCTTGTAAGTCAAATTGGGACCACTATGGGTAAAAAATTGATATTTAGGTGTTATCATGGGTCTAGTATTATGTCTTAGGGTCTATTACAAGTATTTTGATGTCAATTCATGTCATATTAGCCTTAGTCTTAGTCATTTTAATCCTTATGTCCTTTGAGCCATTTAAAGGTCATAAAAAGAGCATTTAATGACTTGTACGACATCCTTGGGTAAAGTGAAGGTTTAAAAAGGTGATGTAATGTCCCATGTGTCTTATTATGCCTTAATTTACTATTTCTAAATGAAAAGTGGTAGGTTATCTATAATAAAGAGTAGTTTTCTTAGAAAAATGAGAGTTTTTTTGAGGTGTATAGACTTGTACAACATCCTATATTTGATGACACTTTAGAAGTTTTCTTTGATATTACACACAATTTTTATAGTGATCAGTTTGATCATAATCTTCAAAAAACTAATAAAACCACTTCTCTCTTCTTCCACTAGGCTTGGCAAGCAAGAATGGCCCTCAGGCTTTTAGATGGTATGGATAGTAGGGGAGGTTTTAAAAAAATGCTCCTAGGGGTATCTTATACACTTATTCATCCTCCATTTTTTTTTTATAATAATGGTGGCTTATTCTTTATGAACCATTCTTAAGAAGTCAACCTATTTAATTTGCTTGCCAATCTATGCACCCTATAGGTATTGATCTAATTTGGACAAGTATTTAAAATAAAATTGGTGATGTTGATTTAAAATTATGTCTTATCTCTCTTAAAATTATATCCATGCTTTTTTTAGTGTTTTAAGATGTTTTTATGAGCAAATAGTCTCAATTTTGTAGATTGGTCTCATTTGAAGATACCAAGCATGTTTCCACCATTTTAAAGATATTCATGCTTTGGTAGTGATCCAAAGGGATGAGATGGGTTCATTACCATGTTAATAATTCCATTTTTGTCCCCTCACCTTTAACTTTCATTAGCCAAAACAATATTTCATAGAGTTGCAGTCATAAATGAGATGCAATCAGTTTGCTTTATGACTGTCATGCACAATCAACTAAGTGGAATATTCTAGGATATTTAACACATCCATAGAGTGGTAGAGAGTTTTAAAAAATTTATAAATATATAATTAACTAAGCTTCCAAAAATTTCATAAGGAATAAATAACTATTTTAATCATGTGCAACATTTACACAATCACCATAGATATGCACCTACATGTTCCTACAGAAGGATTCAACATTAAAAATGAGGTGTGAAATATTATATTAAGATATAAAACTTATTTATTTTTAATTTCAACATCATGAGAGGATATAAAAAAACAAAGAAGGCAAACTCCTTGATTACATGGATCGTTTCATGTTTACTGCTTGCATACAACTCAAAATGCACCTATAGGCACTCTCATGAAGTCATGTTGAAAGTGAAGTATTGAAACTTGTTTAAAATATTTTTAAGTGTGAAATGTGCACATATAGGTATTGAGATAAGCCTATAACCCATTTAAAATCAAATTCAATGCACGTTGTCTACACTCATCATAACTACTTGTATGTGAAAATATCCACCTTTAGGTGGCACCACAGAGCTATGAAGGTACTTATATGGATAAATTGGAGCATGGGGAAAACTTATTTGGGGTATTAGTATGCATTTTTAATCATGAAATACATATTTGAAGTGTCAATTTTTCAAAATGAAGTGTAAATCACCTGCTAACATGAGATGACTATGTTCAAGGACATTTTCCCTAAAAGGTGAAAATAAAGGTCTGGGCCATTTTGTCAAAGTCATATAACAAGGTTAGACTCTTAGTGTATCTAAGTGACTATGTATTTTAGTCTCCACATAGGAGTCCAAATTGAAAAAATAAGGAATTAATTTTTTCATTTGGTTTTCTTTCTAGAGAATCCCAAAGTTACACTTCTATGGACTAAACTTAGTTAGTATCATCTATAAGTTTTTTACCCCAAATAGACCTCTTCACCCAAGGTTGAAAAAATAGAACATACTAGCATGATTGAATGGTTAGAAATAGTTTAAAGTGGAATTTATAGTCTAAAATATCATCAAAAGAAGATGATATACTATTTTTTGGGTCTTATACTCACCTACAAGCTTCCTTTTGCCTAAGAGGTTGACCTACAACTGACTGTTAGCTTCTACACCACCCATAACAATGACTTAAGTAGGGAAAAACTTACATTGGTATATGGAATATGATTCAAAATAGTTCAATATATTAAAATGTGATGTGAAACCTATTCCAAGAATAATCTTCATCTATAGGACCCTACACAACCAATTGTAGATGACTGTGAGAGGCAGAGAGCAAAAAGTGCAATGTTCTTGGTGTTGGTATATCCCAAAAATGAATGAATACGTCTAAATCATTTATATATGATATTTTAAGGTTTAAATATGTCCCATGCATTTTTTTCAATTCTAATCCATGCAAGACCACCTATAGGTACAATTCCTTAGAACAGAACACAGTCAAAAAATGCACTCAAAATGATTAATCAAGGTGTGGAAGGGGTATGTAGTAGGTTAGACTGATGAAAAATCTTATAAAATATTAAATATGATGTTTATTCTCCTAAAATTTTATTACCAATGGAAATAATGTAGAAAAGAGACTTTATAGTGCAACACATAGCTCACATAAGCAAACCTTGCACACAAGTTACCTTTTCACAGACTATCTTGGGTTTTGAAAACTTTGTAGGGTCAAATGATATGAAAAAGGGATGAATTTTTGTGTATAATTTATTTATAAATTATATAATCCCCTCCAACATTAACTTGGTCTAAGGAAATGGGGTACGTTCCTTCTATTTTATCTCAGATAGAAGGCACCCCCTTGAGTATAAACTAACAGGTTTTGAAGAAGGTTAAAAGGGTAGACCAGGAGAGAAAGGAACCTTGAAATAAGGTGTGGAAATATGAATCACACCTAGGAAAACATGAAGAACCTTTCATAGAGTGAATAATTCCAACAGGGTAGTCTAGACCCTCAAGGTTATAGTTAAGCATGTTAGGTAGGGTTTAGGATTAGAATCCAAATGAGAGGTCAATTTCAATTATAACTAAATGAGAGAATTATAATGGATTATAAAATGTTTTTAGGGTCATTTTATACGTGATAAATATTTTGGAATGTAGAGAAGTCATAAAGAAGACCACTTTTGGCTCAAATATAAAATTAGGCCTATAGAAATGAGGAATCAAACTTGATAAGGCAACCTTAGATTCTGACATCTTATATGACGTTATGTATGGAGATTCAAGGGTTTAGGTAGGTTGATATGGGTCTTGAAAATAACTCTTGTGGAATTTTTTGTAGTAATAACGACCTATCTTCATGAACAATCTTTAAGGGTGGAAATGGTCTAAAACCCTTTAAAACCCTTAGAAATGACTTGATGAAGGAAATAAAGATGGGAAGATATCCAAATGGGATGTAATTACCATTAAATTATATTTATGTTGCATATTAATCTCCAAAGACACTTTCAATCCAATTGAGGCATTCCCTTTCTGTATGGATAGGGCACAAAATTACTTTTTCGACTATTTTGTGTATTGTACAAGTTATAAGAACTTTCAAGAGATGAAACTGACTTTAGGAGAAGGATTGAGACTTTAGATAACCCTTAATGCCCATTTTTTGTAGTAATAAAAATCTTGTGTGTGTCTACTAACATCTTCATCTCAACTAGTCAAAATAGGCAAAGTGAGCAAGATGGTGAGAAGTGTGAAAGCTTCAAGTGGGAGCCTATTTAAGGTATATCTAAGAAATATAAAGCAATTTATACTCTCTAAAATTGTAATCCACTCCATATCATGGATTTTAATTAAATATTGAAGCTAAATTTGAGGCCAAGTGTGTAGGGTATGTGAATGAAGAGTTATTTTGACTGTAGATGGTGATAACTCATTTTGGGAGGAATAATAATGATTAGGAATACAAAAAATTCATGTAAATGTGTATCCATAACTTAATATTATTAATAAAATCATAAATTCTACCCATATTTAGTTATGGTTTGACCAAGAGGTCTAAGTGATGAAGGTAGTTTCCTAGACCAGTAGAAGAGACTTCATGCCACATTTCAAGAGTTTCATGACTTGGGGTGCCACTTATCTCTTTTGAATGTCCATGATAAGTTTCACATTATCTTCTCATGAAAATTTAACTCCTTTTATCACTTTAAACTTATCCTTGTGACCTTTGGACTTCTTTATTCTCTTCTTTCTCTCAGGTTCTATAAGAACTAGCCATTTTGGCTATTGTAAGGATGCTCCACCTGAGTATGGTGAAGAATTGCTAATTTTCATACCATGGATCAATTAAGACTACTAATTTTACCTCTTATATGATTTTTAATAGTGTTTTCACTTGAATTATTGATCTTACTTAGTGATTATTATTGTTTCCTTAGCATTATTATTTCATTCTCTCACCTATTTGTATCTTGAAAGCTTCTTCTTGTAGGTCATGTGAAGTGTTCTATGAAGTGTCAAGGTTGAGTGAGTTAGTATATTAAATGATACCATTATAGGAATATTGTTTATTCCTCCTATCCTAAACATTCATCACAAACTCATAATGAAATACTAATGTGAAAAGATTCATATTAGAGAAGTGTATGCCTAATTAGTCTCTTGATCTCATGTGTGACATGAAACTAGTTGGTAGTTATAAATTAATTTGGTATATCATGACATTTAGGATAGTTTAAATTCAGTTTTATCTCCCTTTTCCTTTAAATCATAGGTGTATTAGTGATCTAAAACTATTACATCAAGGGAGCTATCCATATCTATTGATTCACCTCATTCTTAGGCTACCCATAGCTTAGAGGTGTTTTAATTTTTCCACTTGGATGAGGAGCGCTTAGACATATTCTCAAGGGGTAAAAATCCAAGTGAATTTTATTGCTACAATGATGCACTAGAATAATGCTTATAATTTCCCTTGAGAACATCAAGCACTAGATAAAATAATTGGAAGATAGCTTTGCACTGAGGCATCCACTTGTAGAGGATAGAAACTAAAGAAGTGGGTTCAAAAACACTTGTATGATGCCCTATATGAGGATTTATTTTGTGAACTACTAGATTAGGTGTACCAATGGTTAGCTCCTTATGCAACACATATAAGTGAAAGATATGAATAGTGCCTCAAGTGAATGAAATAACACCATAAAAAGGCTTGAGAAATTAGATGCCACTTAGACTAGAGTAAAAAAAATGGTGGTAAGGGGTACTAAATAGATACATGCTTAAATTCATAGTATCTACATACTCCTACCCTAAATAAGCATAATATCACTTCTTGCATGAACCCAAAGGTAAATTTTTTGAAGAGTTTGGTACCAAAATCAAGAAACTAATGGTGAATTATGAATTTGAAATCATGAGGATGGAAGGATAAAGTCTTCTCATGTATGAGTAGTGTAATGGGAAATAAGGGGGCATGTAGGTGAGGTGTAATGGAAAGGGACAAATAATTTAACACCTGAGAGCTCAAATAAATAGGCTTATAACAAGAAGAGGCAATAGGTGGATGCTTGAGGTCCCTACAAAAATTTACCATTTGAGATGCAATAGACACACCTACCCCTTTTAGACCTATGGTGCTAGCTCAGGTACTAGATCCCCCATAAGAAGATATAAGATTGATAAATAACCTTGTAGTCAACTTATACTTTGACCATTTTGGAGACTTATACAAGAATGTTGTGATTATACAAGTTTCTCTTTATGAGGAGATAAGTGAGGATACATCTAGACCTCAAGGTGCTAACCTAACTAGATAGAACACGAGTACAAGAACCCTAGTCCAACTAATGTCAGCCACATAGCCTAGACTATAGCCTAAAGTAAGTAACCCCACATGATACCTACCCCAATGGTTTAAGGCATTAGAATACCATCACTAGGATAAGTACCATGGGGACAAGCACCTAAAACACCAGTTGTTCCCCCACCCTAGATTTATTATGATATGGCCATGCATTTACTTGAGTATTGATGCATGTAAAATTTTGTAAAGGATGTGATCAAGTGTGAGTTACAATGTTTTTCTTGGGGAATAACCTAATCTAAGTGCAAGGTAACCTAGTTCATGATGACCTTGCTTGATCATGCTCATACTTGGTATAATAAGTTTGATCCTAAATAGGCTATGGTTGATTATGATACCCTGAAGGAACACTTATTAAAAGAGTTTGATATACTTGAGTTTGAGTAGTAGAGCATCACCATACTCAAAAATATCAAATAGGGATTATCAGAGAGCATGCCCTTATACAATTCTAGATTCAAGACTCTCCTTTCCAATCTCTCTTATGATATTCACCCCTCCCATCATGTATAATGGTTCATTAGAGGATTGATAGTACCATTCAAAAAATCAATTTCCATGAAAACATTCATACACTCAATAATTACTTTGATCCATGCTTAGAGTTGAGGTAGTTGGGAGCATTGATATAGGAATTATCCCTTTCATAGAGGTGTAGGTTACATTTATGGCCTCCTAAATACAAAATTTGACTACTAGTTTATTGTAATATGCTTAAATTAGGTTGTGGTGCAATAATTATGAGATAAAAGGACATGACAGAAATAATTTACCTTGAAGGAATATACATACACTACTTCTCAACTGTTAAGTTTGTCACAAGGTACATGATTTTTTCAACTACCCCTTATTTTAATGTGCTAGTCAAATCAACATAACTAATTATTACTAATTATGTGATGCTTATACCCATACCATGGATATTTTTTGTGTAATCAATGAGATGCATGAGAATATAAGAAGTGGCACACAGTAAGCAATTATAGTAGTAGGAGGGTAAGGAGCCCAAGGAAATAAGGATTATTGATTAAAAAATATAGGATATGGGATGCAAAGAGGTGATATAGTGTGAGGTGGTGGACATGGTGGAGGAAGGTTCCCACAATCATCATGTTACAAGTGCAATTAAATTGAGCACTATTAGCATGACTTCCCTATGAATCCAACATGTGAGTATTGTCCAGGAACACACAAGGTTGAGGAATGCCCCAACTTTTACAAAAACTAACCCAAAGTAGGTCTAATGTTGAAAAAGGTATATGGATGGTTAGGTAAAAATCTAAAGAGGAAAAATGGACTTTAAAGGTGAAACTGACCCATGCAAAGTCAATTAAAGTGTAGGCAACTACTTGAAGTGGACTCACCACTCAATTGGTAGTTGGGTTGGTACTAGATTTGTGCCTAGAATATGGGGATCCAAGCCACACTAAGCATATTACATAGATAGAACCTAAATCTATGGCTTATCCACACCCTACATGACAAAAAGACATATTACAACAAGTTATGAGTGTGATCTAGAACCTATAAGGAGAGCTCAAACTGGAGTGAGACCTAGAGGCGTAGGATATAGACTCTCATAAAAAGTAGGATGGCTAGGAGGCTAAAGTATAAGAGCCAATAGAGATCTTGTGCCTCTTACAAATAAAATGGATGTTGTCCCTAATAAATAAATTGTTTCTAGAATATGTAGGGTAATAGTTAGATGAAGTTTTTATACCATGCATAGAAAGGGAATGATATATTAGGCATACACAAAATATAGAGTATGACTAAAAACTCTTAGTGAATTCCACCATTGATGGATGGTCCATATATAAGGTCCTTATAGACACAAGCACTGATGTCAATATCTTAACCAAGAATGCATGGGAAAAGATGGGTAGGCTAGTCTTAAGGCCTTATTCCCATGTAATCTTCATGGAAAACAAGACCTGAGTGCAGTCGATCAAAATTTTGAAGGGCACCAGCTTTCACATTGACTTCAAGGTAATCAAGTTGGCTAAATAATATAACTATCTTGTACTTATAGGAAGGCCATGGTGATACAAAAATAATGTTGATATGCACTTCAAGAAGTGATATATGACCTTTGAAAATGGTAAGGAAAGGGTAGTGATACCCCTCTCAAGTGACCAAAAAACCCCTATATGGAGAGCATTGATATAGAGGATGAGATCAACCATATATATAACATCATAGTACAAGGATTTGAGAATTTCAACCCTTATAATTAAGGATTAATCTTTTGGGAGGATGGGTGGTCAAACTTAGACACCACTGATGTCACTTGAGACTGATGGGTCAAAGAGCCTTATGAGGTCACTTGTCATAGATGTCATTTGGTGTGCATAAAAGAACCAAAGCCTATGAGGACTGGATGGGTTTAGATTGATTTCACTATGAAATTATATGCCCCTTACAATGGGAAGAAAGGAAAAAGGGTACTTTTCCTAAGCAAAGGTATTTTTTTAACACTCCAAATATTTTAAAGGAGCAACCTAGTGGAAAATTATGTCCATGATATTGAATCATGCATCCCTAGAGAAATAGATAGAATGGGTGCACTAGTGTATACCTTGAGAATTACTACCATGTATTGGTGGGTAGTGAAAAATTCTAACTTGCCAATCTAGATAGAGGTGAAATCAATTATTTGTACTAGATTTAGGAGGAGTAAAGAGGACTTAGATATATCATCATACACTAGTGATTCTGATCTTGTGGTGCATGTGTGCTTATATAAAGAGACATAGACTGACTACAACATGACTACCCCTAAGAACTTAAGGGTGCATGCCTTTTATATAACTCTAAATACATGGGTGTGAGCATGGTATGTATTCAAAAAGACACACTAAAAAACAACCAATTAGGATGCCTTTAAGGATAACTTTTTGCACACCTTCTCCTTCCCCCCATATAACTTGGAATTGATTGACCTACTACAATTAATTTAGACCATAGTGTTTGAGGGCATGCCATCCTCGAGGAGCACTTGAAAGACATGTTTGTGGAAAAATGTTTGGTGCTCCTAACATTCTTTGAGGAACAAATGCTCGATAGTGACTTGAGTGAAGAATATGATTAAACTTGGAAGGAAAATTATTGGAAAATTTTGATAGATAAAAGAAATCTCATATGCCTAGTAGACAATAGCATTGTTGGTGAAGAATACCCCACTCATCTTTTCATTGAGACAAATAAGAGAACTCAATAAGTTGAGGACTCACACTAGGAAAATTGAACCATACCACACACCAATAAGTACCATAAAAGTGTACATAAACGTAGAAGGGGAGCCAAAGATGGATACTCTAGGTGCCATTAGTCTAACACATAACTAGTAGGCATCATAGACCTCTTGAAAGAATTCCAAGACTTGTTTCCCAAAAATTATCAAGATATGAAAGGCACCCACCCATCCCTTGGGAAGATGAGCATAAAGATAATCAATGGTGAAATATCAGTTAAGAAACACCCCTATATAATGAATAATAACCTCCACACCAAGGCTAAAATAGAGATCGATGCAATGCTAGCTATAAAGATCATTTACCCTATGCACGAGTCCAAGTGGCTAAGCCTGATGATGATAAGCATCAAAAGGGACAAGTGTATTTGTATTTTCATCAATTATAAAATGTTGAATGTCACCTAAATCAATGACCCATTCCCAACTTCATTCATTGATGAAGTCTTGACAGGAATCATAGGTTCTGAGATCTACACCTTCACCAATGGGTTCTCTTGATACCACCAAATCTAGATTGAAGAAGAGGACAAGCCCAAAGCAACCTTTTCAACTAAATGGGGCTATTTTTATTATAACATGATGCACTTTGGACTCTATAATTTTCCATTTATGTTCTCTAGAGTGGCGATCACCAAATTTAACGACTTCATCCATAAGTTCCTTTAGGTTTACCTAGATGACTGGATGGTGTATGACCTTATGAAGGACCATTATGATAACTTGCACCTAATGTTTGAGAGGTGCAGGTAACTTTAGATATCCCTAAATTTGAATAATTTCATCTTCACAACATCATTTGGAACCATGCTCCGGCACATCATTTTTAAAGATGGTCTTCTCATCAATCCCCTAAATATTGTGATCATCATATAGATCCAAACTCCTTCCACATAAAAATATCTTCATACCTTTCTTGGCCACTATGGGTATTATTGAAATTTTGTAAGGAGTTATGTGAGGATTATGGAACTACTAGAAGATATCTTATGCATGAATGACCCATTATACTAGGGTAAAGTACAAGAGGATGCCTTTGAGATTTTGAAGCTCAGATTGGCTAGTGTGCCTATCTTGAAATTTCTTGACTAGATGACCCCATTCTACATCCATGTCAACTCATCTAGATGTATGATTGGCACAATCCTATCATATCCTAGTGAAGTAAAAATGGATCACCCTATCTCCTTTACTATTATAAAATTAATAAAGGTAGTGTAGAACTATACCACAACTGAGCATGAGCTGTTCACCATGGTTTACGTCCTAAAAAAATTTAGACAATATTTGTTGGTGACCCCATTAATCTTATTAATATAAAATGAAGTAATTAATTACCTCATAAATAAGCCCATTCTCCATGGGTGTATTTGTATATGGATCATTTCATTTCAAGAATTCTAGTTCTCTATTGTTGTTAAGCTTTGAAAATATAACTTAGGCCTAGACCATTTATCTCATATAAGCTCCAATGATGTAACAATGCCTATTAAAGATGATATGTTAGATGAAAAAATGTATATAATCTATCATGCCCTTGAGGACTTGGTAGAGATAGCCACTTTTATAACATCTAGATTTGTGCCCCAAACAATGACCTAAGGCACTAGAATATTAGTCTAAGGGTGGACTTTTAATTTTGTATGGGCCAATTTTGGGCCTCAAATACATCTCATTATAATATCCTTGCCAACACAATAGACACTTGGGAATGAGGCAATCACTTGTTATGATTGTTGTTTTATCATATTATGGTACCAACTAGAAAATAACTAACTAATGACCTTTTATCTCAATCATCATTAGGAAGCGGGTGCATAGGATAGTCACAACTCATTAAAGGTAGGATAGTGGAGTTGATAGAATTATTACATCAATTGCTATCTCAACAACTAGTGTGATCCATTCCCCATGTCACTAAGATGCCTTGAAGCACTATAAAGTGGAGTTGTGTCTAGTTAAGAAGAGAGAGGAGATTGGAGTAGCGAAGCCCTAGAGGATTGGTTTCAGATGTTATGTTCACAATTATAGCTTAGATTTTAGTTTGGTATGCCTTTTATACTCCCCATTATAATTCCCAAGCTCATATATGAGCCTTTGGGCCTTTAACATCTTAAGATGAGCATTTTCTAAGTTCTTATTGACATATATATATATATATATATATATATATATATATATATATATATATATATATATATATATATATATATAATAGTTTAACTTTATTTAATGATGAAGGTCTTTGCACAATGTTTAATAGATTGAATTTTTAGATATATATTATGTTGAGCTCTTGTAAGATTTTGACCTATTTTTTGTATGGCATTCCTATAGATCATAAGGACTCCAACACCCTATATAGGAAAATATCTAAGTATGGATAAGACCCTAAACCTCACAATGATACCTATATCTAAGCACAAACCTAAGTCTAAGTCCCTTAGCTAGGTACCCCATTAACCCTTCAAGTGCCTAAATGACATTAAGCTAAGGGAACCAAAGGCTTGTACCCATGAATCTATCTACCTACATAATATCTAATTTCACTTAGTATATAATCGGTTCCCCCTAGGATGGATTGCATCCATGAATGTAATCAAAGTCCCTAGAGGATAGAGTTACACCATGACACAACTAACCTAACACAGGCCTTGATACCTTGTATATTTTAATTTGAGTGATTGTATAAGGATTGTGAATTATGTGAAATGATAATATTGTATTCAAGTGTGAAATGTTCAATGCTATAGGATTAGTCAAGGCTTGTGCCATGCTATAACAATTTTAGATTTGACGTGGATAATTAGATAAACACCAAACAAGGATGATGACTGAAGACACCTACTTTTATATAGCAACTTATCCTCATCTCACTACTTCTTGACACCTTCAAAAAAAACACTCCATTGATATATTTATAAGGAGCTCAAAATTTATCTAGTTTAAGCATCAAACACTTTGACCCATTTAACTTACTACGCACTATAGATTTAGATGTATGAACTCCCATGAACCATTGGATCTCCATTTGGTCTTAATCTTTAACATCATGCAAAAATGACTAAGTATGGGGACCATTAAAATCTACTTGGAAGGATAAATTTTCATAGATATATCATTTACCTCACTCACTCACATGTTTTCATATTTAAACCATAGAAATTAGGCAAAATACTAAACAACGCCATATGACCATTTTCTCTTAAAATGTTCACATGTTCAAGATATGACATCACCAAACTGAATAATAGAACATTTATTGCACTTAGACAATAAATGTATTTGAGCTCAGATTCATTTCATTTCATTAATCTTTGATGTGATAAAACATGGACTGTTAGATCCTTTTCACAAATTTGGCTGTGTTGAAACTTAGTGCACTTTTGTCTGAGGGACTAAATTTGAACCTAAAAATATTTTACTATGCTAAATTGTATGATATAAAATTTATAACATATGATCTTCTCAAATAAGAGAATCCAATCATATATCAATCTTCTCCTATAACCCTCACATGTGTGAGATATAATGACACTAAAAAAAACCTCCTCAAATTTATTTGCCATAGACCCAATTATTCATAGATGAACATAATGAAGAATAAAATGAATTAAATTCATTCACACAAGCATTAAAATCATCCTTCACCTCTGATAGGACCCATTACACATCCTTAAATCACATACTCACCCCTAAACATCTCTAACCATGCCAAAATTGAAGATCAACCAAACCTAAATCAAGCATACTAGGATAAGCATACTACACACTTTAACATTGACATTTATAATATCAAGGTAGCTCATAAACTCACCTAAAAACCTCCATGTCATCATTTAAAACTCTCCAAAAATATCCCATTTTATCATTCATGTCAACACCCATCATAAAATAATATACTGCTCACCTTTCTTCTCTCTCTTCAATCACTTTCACAATATGAACTTTCTCCCCCTTTGACATAATGATAAAGTGGGCACCAAATGACCTTGAGGAGGTAAAAATAATACCAATATGAGAATATTATCTGATAAAGATATTAAAAACTCCCCCTTACTTTGAGCTTACTTATTCTTACCTTGACAACATCCTCTTATTACATGCCAACACTTTTTAATAAAAAACTGTAACCAATGAAGAAATATCACACAATACATTGAAATATAATTTAAATCACAAAAAAACATATAAGAGGGAATCCCCCTAATATCTTTGAGCCATTTCACATCTTGAGAATCTTCAGATCTCTATACACCATGAAGAATCACCACATAGGCTTACTAGCCTCTTTTATCAAGCCACCTTAGGGATCACCAATAGATATTCATGCCACTAAAAAAATAGGAAAAATTCTATAATCCAACCTAATAACTCTCCTTTAAATACTCATGCCTTGATATTTTGGATAAACTAAGTAAAAACATCACATCCTAGGCCTATCTAGACTCTTTATAGCCCTACTTAGAACTTGCAAATCCCACAAATTTTAGGAGATGTACCTTCAACACTTTAAAATTCACATATAAATTACTATAATATTCCCCCACAATGAAACCAATTTTCATTACCTATAACTTATTATAAAACATACTTCCTTCATAAACCTACTAGCTAATTAAGACTCCATCTTGCCAAAAACTTGAATAACTTGAAATCCACAAACCCTCAGATATTTTTGAAGCTTTATTTTAAAAACCATTTGGCCTATTCAATATATTAATAATCCTCAGATCTCAAATCATAAGGTAAACCACTTTTCTAATATAGCCCAAAACCCTAGAATCTTAAAATAAATAGAGTCAACAAACCTCCTTCTGGTCAACATCCACCTCTGAAAGTTATTTTACACTTAGATATAACCATTACAAACTTATATACCAAGATTTGAGCTTTCATATCTTTAGGTACCCATACATCATATAACCCATTTTATGCCTACTTGCCCCTAAGCCAAAACTAAGAAAACTAAGAGCACTAAAAAAACTTCAATTTGTCTTCAACTTATCTTTAAACCATAAAACCACTTGGAACAAGCTATAGTAAGGTTATTAGACCTTTATGAGCATCAAAATTTTCTTTAAATTTCATCAATCTCATTAGGCCACTTGGAAACACCCATTTTGACCCTGTAGACACTTCATACACAACAACACTTGCTTCTCCACTAAAAGGAGTCTCTTAAGAAGCATAGATAGAGATACCCTACTTCAAAATGTCCAAGAACAATTTGAAACCAAGAGTTTCCCACAAATCCTCATATTCCTTCTCCTTTTTGGTCATCTGATACTTATAGTTCTTCTTCTTAAGCTTAAGAGAAGCAACATGATCAACCACTACAACATTATCCTTCTCTTCTAAGATGGAATTGAAAATACATGAAGACAACAAAGATTCATGGCATACCTTTTCATTTGAAGAATCTTCCTTGTAGTTTGGAACCTCATCACTAGGCACTGATAACTAATGTTCTTTAAATGAAACTTTCTCAACAATAATTAGATGTTCAATTATATCCATACTCACCTTAGAACTAGCCTCAACTAGTACCTTGGCCCTCTCCTTGAGCTTGATCTCTTTTTCCATAACAATACCAGACAATGAAATTCCTTAATACTCTTTAAATTTTGTATCATTCTCCACCATAGTAAATATATTAATTAGACCAACATACCCATCATGACTCATACTTACCACCTTTGGTTTTCATGAGTTAACTTGCCTTCTTCCTTGTACTCTAGGAGCCTAGTTGAACTCATTTTGACTTCATGGCCTTTGCTTGTAGAAACTAGTAATGTGAACAATCTTATCATAGTTGTAGCAAACCGTTCCTTTTGAAGTGAACTCAACTTACCCTACCTAATAATGACAAAATATTATAATGTTTCCTATGTCATAATAACTAAAACAAACTCTTTATTTTGAAGAAGATTCACCTTGCCTTAACTTATTTGGACACTGCTTAGGAAAGTGTCTCTCATCAAGATAGTTGAATCACTTAACTTTATGTACACCCTTTGATTGATGACCCCCATCATAGTTACATGTAAACTCATATATAATAGGTCTTTTTCATTCTCTAGATTTATGCCCAAAGTGATTACATGTGTAATAGTAACCATTGAAACCTACATGCCTCATGGCATTTGGTTCTTTGATCTAATTTGTCTTCAGTCTGCCAACACCTTCATTCTTTATCTGATGATTTATCTTCAAAATTATATTGTTCTTGTTCACATTAATCTTCATATTATCTTCAGTTACATTCTTTGGTTCTTATTTGTATTCAAGATAATTCTATCATTTTCATGCTTTTGACCATTCAGAATATTATCTAGATCACTTGAGCTCTTTTCAAATCTCATAAATTGCTTCACCTTACTAGATGTCTTCTCTAACTTAGATTTTAATGACTTATTTTCAATTACATTCCTTTAACATTTATATTCTTTATATTTCAAGCTTGTAGATAGTATTTCCAATTGATAAATGAGATGCTTGACCATATCTTCATGCTCCTTGGTGTCTCCATTCATTCTTACTTTATAAACACTAAATTTATCCTCATAGTCCTTGATTTGTGACTTCATCTTATTATTAATATTCTTCTCAATCTTTAGTTATTCAAGGGCATTCATCAATTTAGTCTCACAGTCCACCTCATCTGTATCAACATCTAAATCACTCCAAGTAGACTACTTTTGATATGAGAAACTTCCTTCCTTAGCCATGAAAAGGTATTCATCTTCAATAGGACCATCATCTTCATAATCATACTCTGAGTCACTATCTTCACTCTCATTTGATGAGCTATAATCTTTATTGGTGTAGAGACTCTTCTTGTTCTTGAAGGAATTCTTCTTGTTGTTATACTTTTTGAATCATTTTTTCTTGTATGTCTTCTTGTTTTCATATTGGTATTCACTATGTTCTTCATCATCATGCTTATGAGGTTACTTCCTAGCAAAATGTCATATTTCTCCACAATTGAAGCATTTAAAGGGTCATTTAACCTTATAATTTATTGAACCTATTTTCAATTTCCTTTTAAACAAAGCATTCAATTCATCCTCATCAATATCAAAAATGTCATCCTCCTTGGGTTTCTTACCTTTAACTTATTCTTAGGCTTCATATTTATCTTGAATGTTGCTTCTTTATTTGGTGGTATATCATCATTTATTATCATCTCATAGGTAGTAAGGATGCCGTGCAATTTATCCTTCTTCAACTTAGTAAGATCATGAATTTATTCTATAGCAAACACTTTTGAATCAAACTTGAAATAAAGAGACCTTAATACCTTTTGAACTATAGTATCCTCTTCAAGGTTCTCTCTAAGACCTCTGATGATGTTCACAATCTCATCAACTCTCTATAGAAAAGATTACACAAAATCTTCTTCCTTCATCTTTAGAATCTCAAATTCTGTTCAATGAGTCTATAACTATTCCAACCTAACTTTTGAGCCTCCTTCATAAATAGTATTCAAATTATCCCACAATTCCTTGGTAGATGTATAATGGATTACCTTGGTGTATTTAGTATCTAAAATACCACAAGTGATAGTATTCATTTCCTTAGAATTGTTATAAAACAACTTATTATCTATAACACTGAATGGAGGAAAAATAGATGAAAAATAACCATCCACAATAGATTGCCAAATGTCAAATCCTAGTGAAATTTTGTAGGTACTCATCCTTGCACTCCAAAAAGAATAATTAGATCCATTGAACATCGATGCTTTCTTAGTAGAGAAACCTCCTTGATGACTACCCATATTGTACCTTAGATCACCTTCAAGTTATCAAGCCTTTACCAAAGGACCTATTCTGATACTAATTATTAGAGGTACAATCACTAAGAGGGGGGATTCAATGAGCCTAGATAATCCAAATTCAATTTCAATCCTTTCAAACTCTTAATCAATTACCATAAACATATCACAAATCATGCATATCATTCATAGAAATGAACAAGAAAGACAATGCAAAATCAAGCACATAACACATGACATGTGTGGGAAACCCTATTGGGGGAGAAAACCCAATAAAATTTATAATTGGCCTAATTTCCTATAATAACAAGAACTAATTTAGACCAGATATAAATGATTAAGGAAATACTATCCCTTATTTAGTGAGATTACAATCCCACAAGGTGATATAAAACTTTTATAGATGAGCAAACACAACAATTAGAATTTTATCAAGTTTCACCTTGTAAGGAGGCTACAACCCCCTAGATGTTGAGAAAGCATAAAAAAACCTATGATGAGAACATATCTTAAATAATGATTGCCTCCCAATATGATGGAGATAAAAATTATATCATCTCTCTTCAACTTTTCACACTAGATGCATCTAAAGCCACCTTTTGGATTACTCTTTACTCCTTAGCAACAACTCTGTCACCATATAAACAACATGACCAAATGGTCATACACACAGTCGACACTTTGATTTGTGATATATCTCTAAAATCAGCCACGAATCTCACATAGACATCATATATCCTTCACTCACACTCAAAGCATCCAAAACATCCATTTAGATCACCCTAGACCTCTTTGTTCATCCTCAATTTACAAGAGCACTATTAGGACATAAAAAACATGACCATAGGTCATACACATAGTCCTAAATATCCTATACTCATCAAATAATAAATTAGGAACACACCCTCTCTTCTTTCCTTCACACCAATTCTATCTATACTCACCAAATCCTCTCATAAGTCTATAAACCATCACATTTGGTTTCATTTATTATAGAGAATTCGTGATCATCACCACCTTGGTTAGCCAATAGGAATGCATTAACCCTTAAGGCATATGTCACATTGAAACACAGCTAAATACCATCCATACAGGTCAGCCATAGGACCCATGGGTCACCCTCAATCAGCAACATCTTTCAATTAGACTTTATAATCCCTTATAGGTCTCATGGAGACCTATTCACCCATTTAGCATTTCATTGAGTAAAATAAGAACATAAGATCACTTTAACTTGCATAGTTCCAATCCACATTTCCCATTTGACATTCTTAAATGCTTATAGTCATAATTACACTCTTCTATGCAAGTTCAATCAACTCAAACAATAGCCTTATTCATAAGGATACCATGAACAAACACATAGTTAACTTCATAATCTTGTTTCATATTAAATATTGATTGGTCAAGATTCCAAATACCACACATATCATCTAAAATGAATCACCAATAGGTAATTCATCATGATACATCTAAACAACAACAAAATAAGGATAAACAACATTCTTATGTCTCTTGTAGAATAGAGTCAATCACATAGTCAACTTTAGATCTCAATATCTTTGTTTGTATATACATTCAGACCTCCTAATCACATTATTTGGATGTGCCATGGAGTTATCTTCCACTTTGATTTTTACTTCATCTTCAAATTTGTTTTATGGCACAAACATTGAGCACTAGTTTTTCCTTCATTAATTTTGAAATTTCAATGGTCACAGTTAAAACCATGGACACTATGCTATCATCTCGTGTCCTCACTACTTGGAATAATCATGCATCATCAATATTATTATAAGGAGCTCAACATTTACCTTTTTAAACCTGTATCTCTTTGACCTCTTGACTTTAATATGCACTGTTGATCTTGATTAGTATGAACACCTGCTTATTATTGATCTTCTGAAGAAGCTTGGTCTTTACCTCTAGTCAATGTTAAACATTAAACACTTGTCCTCATCTCATTTCTTCCTAACACCTTGGAAAAAACATGATACATTGATCTTATTTTAATAATCTTAGTCTTTACCCAATTTAATCATTGAACACTTTTATTGATTTGACTTACTATCTACCATAGATCTAGATGTACAAACTACCACAAACCATTGGATCTTCATCTGGTCCTAATCTTTAACATCATGAAAAAATGACTATGGGGACCATTGTAATCTACCTGGAAGGCCAAATTTTCATAGATATATATTTTAACTCACTCATTTGTATGTTCTCATATTTGAACCATAAAAACTAGGAAAAATAATGAACAAACCCATATGACCATTACCTCCTAAAACTTTCACACATGCAAAATATGTCATCACCAAAATGTTTACTTGGATCTTTTTTATACTTAGCCAAAAAAAATATTTTATATTAGATTCATTTCACATTTTTGATCTTTGATGTGATAAAATGTGGACCATTATATCTTCTTGTCAAATTTGGATAAGTGTTGAAACTTAGTACACTTCTATCTGAGGGACCAACTTTGCACCCACATATCTTTTTTTGTGCTAAATTACATGATCTAAAATTTGGATCATATGATCTCCTCATATAGAATAATCTAATAATTTATTATTATTCTCTTTAAACACTCACATGTTTTATATATAATGACATTAAAATGCATCCTCATATTTATTTGTCATAGAGCCAATTATTCCTAGATGAACATAATGGAGAACTAGATGAATTCCACTCATGCACACAAGTACTCTAATCATCATTAAACTTTGATAGGACCAATTTAACATCATAAAATCACCATAATCATCCTTAAACATCTCTAACCATGTCAAAATTTAATATCAACCAAGCTTACTTGAAGCATACTAGGACAAGCATACTACACACTTTGCATTTGATATTTAGACTATCAAGGCACTTCATCCACTCACTTGGAAACCTATATAACATTATCATGAAATAATTAAAAAATATATAGTATAAATGTCATGAATCATGATAAAAAATTAATTATTTTATTTTAGTGCCTCTCTTTCATCTAATGAGAAGAGCTTAAAGACTATTGGAGCTAATTCAAGCTAACTGATTAATGATGGACTAGTCCTGATTGGACCAAATAGATGGTGAAGCATCCCTTGATAGGTGGAATCTCATTGATTATCCTAAAATAACAGTTTACCTCTTCTCTCTTCTCCCATTTCTCTATATTACCCATTCTTTCCATTAGAAATGATTTTCTCTCTGATTTTTTATTCTCACAAGGACTCTTTGATCTTGAAGAGTAAGGAACTCTATGAGATATTGTAAAATATGCTCATTTTGACTAGGCTTAAACCTATCAATAATTTTTAATAACTAAATCTTGATTCAAATAAAAAATTTATATATCTTTCTCTTACCTTGGATTTGTATCTATTGAGTTATAAACTATGGTATTATGTGAATGAAAATGTTCCTCATCCATGGTCCTCCTTTCTGACCTCTTTTAGGGTGTTTTCAAGCTATTTTCAAGTCTAGACTAATGTTATTTTCATATTAATAAATGATGAGTGTGAGTCTATATAATTAATCTTTGCCTTTATCCATTACTACCTAAATCCCTTTTATGAAATACTTATTAAATCATCTAGATCTTGAGATTGTGTGAACTAGAATTGTCTTATGAAGATCTAGTGTGGGTTCAATATTATGGTAGTTTCCCATTTTTATTTGGTGCATCACCTTTTATCCTTTGTAGGAGTCCTTATCCTCTATCTAACCATTTTTTTAGTGAAGAATTAGTTTAGTATTATTTTTAGGTGAGTATCAAAGAGGAATCTGACCTTCGCCAAAGTTTAAGCCCCACCATAGGTGACTCACAGTTTGGGGTTATTCCCATAGTTATACTCAATTAGAAGGGAACCTGAATAACTCCCTCCTAGAATGCAAATTTGAGTGGTAATAGTTACCATGTGAATCCCTAAGGGGGGAATTAGGAATTTTTTCTCCCCATTAAGCATGGTGGGGTTGATTTTGGATATGTATTAGGTGATTTTGCATTTGAATCATTTGATTTGCATTATTTATTTTAAATTTATGCATTTATTTAAGTGTTTTGAATAGAATTTGATTCATTTGAGTCATATTTTAGCTATTACATGCAACATTTGATGTATTAGAGTTATGTGAGGTATTAATATCTTGAGATGTATAATAATCATGGGATGAAGTAGTATAATTCACCACACTAGTGGCATGATAAGCATCAATAGTGAAATAAGCATTGGTAGTGAAGAAAAATTGATAACATGAGATGCACTAGTAGCATGGATATGGATGTGTGTATTTTGAAGAGCCCCACTAGAGGTTAAACCTACCATATTTATAGAATACTTGGTATGGAGGTAATATAATACATAGAGGATGATATCATAGTGTGAGAAAGAGACATTATAGAGGGGAAACATTGGGATGAAAAGAAAGGACGTATCCCAAATCTTTAGTAAAATCTAGGGGGAGGTGAATGGGGTTCTCCTATATGAGGTCCCATCATGATGTTATAGATGGTTTAGGATATTTTCCTATATGTTTAGGATTTTCATTAATGAAAAATATCATTTTAGTTGTGTACTCAAGGTCACACTCATCTTTTAATGAAAACAAGGGGTTAAGTGTCATAGAAGAATAAGGATGAGTCCCATAGTTGGTAGTGTGGGTGGTAACATAGATATTGATTTGATCCATGGTAGATGTCATCAAGTGTGTCTTAAGAAACAAAATGGGATTTATGAAACTCATCATGTTGTTTTTATTCAATTTTATATTATCTCAAATAAAAAATTCATGATGAAAGAGGGAATCTATTTTTTTTTTAGAAACGAGGATCAACTAGTAGGATACTAGGTTAAAACAATCAACACTATTCTATAATATAGTAGTTAGAATAGGATACAAGAGACACAGTCAAATAATTCAACTATGTATTTTAAGTGGTTTAATTGATAAAGTTTAAAAGACACACAATTATACAAATCAAATATGTGATGAAGGTAAACAAAATAGGTAGTCTGTAAGAGATTGAGTCAAATAGAACAATTGTGTTATGTATGAAAATAGAGATTGTAGGAAATAAAGTTGAGTAGGTCAAGTGTGTTATAAGGATAAAGATAAGTTTTGACAATTATGACTCTAGATGATCTAGTGTTAAATTTTAGAAAACTTAAAATAAACACATAGGCAACTGGGTTAAACTAGTTAATACAATTGTAACACACATCATAAACCTTGTACCAATGCTAGTGAAATCAATCCTAAATGTTCTATATTATAATTTTATAAATAAAATTGATAGGGATTTTCCCTTAGAAAGGGACTGTAAAATTTATCTAAGGATGGTTTCAGGTTGTTAAGGCTGAAAAGGGTCTATATTGGTGATGGTACTAGATTGATATTGGGGCCTACCCCATCACTTCATGATCCCTTAATGATAAGGGTGTTAGGTGTTTTACCAATGTATACCATAAAACACATATTTATACTCAACCCTAACTTGAGTTAACTTCCCCTTTGGTGATTAAATCCAATCATGTAGACCTCAGATATAATTTTTTAATGCCTTTTGATATTATGTGGTTTGGAAGTGTGTGAATAAAATAAAAATAATTTGATGAAATTGATATATTAAAACTTCCTATTCAGTCTATGTGTGATACTCTAATCAAGAAGGCATCAAAATTAAAGATTATTTAATTACTAGTAATATGAGTTAATTCATTTTCTTGAAGAGTATAGGGTCAATTTAGTCTATGGAGTATGTAAATAGTATAGAATAGAATCGATTGGGTCGATTCTATCTACTAAGACAAGGGCCAAAGGAATATAGTAGAACAAGTTGATTGATTTTCCTAGACAAGATGCAAATATTAAACTAATTTGATCCAGTCAACTTAGTTCACTGTAGGGTTACAAATTTATAGACTAAAAACTATGAAAAATAGGACTAAAATGAAGAAAATAAATGAATGAGCTAGTGAGAATGAACCTAATGATTTTAAAGATGTTGAACTTATTATAATTTATATTGTGCCATATAGATGAATATTTTTAACCTATCAATAAATTTGACTAGCTCAAATGATTCTAAAAACCTATATGAAAATAAAATTGAGTCGAGTGGATAGATCCAATTACCTGTGGTTGAAGATGATATGAATAAAGTGAAATAGAGTTGATCAGATAGATTATATGTTAAATCTATGCACAAACTATTATACTGAGTCAATAAATTTGAACTAATGATGTAAAAATGAAATAAATAATAAACAATAATAAATGAAAGTGTGGAATAAAAAATATAAGGGTTAGTTCATGTCGGGTTCACCAGAATATATGACAAGGCAAAGTGAAGTTGATTTACAAATAAATCCTAGCTCAGAGAAGATAAATCTCACTAGCCCATCCACTTGTTGGTACATTTAGATAATAGGTCTCATGACCTCATGAGAAATATCAATCCACTAGACCTAAATAAGGGGTCTCTTACTACACAATATCACTAAAGAGGTTTATAAATCCTATAGTCAATCAATACCACATAATAACCCTAGCTACCCCCTATGGTTTCTAACAAAGTAAATGACAAAGTAAAGTAAATCTAATCTAGTGGTCACCAAATCTTATGGCACAAATGAGGATAATAAACATGAAAGTAAATGAGCAAATAATAAATCTAATCAATTAAATGTAGATTTAATCCTAATTCATGAAAAGAGAAACATATTCATAAATTAACACATATAAATATATCTATTAGTAAAAGAGGAGCAAGAGATGGGAATAGTTACCTTGAAGATGAACCTCTTAAGCCTCAATATCTTCCTTGGATAATGGTGATTTCAAATAGGTTATTATGGTTTGTAAGGATAACAAATATAGATGATTTTTGAGCTACATGAATTCTCTTATGTATATAAAAAACTTTTACCACAAGATGAGATTATTCTCTCCAAAGGAAGTATGGAACCCTAAGCAATGACTACATAAGTAGAATGATGGATAAGAAGATGCACAATTAAATTATTATATCTATTTGTCTCTTATTAAAATGTCAAAAAGGATGTGTGTATATAGATGTATCTAACCCTAAACCCTTTCCAAAATTTAGCTGACATAGTCAGCCCAGTCAACCTAGTTGTTTAGGAAATAAAGTAGTTAGGTCCTAGACTAAATTAGTTGGGCCAGCTTGGTCCCATAACATGCTCATTTATAAGAAAAATGTCGTCCCATTTTATTATGTTTTATGGATAATAAAAAGAGGTTTTGGCTTAGGTAGGGTATATTTAAGGTGGTGAATTTCTTGGAAGAGCATGTAAGGGAGGTGTCAAAACTTAGGGAAACATATAGGAGAGGTTGTGTTGTTTTAAGTGGTGGTATAGGGAAAAAAAATCTTGTGAAGCACCAATGGTCTTCCCACCAATTTCCTAGTGCACCCTTTAATGCACGCACTTAGAGAGATTAATACTCGATAGGTTCTTGTAAGAGAGAAAACATCAATAATTGATAAACTTTAAAAATATTATGTGTATAGAAAGGGCACATACAAATTGTGCATGAGCAAGGAAAAATACACAATACTTAAAAAATTTCAAAATGAAAACATCTTTAAAAGAGACTAAAACATGAAGATATAACTATTATTGATAATATTAATGGGGTCTATTATCAACATATCAAGTTTGATAAGAATAATTATGATATAATTTATAGCACCACATTTCTTTAACAGTTGGATCATAATACATATGAATTAACATACTCTCTATTGATGTTATAATATTGTGGGTACCTAAAACTATCCATTACATGTGGACCATAATTCATCCCCATGGTCAAATGGATATTAGATCAGTATCCACATTTGACATTAAAATTTGGGAAGCATTGGTTAGCCGATTGGAATGTAATGTTAAATATTACAAATATGTGTATCAAATTTACTATTAGGGATAAGGATATTTGTATAAAACATGATGGATATGATCATCCTCTGTCACTAATGGTTTTTGGTAAACAATTAAATAGAAACATTGATGAGGTAACAATGCGTCACTATAGACAAAGGTTGAAAAATGTCTCAAATGATCCTATACATTTTTATGACAAGGATTTATTGGATTAGTCCTTCGAAAAAAAAATCAAATATTAAAAAATAAAAAAAAATTAAAAACATTCAAAAATCCAAAAATATGCAACACTTCAATTTTTTATTAGCTCTTTGGAATCTATATTTTTGGCTCCATGTTAGTAGATATAATATCATGTCTATCTATATACACAAATATGTTTTTTAAACATCCTTATAGTGTGATAAATGCATACGTAGGCACATGATATATACACATACAGATGTTGGGCCTTCCCTCTACTCAAGTTATTAGTATATTGGGGGCATATATTTATTTGATCATGATACACCCCTGTTATATTATTATATGATCATTTTTAGTATCATGTTTGATCTTATGTAATTACACATTCCTTTATCCATGTTTATATATTTTTCAGTGTACTTGATATGCTATATACTTAATTTTTTAATTCATAACACATATATCTAAGAACTAATATGATATGCTTATGTTAGTTTGTTATGATTTCATGCTTTTATTTTTGTACTTCCTTGAGTGTTTTTCCTTCTTTTGCATTGTATTACTTGTTTCATCATTTTAATATGCTCCACTGATTGTGGCCTATGTGCTTTTGTTTGGTTATTTATACATTTTAATATGTCATTATTTGTTATATGTGGAAATTTGAACATATAATTATATGATTTGTGTAAATTTGAATAAGGCATGTCCCTTGTATGAATTATCCTTAAATTTTTTTATTTTTTATTTGCTTTTGAGTGATCTTGTGTGCATGTTTGATTGATTATTGATCTTTTAATATTAATATATATAAATTCCCATGATTTAAATCATTCATCTTAGGACTTGATGTGATCACATACTATGTAAATCATTTATATATCTACCAAGACATGATACTCCCATATGTTACATGATCAATACACATATTATACAATTATCTTATGATTTTGAGGTCAGGTAACTATTAGTTTCTACTTCCCTCACCTCAAAAGGGGTGGCATGTCAAAGGGGTCATGTCATAGAGTCATGGCTTCCACATTTTCATAGTTTCCTATTTCTGTGGGGGCATGTCAAAAAAAGTCACAACCTCAACACTTCTTTATAATTCAACATCTATAGAGTACATTAGGGGACTAATATGGAAACATATTCTCCACACTTATACGAGTTCTCAGATTCTCTAGATTTAATGGGGGCATGTCATGAGAACATATCATCTACACTTTCAAAAAGATTCAAATTTGGCCAAATTTAATAGTTATATGATTTAAATACATATTTGTGGTAACATTACATACATTGGTACCATTATTATACCCAAATTTTAGCTTGAGACATATATGAGGTGAATATGCCATGTAAAGGGAACCTAAAATTACAAAATCAAGTCAGTTTCTATATTTCAAATAAGAGTATTATGGATTGTTATGATACCTAGGATGAAATTTCATAGATTTTATTGAGCCAATATATTGTCATAGTTGGTTCATATTTTGTAAAGGTTGAGGTGTTTAAATCACTAAATATTACCAATTTTATAAGCTAAAATTGATTAAATCATCTAAATTCACCATATTTATAGGATGGATTGATTAAATAATCCACCTTCACTATATATATAGTGTGTTTTGATTGGATCACTCACACTAGCTAATTTATAAGTATGATTGGGTTATCAAATTAAGATAAGATCAATGGTTGTGTGGAAATTAACCTTTTTACCAAGGTTGGGGGCATGTTTTCCTCTAATACACACAAACACACACACACACACACACACACTCTCTCTCTCTCTCTCTCTCTCTCTCTCTCTCACACACACACACACACACACACACACACACACACACACACACACACACACACACACACATCCACTTACAAGTTTAAAAATTGTCATAATCTCAGCTCTAATACTTCATAATGAATCATCTCTTCAAATTAAATTACCAAAAGTCAAGATGGTTACACTGACACACAAGTGTACTCATAGCATTTCTATCTTTACTTTAAAATCATTTAAGATTCCTTAAATTTAATATTTCATACTTTGATTATATACTATAACATGCTCTTAATTTCAATTCAATCACCAGTAAAACACTCAAGTTGGGCTCATGCAAAGACAAGGTGTGTCATACTTACCCAAGTACACATTTGTTTTCCTTTAAAATAGTAATTTCATTACTAGATTTAGGGGGAATGTAGACACTAAATATGAGTTATATAGTACCTCAATATTTTACATTTTTAAAATACCCATCATGTTTGTACCCTTTAGTTATAAGATATTATCATTGTCAAAAGGTTCACATTCACTATCTCTTTGTGCCATATTGTTTATCTCTTAGTTAAACCACTATTATTATGACTAGGCCTTATATACTATGAAAATTTATATAAACCTAATAATTATCATTATATGTCAATTTTAGATGTTTACCTATTTTATAGCTTCCCAAACACTTGTTTCCTAGCTAGATGCCTACATCGATGCAAGTGTCCATTTTTCAACTAAATTTATAGCGCTCAAAAGTTATCCAATTTACAAATGAAATGTATTCTAAAGGTCTACCTAAGTTATTTAATGCAACATAATTTAAAAATGGATTGGTAAATATATAATATAACCCCCATTCATTCCTCACCTGACAAATACTAGGAACTCATAAGTCAACTTACCAAGGACTCAATGAAGTATTCAAGTGAGTAAATATGATCTATTCATCCCTTTTTACATATTAGTCATAGGAAAAATATCTCCATAAGTCTAAACTACTAAAGGATAAATACATGATTTAGATTTTCCAAGTTACAAGATAGCTCACTCTATATATTTTATTATCCCACATTGCATCCTTATGCACACATAATACAACACATAGGAGAGATATAAATAATCATGATGCCTTATTTGTATTATTGGCTATTTAGGCAATGCCCATTAAGATAATGGTCCTTGGGGTAACTTGACACTTTGTTCTAGCTACCCATTTTCCCATAGTCATTATAAGGGTGAGGAAGCTAGGGATTGATTATTCAATGAATAACAATTGCCTATGTACATAGTATTTATAAATTATAATAAAGGTGATATTAAAAAAAAGGCTTTAGTTGGTCACATCTATATCCAATCACTATTCCATACCATACACCTTCACCTAATTCAAACACTAGCATCTATGCAAATATCTAGATCAAATACAAGCATTTAATGCCATAGAGTGTAAAATTCTAAAAATTGATGATTTTTCTAGTATCTTGATCCAATCCATTTACATCTTATTTCAACCTAGATCTGCATGCACATAGTAAACAAAGTGCTTTTGTTTTTAATTCATTGCAATGTAGATCAATATATATATATATACTTTCTATTTTTAGAATATAATAGAATATATCACTATTTAAGTTAAGAATATTGTTTATCTAAGTTTTCAAATTAATATCCTAATATCGATATGTTTATCACCCTTGTGTTTTATTATTTCTATATATTTAACCCTAGATACTTGTATCATAATTTAGGTTTAAATAGTTTTATAGGTTTGTTTTAAATAGACAGTCTTTATTTCATGTTAATATTTATATGTCTTACTAATATCACGTGATAATTATATTTATAGTATTATTTATCTTTTGTTGTTTATACGTACTCTTATTGTTAAAGGTATCCTTTTATATTTTTTTATTAAGTGGTCTTGTGGTTAAATTTAATATACTTGTTTTATGACATAAAAAATGTCATTATTAATTAGAGTCTAATGTATGTCATTATTTGTCATATAAAAATAAAACTTATCTTCTCATGTCATAAAAAATATGTTTTCAATTGTCAAAAGTACAAAAAATATCAAAAAATAAAACCTCGGGGATGTATTTTCAGTAGGATTCAATGTCTGATGAGTGTGTTAAGCCTCTAGGGGGTTTATCCTCAAAAATTCATACATATGTACTTCAAGTCCTATTTCACTAAGTAATAAGTGTAATAGGAGGATGGAGGCAATAGAGGTTAGTATAATTTCATGGACATCTTATCAACTGCTAATGATGAGGCCACATAATTTTTTAGTGGCATTTTTAATCAATTTTTTAGTTAGTGTTTTGTGGCGTGTGTTAGAGAATAAGAATAGAATTACATCCATGTTCACATGTGTTTTTGTGTTTATATTTTGTTTAATAAACCCATTTAACAAAATTTTGGAAATATTCATATTATAAATAAGTGAAATATTCAATGTTAAAAGAGTATTTCAAGGTAAACTTGACATGGATGGCTATCTAGATAGTTATGAGATATAGGAATAATGAGGATTTAGAATTCAAAAACCCATAATATGGGAATAGAATCACATAATTTATCTCACAACTACAACTTCACGAGGGTAAATAGAAAAATTTATTAATTTTTTCCTAGTATGAACAATGATATGTTTCTATTCTCCCATGTTCACACAAAGTTGGGGAATGTTATAAATTTAGTGTTTCATGGTAATATATGTATGTTTGAAATTACATTATTTGGATAATATAATATTTTAATGTGCAAATAATAAAATGATTTATTAAAGACAATTCATATAAAGATACATAAATTATATTGTGAGTGTTTCTAGGAGATAGAATGAGAGAATAAAGGAGGACATTATGTATAGTATAGTTGTTGAATATTATCCTTGACTCTCATTTGTTGGAGATCATTGAGATACATAAAATTTAATCCTCCATAATAGTAATATGTCCTAAATGAAATGATGATTATTATTGCTGTTGTTGTTGTGAGTATCCCATTATGTGAAGAATTCTTATTGTGTTTTATTTTTAATAAGAAAAATCTATCCAAATATTTCACCTTTAAGATTCTATAATCCATAGTGTTAGAACAAGACTTCCCAATTAATTATATAAATAGTGATTGGAAAATCAAAATCCATACATTTAATCAAGAAGTCTTGTTTTGGTATTTGATTTTTAATGTGTGTGTGTGTGTGTGTGTGTGCACGTGCGCACGCGCATGCGTGCGTGCATGTGTGTGTGTGCGTGTGTGCGTGTGCATGTGTGTGTACGTCTATGTGCATGTGCGTGCGTGTGTGTGTATGTGTGTGCATGTTCATGTGTGTGCATGTGCGTGTGTGTGCGTGCATGCGTGTGCGTGTGCGTGTGTGTGTGTGTGTGCGCGCGTGTGGGTGTGTGTGTGTGTGTGTGTGTGTGTGTGTGTGTGTGTGTGTGTGTGTGTGTGTGTGTGTGTGTGTGTGTGTGTGTGTGTGTGTGTGTGTGTGTGTGTGTGTGTGTGTGTGTGTGTGTGTGTGTGTGTGTGTGTGTGTGTGTGTGTGTGTGTGTGTGTGTGTGTGTGTGTGTGTGTGTGTGTGAAACTTAATTATCAAGGACCTTTAATATCATGAAATGGTTTAATTAAATAACATTTATAAATAGGGTTAAGAGATGCAAGGGAAATAAGAAAATACAATTGGAAAAAAATATTACATTGGTAATAAAATACATGTTTTATTTTTATATTGATGTTTTTAAAAAATCTATTAGTCATTATTATAGTAAAACTATATCCAAGAAATGGTTTACATTTATTAGTTACATATTTATGAAATAAGTAATATTTCAAAAAATATTGCATGTGCATATTTTGTTTTCTATGAAAATGAGGGCACATATATAGTTGTGTTTTATCTAAATTTGGAATTAAAGGTGCATTAACCATAATTAAAATAAACTATTTTTAATGAAAATATATGTTTTGAAATAAATTTAAATTATTAGAATGAAAGGAAAGTACCAAAATAAATAAATCTCAATCGAATCAAAGAATAATAACTATGAACAATACAAAAGAATTAGTTTTTTACGATATCTGATGTGAATATGTGAAACTAAAGTGTGGTTGGAAATGATAAGCAGAGACTAATTTCGTAAGTGTAAAAATAATTTTAAATATAACTGATGAGGGTCAAGATCAATGGAAATGCGACATGATTTACAAGTACTATTGTCATCTACTGGTCAATTCTATCCTCTACATGAAAATAGGGAAATTATGGCATGATACTTTGTGTTTTCTTAAAAGATGCATGTATGAATAATATTGAGCTTTAGAAGTGCATGAATCACCTAAAAATCACTTCTTGAAATAATAATACCTTATATAAATTTCAATAACTAAAAACCTATAAATTTAAAATGAGGGAGTATAATTGGCTGAGTTAAACCCAATGCTTATGATGATTGATCACTAACTACATATCTAATACTCTAATTAAAGAAATCAAGCCCATTTAGTTTTCCCACTTGGAGTGCATTGTGAAATTGTACTCTTTTTGCTACATCAATTCATATAGAGATGACTTGATTACTTACTTATCTTAACTTGGAAAAAATAGGATCTTTAATTAGATAAGGACAGCTTCAAATTATTGGAATTATATTTTATAAGAATAGGGAATTTTTTATTAGTGTATAATAGTCTAAGTGTACCTCAATATTCAAATTTCCAAAGTGATATAACATATGACTTTGATGCACCTTTATAACAATAAAAAAGGAGGAATCACTATACTAATTATCTTAAAAACATGACCCAACATATAAAGGAGGGCCTAAATATGGAAATAACCATTTTTAAGGATGAAGGTTAGTATTGACCTATATTGGCGAAAACCTACTACCACTATTAACCTAGACTGGTTGATTTTGTCATGAAGGAAAACACATGAAATTTTAAATCTAATATGTTAATACAAATTAGCATAGGGTTTTGTAATGATATAAATGTTTATGTATATATAATATAGAAAATTGGAAAGGAATAGGTTCGTATAGTTTCTTAAGAGAGACTGAGGTAAAGAAATTAGTCTAATTTAAGTATTCAATTCAATTACAATTAAAGTGGGAAAATTTGACATTATCAAGTACATTCATGAACAAATTTGAGTCACTACATTCCCCCCTCCATTTAGTCTAGAAATTTAATTACCAAAATAAAAGGAAATATATACCTAAGTGTTTAAAACACATGATGTCTTTGGGAGAATATCCAATCATGCAAGGTGTTCCATGGAATCTCATACAATGATGTAAAAGCAGTTAATGTCCATATGTGAGATTAAAAATTGAAATGTATGAAAAGATTGAAAATAACAATGAATGAGTACACATGTATGTGCGAAACCCATGTTTATCTTGTAAATTTTATTGGAGATGATGCTTCCTTGAATAATTTCATATTTGGTTCTTCTCATGAAAAATTTAGAGAGAATTGGTTCCTTGGTAGAACCAATGGTAAATTTGAAGTTGATCAAACACCAATTTTAATTAAACATGAATAGAAAATAAAACCTATTAAGGGATGTATAAACCTCAATTTATATTTTTAGTATTTTTAACCCCAAGATAGAAATGGGTTGGAATCCACAATGGATCCACATGAAATACTTTTAGATGGAACTAAACATATAAGTTTTGAATTTGCACTTTAATTGAATCAACCACTATAGAGGGATTGTATCAATTGTCATTTGTTTATTTAGTTCCTTATTGTAAGGATCACAAGATAATGGATAACATCCATTCTCCTATCATGTCCATAGATAACAAACAATATTAAAAATATTGCATAAATCTATATCATTCCTCTTGAATTTTGAAAATAGTGTAGTTTGCATGAATCTGTACCATTCCTCCATTGTAATAATCAAAAAATCTATAATTGATTGTAGATACAAATTTTAAAAATATATTTAAATTTTTTCCATGAATTTTAATTATGCTCATAAAATTTTATGAATATTTACTATACTTCTATAATGTGAGTGTGTATACATGGCATATGCCCCCATAATTTATACCAATGATTGAGATTTAAATCATTATGAATTATTTGAAATTGTATTATGTATCCAACACTTATTTTTTTCATGGAAGCTTATATCATGTATGAAAACTACACTGAAATTCCTCCATTTTGAGGTGAGGGAATGTGTATCCTAAAATATCCTCATCTCAAAATAAAATTTAATTGTGTCATGTTCAATAATATGTAACCATTAAATATCATAGCATATGTGAAAAGTATTTCAACATAGCATGATATGTAAAATTAAAATAATGCAGGTAACATATATGGCAAAGACTATAAACTATATAAATGAAGCACACAATATTACATGTATTAAAAACATACACACTATGTAATTCATGATATGGATCATTACACTAATAAAACTTGACAAGATCAATAAGAACATAAACACAACAATCAAAATGTCATAAAAAATATCAAGGGCCTCATATAAGGGACATGTTAAAATGTCACACAAGTAAATATTACATTCAAAAAGGACATCAATAATATAATAAACAAGGTACATGTTCAAATGTGCACAAAAAAGGGTCCAAGGGCCATAATAAATGGATATGTTCAAATGTCACACACACAAAGAAAGGGACAAGGGACACAAGAAATGGACATGCTCAAATGTCTCACATACCAAATAAATATCACATAGATATGTTCAATAAATTTTACACAAGGGACAAGGTAAATACATAATAGACAAATAAAAGTCTAATATACTATGTACATGTGACATCAGCAATAGAGCACATAAGTAGAAAGATATTCTACACCATGTATATGTAATGTGATAATATCTTATAAAATAAATTTTTCATTTTCACATTATAATATAGAGATGTTAGTAAGACATTTTTAAAGATTATATAGATTATCAGTATAGGAGTCATATAATGGTGACACCTGTAAACATTGTAACCTTTTGATAAGATGCCTAATTTAAAATGGTTATTGGGTAGAAGAAAGTCAAACATCTTAATCCATGTGGAATATATATGTCCTACCTAACACTCATAAATACCAATGAAATAGATGTTATATAAAAATAGTATGCTATCTACCAATCATAAGAAAAATAACATATAAAAATGGATGTAAACTAGATGTCTAATCATGTTCAAGTCTTGATTTTATATTTTTAATGTTTTTGTGTTTTTGAAATACTTAATTTTTTTATTTTTTATTTTTTAAACTTAGAACAAAATAAAGTAACCATGAGTTATAAATTATAAGAAAATGGAAGGAACTTGAACAATCCATCACATGTGTCAATGTAAAATATGTACCATAAATTATGGCATGATAATATATGAGTAATATGTCCCCTATGTATATGTTATTTAACTATAAATTATGATTAAAATATAATATATGTGTGGAGTAATTATTGTACATCCTTGTCTCATCAAATGTACACTTTTCAAAGTATGTAACATGCATGTATGAGCAAAATAACATATAAAATAAATATTTTGCATGAATAATTATTATTTTGTATATAGGAAGTGAGTTAAATTTAGAAAAATGGAACATGTATTAAGGCTCAATTTTTTCAAATTTTAATTTAAATATAAAAAGGTACATATTAGGATCAACTAATTCATGACAGTACTGATAGTCAGTTCTTACCTATATTGGTTGATATTTTCCTTGACATAAAATGTAGTTTGCTCAGTGTAGATTGTAGTAACAATAAGGTAGATGGAAATAATTTGTAGTATAGACCACTATGTTGGTTTTTTTAGATTTTTAAAATGAAAAATAAGGGCCAAAAGGCCAAAAAGTAATAAAGAGACAAGGGCTAAAGTAATTGATAAAATTGATCATATGTGTAAGAAGTAATTTAATAACACGATGAAAAAAATAAGTAGTTTAAATATTTTTATCATGGATTAACTATGTTAATTATATTATTTATGCATATACATGATGATCATACTAGTTTTCAAAAGTTTGCTTTCTTTTATAGCTAACTGATATCCCTTGTAACTGATATTTATGTAATGACAAATGGACACAACTAATTGGGTTCAAATTTTCCTTTATTTACTTTAATTACATTTGTGTTTTTTTTTTTTTTATAAATTTTAATACTTGATCTCCCACATTAAATTCTTGGTTATGAATATTTTTTTGTATGCATGTTTGATATGGTCCTGATATATTATAAGGTGTTCAATAGCTTGAATATGTTTGTTGTCAATAATTTATAATTCATGTAATCACTTTTCCCAATATTCATGATGGAACATGATTAATTTAGCTATGATTTTGACATTATGGATTTTTTTTTTTCATATTCATCACATTCTTTTTGTATTATAGGTCAGTAGTAAGCTTGTCATGATAATTTATGAGACATAACTTTACCACTAAAATTACCACCACATGCATTATCATTCAATTTAATTATTTTTATTTTATATTATTCATGATTTAAGCATAAAATTAGTTTCTCATCAAGGCATATTTTAATTAAATACCTACCAATAATAATGTAACTTGTAGCCTCATATTGTAATTTTAATTTTTCATTATGCACAAAATTTTCTAGTATTGCCACTTTATATATATATATATATATATATATATATATATATATATATATATATATATATATATATATATATATAGACACACACACACACACACACACACCATTATGAATTAACTAAAATGTGATTAATCTCCCCTTATATCTATTAAAATGTCTAGAGAGCACCACTCTTTCCTATTAGGTTAATTAATTAAACCTTATATTGCATTAAGGTCTCATACTCATATTTGTAAATCATGACCAAACCTTGCAAGGTAGGTAGGTTCCTCTAGGGGTCCCTCCACTGAGGAGGACTCTTCTAAGTAAGACCCTAATGTTGATTCCTAAAAGTGTATCTATTGTGGTTTAGAGTGTTTAAGAAATACTACTAATTTTTGGATTCAAGGAATCCAATGCATGAGTTATAGGTTAAGATATTCTTGATATCTTTGGTTATTTCACAAAATTTATAACTTATGAAAATTAAAATAATCTATACTAAGTGATTTGAATTATTCTCAAATAAGTAAGTATAAAGTCTTAGATAACATGAATATTTACAGTTGAAACTAATCTAAAGTGAATTTATCAAAAAATAAGCAAAAAGAAGTGTAGGGAAGAGAAGAAATGTATTGTTGATTGTCATTATAGAAATTATGACAAAGTTCAAATTTGATCTAAATATGCATGTAAAACCAATGTATGACATGAAAAATATTAATATCAAATCCTATAACACATCAAGAAAACATCTACAAAATGTGGAAATAATGAAAATAAGAACTAGATTCACTTTAAAGATTTACCCCTACAAAATAATAACATAAGCACATTAAAAAAAAGATAAAATGAAATGAAATGAACCTAATAAATTCAAATCAATCTAGCATTAACACAAATTTATATCTCTACATTTAAAAGTGCACATCAAAAATTTAGAAGAACCATTCAAATCTAAATATTAGTCTAGACAAGTGAGACAGTAGCCATAATAACAATCACACAAACAAATGAGACAAAATTTTCATAATTTTATGCTTGAATTGATTAATCCAAATTATCACAAAGTTATCTTGCTCAAAACTCCCTCTCATTACAATTGATAGTACCCCTTATATAAAAACTTAAGGAGGTATGTCAATCAATTATGTCAAATTATAATTGTATAAGTATCATAGACAAGTGTCCTTTATACAATGTTATAAGAGTTATGACATCTCCGAATGGACTAACCTATAGGATATGTGATTTACAAGTTACACATACCTTTATAAAAAGAATATTTTCTTTTCAAAATGTAATACATGTCAAGTTACAAAAGAATATATCTAAGTCAACTACTTTGCCTTTAGGTCTCCATTGCTATTGGGGTCTCTTATGTTTGTTGTAATATCTTCATTTCCTTTTCATTTTATCCATTAATCAACTTAAATTTGATGATAGGTTCCATGGAAACCTCATCTTCTTGCTCTACCAAATCCTTGAAGTCTTTGTCATCTATGTCTAGGGCTTCTTTGATACTCTTAGCTTCACCAATGTTCTCTTCTACATTTAATATCATGTCCAGGATCCTATTAATATCATCCCATATCTTTCTTTGGCTTTGATTTCTTACCTCCTACATGAATTGATCAAACCTATACCTGAACTCTTCATTAGTGATTAAGCCAATTGGACAAAGTGTAGTTGGGTCTATGATAAAATTCCCTTGGATATTATTCATTTTGATCTCTAGTTATCTTCCATCCTTAGAAAGATCCTTTGGATTCTTGGTCCATTTTCTCAAGCTCTTGATATTTTTTGTTAATACAACCATAGCCAAGTTCAGGTAGGCTATGCTAATTATCTTAAAATTAGGAATTTGATCTTCCATAAAAATGTTGATAAAGTATTTCACTTTGTTGCATGAATTCTACCATTGAGCTATTTAGTTTTTTTCCATAGTATTATGTTTTATCACTACATCCTTTTCTGACCTCATTAATTTCAAGGATTTGAACATGTCATATATAGTAGCTTCAAATATATTAATCATATCTTCTAGAATAGATAAGAAGGCCTACTCCTACAAGTTTTTATTTTATTATTTCAAGCCCTTGATGGAATTTTTCTATTGTTATGTTTATGGTTCATCCAACTCCAAGACATCTTCTTCAAAAATTAGATCTTCTCCAAGTTTATATGTTCCTACTTGAGTTAGATTGGTCAATGGTTTTACTTTTTGATATATCATTTATTCACCTCCTTAGATGATCTTATTCTTAGTTACCCTTTATAAACTAGTAGTCTTAGGGTCAAATCTAACTCCAACTATAGATTGAGTCACTTATGGGGATGAGACCTCCATTTGATATTGTATTTCTAAATCACTTGGTGTGGCTAGTCTCCCTACCTATTCCTCATGTAAAGTAATTATCAATGGCTTCATTTATTATTGCAAGGGGATGTTAGTAAATTTTAACATGGATCAAGGATGATGGATAATGGGTAGTCTCTCCAATATAGGTCCATAAATGAACCACTCTAGAATATATGGAACCTATATCAAGTTCTCTTCACTAAATAAATTAACCTCTTTCAAAGTTGGTGTCATAGTCTCTTAGCCTTTGAGATAATAGTTGTCTCAGTTTTATTTTTGGGAGTGCCAATAGGGACTAATTATAGAGAATTCCCTTTATACTAATTGACCTATTAAACATTTTTATTCTCTTCCTTCATTTCTTCAACTTGGGCTTCTTTATCATTTGAATCATAAGCTATTGATAGCATCTTGAGTGCATCTACTAACTCATTGGGATCTAATGATATCATGTGGAATTCTTATTAATATGATTCTTATTATTATATTGTGGAAGGTCTAAGAATTAATGAACTTAAAGAAACCTCATCTAGCCTTTCCTCTTCCAACCTATGTTCTACTTGAGTATGACTAGACTGGTGGAGGTCTAGATGATTCACCACTGATAAGATGATATTGTCTGGGTCCTAATTGCCATATTTCATCCAGTTTTATATTTTTTTATAATCTTGACTCGAGCCTTAGGTTATGTTCTTTAAATATCATGTTCACTTAAAATTAATATGATTCCTTGATGTATATAGGGTCAAAGACACTAGGCTCATGATCATAGGATAAATTTAAAAGTCATTTATTTTTTAAATTCTCCTTAACTTTCCCATAGGGGTCCCATTATTTAAGCTCATCAATATGTAGGTTTAAGGATGATCTATGTTTTGATGAAACTTTAATATTATCCCACTATTTAAATTCAATCTTTTTAATTGTCATTGGGAAGTTGTGAAGAAGTCCTTTTCTTTTTGTCTTACATAGACCATCAATTCCATGGAATAGATGGTATGTCACTTCTTGCTCTACTAGTTTTTTAGGGACATGAAGAGGTAGCCTAAGAGGAGAATTTTTTGTCCCTTAAATTCTTATAATAGTAAATTTTAGATATAAATAAATATCCCTCATAACTTCAATATATTTTTTGATTAGTGGGCTAACTCTTGGAATTGGAATGTTGGTTATGGATTTAGTTAAGGCATGGAAGATGTAGTCACATCTAAATTGAATGTGATATCTATATTTGAATATGTGAAAATTAGAGTAATATTATGAAATAGTTTGGTTTCAAATAGGTGACCATTCCCTCTGGTTTGGGATATTAGTTGTTGCATAGAGAGCATCTAAGAGATGTAACATCATGAAAAATTAGGTCTTCTTTTAACTAATTGCAAATATCTGCATACTCAATGATATGCTTATTATTTCACCTATATGGGTACAATTTCCTTTTCAATAATGAAATACATTATAGGAACCCACAATATATTAACATAAGTTATGGTTTCATCCCCACATAATCTATTCAACATATTCATTATCATCCTAATCCCTAGTCTGAATTGGCTAATAAAAATGTTTTTATTAAAGTCTAAAAAGACCTAGTTTCTAGATTACAACCACATGGCTAAGGTGTCCCTCAAATTATAATCCTTGGCCTAGGAATTGATTGAGTCTAAGTCAATTTGGGGTTTTATAAACTTACAAAATGACTCAAATTCAATAGAAAAAATATAAGCTACTTTTCTCAGATTATGTTAATTAACTATCATGCCCTCATCTATCTTAGTTTTTTTTGAAAATAGGAGCAAGAATGTTAATGTAGTGGAGTACCTCAGGGTTTGTTATTGCATAATAAAGGTTGGTCATTTGAATTACAACTATATCACCATACATTCTCTTGGGTAAGATATTTTTCTCCTCTTCCTAGGTGATGGTTGGTTGATTCTTAATCATATAGAATAATTTTGACTAATTAATATCTCTTGTGTTCAAGGTAGAAGCATCAAACTAGGTGTCTCTAAAAATATGACCTTCAAGATCTACCATTAAGTACAACTCCACATATTATTTTAAAAAACTCCTTCAAGCTACCATTGAATGAAATTTATCAAATTGTTTACTAGTGGAGTGAAATTCAACTCTTGATTGAATTATCTTAGTGTAGATGATGCTTTAATTTTCTTCAGCTAGATCACAATGAAAATAAGGACAAACTAGGGATTCTATACACTTGGGGATTTTTTGAGGTTTATACAGAGCTTCAATGGTGGAAATTGAGTTTGAGTTATGAGCTTTGTGCCTTATATTTTGCTAAGATTACTTATTTATACCTTTTATGTCTATGGGTCCATTAAATATTTTGAACTAACTTGTCTTGCTTATGTGGCTCCACCATGTCAAACTATTCATTAATTTTGAAATGTGATTATTTGTCCTTTTGGGGACACATGTAAAAATCTTGTGTAATCATAGAACTAGATTAAATATGCTATATTGATCTTCAAATGAGTCTTCTATCTTTGACTTATAATAGGTCATCGATCTTCAAATGATATTTTTGAGACTATGCCATGTGGTAGTTTTATAGGATTTTTGCACTTTCTGTGAACACACTCCATCATTCAACATCTTTACCCCACATGATATCCTTTCATTGGATATGGTCTTATTTAAAATTCCATCCTTTACTCACTGTTGATCATGATATAAGAGATTAAACACCATTGGTTGATATCAATTTGATTCATCATGGTTACAACACATGTCATTACCATGTTTATTCTGGGCTCTTTAAAAGATCATCTTCATTTCATGTAGTTGGATCTAATTTACACATATCAACATGTACTAGTGATTGTGATCTGCTTATTATTGTTAGGCCAAAATTAGATCATTGATTATGATTCATGAAGTTAAATGTGATTGGCTGCTTCATTTCCTTTATAGGATGGTTGACTTTATTGACTTTGCCCAACACTGTTAGATATATTTTTCATGGATCAATGTGTATAATTGATCTTGATCTACTTGAATCTATTCTATCCAATGTGGTTGACACTTGTCATAGCCACGTTCCTTCTCTAAGCTTTAATAATTTGACTTGGGTGAATGCCCATACACCGTAGATATTTTAATTGAGCTTTGAGATCTTTCCATGTATCATCCTCACATTGATCCTACAGGAAATGTAAATCGACTAGGTTAGGGCTTGGGTAATAAAAGGACTTAGGATAAAGTTATAACCTAAAGTTTTAATTTTATTAATAAATACAATTAAACTTTAGGATAAGAATTGAGGTCAAGCTGGAATCATAACAAAGTGTCCCTATGATTAATTAGCCCATGAAAAAAATGGATTAGGGGTTTTAGGGAATTATAGAGGAATAAGCATAAAAATTTTAGCCTAAGTTTTTGGTCATGTTAATAACATGATTAGAACCTTAGGATAAAATTTTAAACTAAGTTTAAAATAATATAATGTGTTCCTACCCAAAATTGAATAAAATGAACTAAACCTAGGCTTTCAAAATTATTTTAATCACTAGATTTAACTAGATAATTAAAGATAAAATAGTAATGAAAAGGGTCAAATCATTATTAAAGAACAAAACCCTATACATTGTTCACTTAATCTAAACTTCATTGAAACTACAACCAGGAAACTTTGACTCTATTTCAAATGGACCTAGGTTAAAATGCACTAAACCTAGATTTTCAAAATTACTTTAATCACTAGATTTAATTAGATAATTAAAGATCAAATATTAATGAAAGGGGTCAAATCATTATTAAATCACAAAACCCTATACATTGTTCACTTAATCTGAACTTCACTGAAACTACAACCTAGAAATACAAGAAACAACTATTAGCATCATTAGATGGAATAATACAAGGATCATACGCAAACATGTCAAATAAAACATTGGTATGGATGATCTTCAAATAAAGGTAATGTGTTAACATTCTAACAAAAATCTAATTAGGTGGAAAATCTAATCCTTAGTAGAAATTTATAAGCTTTAAAATGAGAGTACCTATGTTTCAAAAGTGGGGGTATGTTGACATAAACACCTACCTCAGGATCCTACTAACCTTCTATTAATACACCCCATGTTATTCTTTCCAAAATATCCACTGATGACCTCCCTCTAAATCTGATTGTCCCTAAACCCAATTGATTATTCTAGATGAGGGAACCTCTGAGGAGGTCACTAAAAAAGGAAAATTTATCCTATGAGAAGAAACGAAAAAAAATAAAGAGAATTTATAAAACATTAAGTTGCATGAGGCTGGGATGAATCTAACGAGACTCATACAAGAATGAAATGCTTTGAACAGACAATTGGATATGAGTATCCAATATTTTACCCATTATAACAAGGTGGATAGGACTCCTATTAAGTATTACTTGAAGGTGACAGAGACCCCTCTCCTAAGATCCTCATCATTACTCCCATCGATAAAACCCCACTATAGTAATAGGGGTAGAAAAGGCCACAAATTATCCTTCCCATAGATGACACTCAAGGACCTAATAATAGGATGGGGGCCAAAGTTTCTAATAACAAGTAGGGTTTACTAGAAAAGAAGGATGAAGAAGAGAAAGAACCATCAACGGAAACCCCCTCTTGATCTGTTTAATTTTATGTGTTTTGTTTTGCCTCCCATGGGATTAATTAGTTAGTGTTTTATTTCTTTTTGATATTTAGGCCCTAGGGACCTACTACTATTTTTTATAATTCTTTAATATGGTTCTTGGTCTCTATAAAACTAGGTATTTTACCCTTTCAAATAAAAAAATTAACTACAATGTGAGTAATTATTATGACTTATAAATCTTATACCTATTTTTAATATATTGGTAGAAGTTGTTATTTTGTAGATTAAAAATAACATGAATCATCAATGATATCAATACATATCAATGAAGTCACACTAACCATCACATATGCATGTTGGTTATCTTTTTGAGGGATGAATTCTATGAAAAAATATTCAAAATGTGTCATTAAGTGTTATACTAATTCTTTGTATTGAATAAATTCTCATATTTTGTTTGGTTTATGTATGATACTTGATTAACCACTAATTGAGAATATCCATATACCTTCAATGATTTTATCTATAATGTGCACTCTATGTATAAAACCAATATAATGATTCATATTATTCTATGTTATTTGTTAAAGAAAACCCAAAATGATACGCAAATAGTAAAGATTATTATTGATATTAAATAAAAGCAATTCTAACACTAGCATGTGTAGTGAATTTTTGATCCATAAATATACATGGCTGAAATTTTGTCATAAATATGATACAAAGTGAAAGCATATGATGCAGGAGCATCACTCCAAATGAAAAATTTTGATTTTTTTCAATGTTTTGAGTTTTATGGGGATATTATTAATCTATAATATCATGTAGGAGTCCATTTTATGTCTTGGTATTGAAACTTTAATATGAGTCTTTTAGGCATTTCCCATCAAAATGCCAAATTCAAATTTTTGAATGTATTTCTTTGGTTTTGATGTATTTTTTATTGATTTTTTTAGGTTATAATGATTTATATCTATTATTATAGCTATATTAAAATTATTTGAATGTCCTTTAGATTTTTTCCACATTTGTGGTCTTATTTCCTATTTTAAACTTCTTATAGCATTCAAGAATACATGATGTTCATGTATAAGCCATATGTGGGAGATAATGAAGAAGGAGTTAGAGTATTTATAGGATACTATAAAGAATTAAAAGGTTATAATTAATCATTAATTTTTGTATGAATAAGGTCTCATCTCTAAGAAACAAATAAAGAAGACCCAAGTTGCATCAAGAAGACTGGTATTGAAGAATTATGTGTATGCATGAGCATAATACGAGTGTTATGAATGAAATAAACTTTTATAAGTATAATGTGAAGACATTGAAGATTTTTGGTAAGTTTTTCAGTAATATTTATTTATTATTTAGTTTTTTCTATAATTTCTTATTCATTTACATGTTAAGGAGAGAGAAGCTTAGTTCCTAAGAACTTTGTTTATTGACACAATCAAGTCTCCAATATTGAGGAAGGTTTCATTGATTAATTCCAAGAATTTGATGAATGAAATATTTTGAAATTTTTTTAATTAATTATTTAATATTTTTTAAATATTTATAAACTCTTTGTAAGTCCAAAATCTTACCCAATCTCACACTTAGTAACTCATCATCTAAACAATATATTTCCTACGTACAACCATGATGTAAATAAAGATTTATGAGTTAGTTTGTGAGTAATTTGATTGGTATTTCAATTTAAAGGTTTGAATTAATATTTAAAATACCTTATACAAAAATTTTCAGTCCTTGAAACATAGTTTTTATATTTTAATACTCAAATTCATACCTCTTGGCTTAGTGAAGAAACTTAGTCTAAAGTCTTGGTCATTTCTTAGTTTGGGTAGTTGTACTTAATTTCAGACCCTAAAATTTGAATTATATCTTAGTTTTAATGAAATTAAGTTTAATAAAATATTTAAATAGAGTATTGGCTTGTGTGGAGAGTTATGGAGCTAAAACTCAGTTTTGAAGGTAAAGAGACATAATGGAGGCCTAATTGGAAAAAGGTCAAGTAAAGTTAAAGCATTTATTTAAGGATTTGGTTCATGAAACTTGGTAGGGATTTGTCATACATTAATGGGTATTTAAAAATGTCATTTTTAAAATTTTTAACCTCTATATATTGGTCAAACCATCTAAAAATGTGTCTTAGGAGGGTTACATGAAAATGCCTAATTATGAGGTATAGTAGTAAGTTGGTGTAATTCTATTCATAATTATATTCTAAAAATTTGTAGAGATAAAGAAGGAAATAAAGGGTATTTTTAATAGGCCTTATATTAACTATAAAACTTGTCAATTCTTAAAAACTTCTGAATGTATCCTTATGAAGGGATATAAGGAGATGGTATTAAAGAAATAAAGTTAAAAAGTGATTATTTCTCTCTCTCCCTCTGCATCTGATTAGTATTAGAGTAGGTTTAAAATATTGAGTATAATATTGACTTTATTTTTATTGTTAATTTGTAGTGAAGAAGTTAAAATTCCACCAAGGAAGAATCCAAGAGGAGGTGGAAGAACAAGTATTCAAATGGGATATGAAATTATGGAGGAGTTAAACAAAAAGAGCATTACTTTTTATGAAAGGTTGAAAATAGTATAGGCAAGTCAAATAAGAGGAGTGTTAATAGGGGATGATATTGATAGATAATAAGAAAAACCACATGCACCATAAGAGGAAGAAGTAGAGTGAGACAAAAAAGGAATAGATATATTACTAATGGTAGTCATGGGATAGGGATCTAAACCCAAAATAAAACTTTCCACATATGCAAGCAACTTTGATGAATAATATATTATTGATTGGATTATAGAATTGGATAAATATTTTTATTATGAGAGTATGCCAAATGAGAACAAGGTGAATTTTTCTTGCACCAAGATAAAAGGACATGCAACCCTTTGGTGGGACAATGTTCAGGATGAAACAAGAAAGAAAGTAAGACCAAGATAAAATCTTAGGATATGATTGTAACTAAACTACAATAAAAAATCTTTCCTAGTGATTATCACACTAACTTCTTTAAGATGTTATAAAATTTGAATAAAAAGGATATGGGTGTTAAGGAATATACCAAAGAATTTTATAAGCTAAACATCATATTAGGTCATGTGAAAGAAGATATGGAGAAGATAGTTAGGTATCTCACTAGGCTAAGATACAACCTTCAAGATGAACTTGGCCTAATAAGTCTAAGAACACTTGAAGAGTGTTACCAATATGCCTTGAAATCTAAAAATAAATTGAATAAGATAAAAACATAGAGAAATAAGGGTAGGGGAAAAAAGTATAAAGGTAGAGGTCATAAATGAGGAAGAATCACATTACAATGAACCAATTTAGAACTTAGTACATCTCAAGAACATGCATCTCATTCAATATATGGATTTAGAGGAAGGACACCATACTTTAGAGGTGGATACATAAAATGAGTTAGAGGCTTAAGTGGATTCACTAGTAAGTGTTTTAATTGTAATAATTTATTGGTCATAGGTTTTGGGAATGTCTAGAGAATTCTCAAGCTAATGAATCAATAACTAAAAATAGAAATAAAATAGTTTAAGGAGAAGAAGAGAATGTGTATTTTCCATCTCATGTTGAGGAATCAAAAGTGGGTGAATCTTTGTTGATGAAAAGAGTGTTAATCAAACCACCTAAAGAGAAATAACCTACCCAAAGGAATACTCTATTCAAACAAACATGTAAATGTCAAGGTAAGTGACGCAAGTTAGTCATTGATTCTAGTAGCATAGATAATCTAATTATAATTGATTAAAATTTGGCTTGAAAATGATACCATAAATAATCAATTTTGGGTGGAATTTTAGATTGGAGGATATAAATATAAGGTATTATGTGACATAATTTGAATGGATGTGTGTCATGTGGTTTTAGGGAGGCCTTGACAATATGATAATAAAACTACACGTAATGGTGGAAATGATGTATACACTTTGTAAAAATATAGCACTATTCATACATTGTTGCCACTCAAATAAGAAGATCGTGGACAAAGAACCAATGTAATTACTATGATGGTAAGTTAAAATGAGTTACTTTACATTATAAAAGAAGATTTGGGCTTTAAATTAGTGATCAAACCTATGAATGTTGTAATAGCCACTAATATGAATTAATTACCTCGAAATTTTCATGATATTTTGAAGGAGTATGCTAATATATTGGTGGCTAAACTACCTATTGAGCTTCCACCTATTAGGAACATCAGTCATCACTTTGATTTTGTACTAGATTCTAGCTTACCTAAAAAATATCCATATAAAATCAATTCATAAGATCATACATAAATCAAGAATAAAATCCAATATAAATTGGATAAGGGATTAATCAATGAAAGCCTCAATCCATGTGCAATACCAATTGTACTAGTTCTCAACAAAGAAGGAGATTGGAGGATGTGTATGAATTCAAGAATAATCAACAAGATAACCATAAGTTAAATATTTCCCCTTATAAAAATTGAGGACTTGATGGATTGTTTAAGTGGTTCTAAATACTTTTCTAAGATATATATTAAGAGAGGTTATCACCAAATTAGAATAAGAGAAAAATATGAATGGAAGACTGCCTTGAAGATAAATGAGTGGTTGTATCAATGGCTTGTCATGCCATTTAGTCTTACTCATTCCCAAAGAACATTCATGAGAATTATGAATGAGGCATTTAAGCCATTCATTGATAAGTTTATGATTATGTATCTATATGACATTTTGATTTATATCAGTAGAAAAGAGGATCATATTCAAGATTTGAGGATGGTTATGCAAAGGTTCAATTAGGAGAGGTTATCGATTAAACTCAAGAATTGTTTGTTCATGAAGAGAGATCTTGTTTACCTTAGATTTTTGATCTCAAAAGGTGTTTTGAAGATGGATAAAGACAAGGTGAAGGCCATCATTATGTGGTCAACTCCAAGGATAACCTATGAGGTAAGGAGATTTCATGGTTTAATTAGTTTCTATAGGAAAATTTAAAAAAATTTAAGGGGATTTATGCACCCATTATTGAAATGATTAGATGAGATAAAAATAAGTTTGTATGGACTAATATAACTGAGATAAATTTTTATTTTTGAAGAAAAGAATAATATAAGAGCCAGTGTTGGCATCCTAATTTTAATAAGGTGTTTCAAGTTAAATGTGATGAAAGTGGAGTGGATATTATAACTTATTTAATTCAAGAGGGTAGACCTATAACTTATTTTATTGGGAATTTAAATGAATCCAAGAAACAATATTCAACTTATTATCTTGAGTTCTATGCTATGGTCGAAGCCTTAAGGAAGTGGAGACAATACGTAATGCAAAAGGAGTTTGTTATCTTCATGGACAACCATGATATTAAATTCATAACCATCCATACCAAGCTCAATAAAAGGCGCATGAAGTGGGTGGATTACTTGAATAAATTCACATTTGTCATCAAGCGTAAGAAAGGATAAATATATAAGGTAACAAATGATTTAAGTAAGATAACTTTGCTTATTAGTGAAATTCATCTTGAGAGTAGAGGAATATAGTCACTTAATGAGCTATATGAAACTTATTTGTATTTTCAAGATTCATATGAATCTTACAAGCATACTAATACAATAAATAAGGACCCTTGGATGGATTATATGTTCCAAAATGGCTTGTTGTTCAAAGGAGTTCAACCATGTGTGCCAAGAAGTTCAATGAGAGGCAAGGAGAAATCTTATGGAAGTTTGGTTTGCCACTTTGGTATTGATAAGACCTTAACTCAACTTACTAATCACTACTATTGGACTAGGATGCAAGAAGATGTGAGAAAGTTTATGGAGAGATGTAAAGTTTGTCAATTTCAAAGGAAAAAAATTATAATTTATACTTAGACTAGCCCTTACCAATATCAAATAGGCTTTGGGAGTCCATTATCATGAATTTTTTTATGGGGTTACCAAAAAATCAAAGAGGACATGATTCTATCTTTATTTTTGTTGATAGATTTTCTAAAATGGCCCATTTCATACCTTGTAAGGAAACCAATGATGCTACTCATGTGGCCAATTTTTTATTCAAGGAGGTGGTTAGACTACATGGTATACTATTGATAATTATTTTATATAGAGATACCAGGTTTATAGGACACTTTTGAAAAACCTTGTGGAAGAATATACAAACCAATTTAAACTTTATCTCAACTTACCACCCTCAAATAGATAGACAAACTGAGGTTATCAATAGAAGTTTGGGTAACTTACTAAGATGTTTGAAAAAGGAGTGTCCTAAACAATGGGATTTGGTATTGCCTCAAGTGGAGTTTACTTACAATGAATTGTTCAATAAGAGAATTAGGAAGAGTCCATTTCAAGTAGTGTATGGCATGAAACCCAAGGGGAGTATTTTATATGGTATGCACCCATTTATTCACTTTCTCATTCACCTTTTGTATGGTATGCACCCAAGGGGAGTATCTGAGTTAAGAGACATAGACAAAATAAAGAAAAGAAGTAACTAGGGAGAGAAGTTTTCCATTACCATACACAAGGTGCATGAGCAAGTGAATAAATAGTTAGAGATAAGTGTGTATAAATAAAAACAACATGTTGATTTTAAGATGAGAGAGGTTAATTTATAGGTTTGAGATATGGTATTGGCTCACTTGAGGAATAAAATATTTCCCAAAGGTGAGTATAACAAGTTGAAGATGTAGAAGAATGACCATGTAAGATCATAAGAAAGTTTTCCAATAATGCTTATGAAATAGAGTTTCCTATTGGCATATGTATCTCTCATATATTTAATTTATCTAACTTGTATCCATAAAGGAAGGATATATGTAGGATAAATTAGTTGTAATTTAAGATACAATAGTCCAAGAGTGGGAAGATCAGTTGCCACAAGTAAAACAAGAAGAACTTGAGCTTATATTAGACAAAAAAATAGTAAAGTAAACAAGAGAAAGAGAGTAATATCAGTATTTAGTGAAGTGAAAAAATCATCCTATAGAGGATGAAACTTATATGGTAGTATCAAAAATTATTAATCATGGAAGTACTTTTGAAGACCTCATGAATAGGAGTTCATGAATCAATTTCTTGTTCCCAAGGAGTATGATGTAGGAACATCACTCCAAATGCAAAATTTTGGTTTATTTTAATGTTTTTGAGTCTTAAGTGGATATTATTATTATATAATATTATTTAGGATTCCATTTTAAGTATTAATTGGTATTGAAATTTGAATTTGAGCCTTCTAGGCATTTTCCCACCAAAATGCCAAATTCAAATTTTTATATGTATTTATTTGGTTTTGAGGTATTTTGATTGATTTTGTTAGGTTATAATGATTTATATTTGTTATTATAGGTATTTTAATTTAATATATATTTTTTCCACCTTTGTGGTCTTATTTCTTATGTTCAACTTCTTATAGCATTCAAGAATGCATAATGTTCATGTATAAGCCATATGTGGGAGAAAATAAAAAAGTAGCTAGATTATTTATAGGATTGTATAATGCATTAAAACGGTATAATTAATCATTATTAAATGTATTAATAAATTTTTATCACCAATTAATAAATAAATAAGACACAAGTTAAATCAAGAAGACTGTTATTGAAAAATTTTGTGTATGCATGAGCAAAATAGGAGTGTTATGAATGAAAGAAACTTTTGAAGTTTACTGTGAAGACATTGGAGATTTTTGTAAGTTATTTTATTCATATTTATTACTTATTTATTATTTTTTTATAACATATTTTAAATGTTAATTAAACCATTTTAAATTTAAATACCAATAAACTTACTCATTATAATCCTTAAATTCATACCTCTCAGCCTAGTGAAGAAACCTAGTCTAGGGTCTTGGTCATTTCTTGGTTTGGATTATTGCACTTTATTTAAAACACTAAAATTTGACCTATAGATTGGTTTTAATTACCTTAATTTTAATAAAAAGTTTAAATATATTATTGGCATGTGTGGATATTTATGGAGCTAAAATTCATTATTGAAGGCAAAGAGACCTAATGGAGGCCAAATTGGAAAACAATCAAGTAAAGTTAAATCATCTATTTTAGGATTTGGTTAATAAAACCTGGTAGGGAGTTTTAATACCTTAATGTGTATCTAAAAATGTTATTTTTTGGTTATATACCTATGTATATTGGTTAAACCATCTGAAAAGGTGTCTTATGAGGAATAAAAGAAGAGGCCTAATTGTGAGGTACAATAGTAAGTTGGTGTACTTACCTTCCATGTTGGAGTCTAAAAATTTATAGTGACAAATAATAGGATAAAGAGTGTCTATAATAGGCCTTATATTGAATATAACCCCTATGAATTTATAAAAACATCTAATTTTTTCCTTGTGAAGGGATATAAGGAGATAGTCTCCAAGAAATAAAGTTGCAAAGTGATTATTTCTCTCTCTTCCTCTACATCATCATAGATAAAATCATCATTAATAGGTATCATATTTGTTTATATAAATATCACTAGTTGGTTTACGATAACTTGTACCTTCAATTATTTTCAAAAAATGAATTTTAAAACATATCTTATGAGTAACATGAGCTATTTATCAATACATCCTTAAAAATATGATTTGGACATAAGAAATATAAGGGGGATCCATTTTATGTTAACACATGTTTAATTATTTATCATATAATGTTGTAAATTTTGTGTGTAAAAAAATGAAAGGCATAATATTTACATAGTATTATAATTATATTTGTATTCAACCAAAGTATGACTAATATAATATACTTCACATTCCATGTGATCATAATCATATTGTGCCTGTAGACACCAAAATTATGTCACACACATGTATAACTCCCTATGTTGAAATGCCCCTTGATCCCCTTTTCAATAATAATAATTATCCTCCCTAACCCATGCTTTTACCCATCACACATTTAATTAATTTAAAATATTTAATTAAGTTAATTAAAAACAACTTATGCCACCTTACCTGGCCACCTCATCTTAAGACTAATTCTTACCCTCTGAGTTACCTTAAGACTTAGTCCCCTTATCCTAACTACCCATGACTTGTTCTCACCCCAAAAATAAATTCATGGCCAACTACATCCTTCTTAACCTCCTGTTTCTATCATTTCCTAATGGATACCACACTTGGCATGAGAAAGAACAAAAAATAGGTTAAAAATAACCCTTTTACCTATTCTCATGCTACTAACATTAGTCAACTCATGATCTATGTCGATGGGGCCACTGATGTCAGTTACTTAAGCCAAACTCCAAACTAATTCTAAAGGTAGTAAAAATCAATAAAACTCAATTTTATCCACATATAGGCTTTTGGCATTCAAATTTTCACATCTTGGATCACTTTTACCTTGCATAAGTCAATCCAAATTAGGAACTAAGCTCTTGAGAACTAGTAGCACATTATTGTTTTCTCCATTCAAGGCATTATTTTGGCAAGCCTTATAGGATCCATCCATCCAACACTTATCATTAAATCACCTCTATAAATAAGTACATCACTTATTATGTAAGTCTTTAAGTAATTACTTTATCTACTATTTATTATTTTACACATTCCTGATCGAACCCCCATGAAGGAGTTATAAAACTTTCCCACCTATTTCCCTTTCTTCCAACACACCAAAACTTTGACTAGATCCATCCAAATAATACTCTCTCCCTCAAAACTCTCCCCAACCTTCCATACCTAACCAAAACCATTTCCCAGACCTAGAAAAGTCTTCTATAAGCTGCTAGGAAGTTATTTCCCCTACCGACATTGGTCACCCAACTAATATCGATCACACTTGATCACTGACCTTGGTAGCCTAGCTGATGTTGGTAACTATGGATTTTAAGTAACCCTTCTAAAACCTACACAAACAACTTCCAAAATACAAACTAAATATACCACCTACACTCTATTACTCTCTACTGCACTCAAGCGGAAAATAATGGTAACATAATCTCTCTTTTACTCTCTCTTGGTTATTTATTACTATTTTGTTTCTCAAAAGTGGATAGTCATCTCTAAGGAAGTTTGACAATTATTAAAACAAGCACATAGCTTGGCAGCCCACTCATATATCTACTAATAGAAATTTTTTTGGTAGTGATTTCTTACTTATAGGTAGTCCTCCCTAGCCAAAGAGGAGTTCTCAAAACATCTAGATATGATGTACAAACCAATCTGGATTCATTATAATTACTTATCCTTATCCTTCTCTATTTTTCTTTAGACTTGAAATAGATGCAATTTTAACAAAACATTTTTGCCATGCTCGGTGGGACCCTAGAGTTTTCCTTGGGTTCATTACTTGTTTCAAGCATTCATATAGGTTAATTATAGTGAAAAATTCATCTCTTATACTTTATCCTTCTTTTCTCCCTCAAAGCAAAAAATTCAACATTTCATTTTTTGTTTAAGGGCAATAAACTAAAATTTATTCTTCTTTGCCACTCTTCTTTTCTCTTTACCTCTAAAAGCAATTTATAATTTTTCTTACAAGTTAAAATAATTTCTTTATTTCTTTCTTGCATGCACATTAAGATAGTGAATTTCATTCTCTACTCCTATTTCATCATTGTTTTCATTAAAATCTAAACATTTCTGATTTGGGCTTAAAACTTACTGCACTTTATTTTTTGCTTATTGCATATTAACTCACCTAGTTAATTACAAACATTATGAATGAATTGTAGTGCACCTATGTTACACAACTAGATCACACTCATGAAAACAAAAATCTAAACTCACCTAATACAAGGCCCATTAGGATTTCATCACTTGGTGGATCACCTTACCCTACTCAGCTATCCTACTTGGATTTTACCACCAAGGGGAGAACCCACTACATTCTGTGGTGGAGTATAAACTCTAGGTAGAAGGTATATTTTGGCTAAGTGTCCTGGCTTGGATTTAGGTCTATGAAGTACAAGGAGCAAGCTCTTATAACAAGCCATGTACTTTTTCTAACATAGCTTTCCTCTTGAGCACTAAAACTAACCTGAAACTAGATATAGATTACTTTCTATTACCTTTGCTAACCAAATTCTCTTCTCACTATCTAATTAAGGCATAAGCCAACATGAGACTAAAATTAATCTCTAGGATTTAATAATTAGTGGATGTATGTTCTTTTTATACTATTTTATTTCCTTCTATATTTTTGAATTGGTAAAGACATTTTTACATTGATTCACAAAATCAACACTATTTATAATACTCAGTTTGTATAACCTATTATATCAAGTTTTCTTAGTGTTCTTTCTTCTTACACAGACCTCTTGCATCCTCTATTTTATCTAGATTCTACATCTAGGTTTCTAAAACATTATATTATCCATCTCCTAGGATATCATAGTGATTGACATCAGTTAATTAAACTGACATCAGTATACTTTAGCCTACTAACATTAGTTGATCTCATCGACATTGAAAAACTTTTACTATCAATATTAGTCAAGCGAATAATATAGATGACTATGTAATTTTAATTTACTCAAAACAACAAGCTAAAATAACCTATTTACTTGCACTCGAACCTAGTTTTTCCTTATTCTATCACTAATACATAGTATTAAGACTATTTATACTTCCTTTTACATGGTATTACCATGAGCCTAAGCCAAAATTCTTATCTATTATGCAATTTAGAAACCACTTTCACCTTATCCTCTTGTTGTTGATTATGTCATGGAGCCTACTTTAGATACAGAGCATACTCCCAACCCCAACCAAATTCCCATTGTGCTTGAAGGAGATCCATATTTTGCTAAATTTCTTGATCATAATGTGTCAACCCTTTAGCATTACCTTGCCATGAGCCAAACCCATAATTCTTTGGGTGACCCACTATATGGTATGCCAACCTCTTTAATTGAGACAACTTCAGTTTTACCTATCTCCACTATTTTCCTCATGGTTACTCAAACCACCACTTTGACAAGTAACCCAACTATAAATAATGTCCAAATTTTAGCATCACCAACTACTCAATCCCACCTAAACCCTAGTGTAACTTCCCTACTTTCACAACCACAAGTAGTTTAGTCAAGTCTCACCCTATTTCAGAATTTGGTGGTACCTATTCCATCTAATATCACACCTATAATTACCCAAGTTATGATTCACCCTTCATCTAGTCTAACCATGCTAATAATGAAACCTATAATAACAACATCTAACTAAAGCATAATATCTAACCCAATGGGACAAGCCCCTTTTCTTTCCACCTCCTAGCCTATGACTCATTATCCTTATGTTACTCCAACACAACCTTAACAAGCTATGTCATATGATCCCTCTACATCTTATCAGGTTCTTTATAACTTATAGGGTATCTTCTAAACTAATCCCCCTCTAGACCTCATTAATATGTTGATGGACAAGATGTCTAATCTAAAGACATCTATTTTGGGTTCAAAGAATGCTTATCTTATGATTAGATATACAATGAACCCATCCATCCTTCTATGCCTATTCACCCTTATCCAAGCCAATGGGAACTCCACAAATTTACTTGTTTCCAAAGTAAAGAGGACCCACAATAGCATTTATGATCATTTAGACATGCTTGTTATTTAATAGAGCATGATGATGCATTATTACTTCGCACTTTCCCTATGTCTCTTTTGGGTGTTACCCTAGATTGGTATAGGTCTATAACTCAGCACTCCCTTTTCTCATTTACCCAACTCACACAAATATTCCTAGACCATTTCTCTATTAACATTTCTAAAAAGGTTTCTATTTAATACCTTTACTCTATTAGACAATTTGATGATGAGTCTATTGCAGATTTTGTCACTCACTAGAGAGGCTTGATCAATCAACTCTCCTTCTCCTTACCCCAACTTGAGCTTATTTATCTCTTCTCAATGGAAGGTCCTAAGCACATTTCATCCACACTTTGAGTAAAAAAATTTCACACATTTGATGAGGCCTTTACAATGGCATAGAAACTTGAGATTTGGGCTATAGATGAAGGTAGAGTCAAGTTGCATAGTAATAATGTCAATTCCAAATCGAATGACTCCTCTTTTTCTAAAACTTCTCCTTCTAACCAAAAATTTAAAGGCTCCACCAATGTGGTGGTTATTAAATCAACTTCTTCCATAACCACAAACCAACCTCAATCCTTGACTTCCAAAAATCTGACCAAGAAATTCCAACAATAGTATGAACAAAGACAATACGCTCCCATTGGGGAGTCATATACTTCCATTTTGGAAAACCTATTACAATAAGGTGTCATAAATCTTATTCAAATCAAACCTATTATACAGTTTGACCCCTCCCATCCTATTCCAAATTGGTATAAGGAGGATGAATTTTGTAGCTACCATCAAGTTAAAGGCCATAACTATAATAACTATAAAACATTCAAGAACATTATTCAAGACATGATTGATAGGGGTGATCTCATCTTGGATAATCCTAATGTACCCTATAATAAAAATATGAATGTGTTCAAGTAGACTTTTCATAACCATTCACCTAATCAAAATATTATTCAAACCATGACTAACTCATGTGATCATAATATCCATACAGTTAATATGGTCATTCCCTTACCTCTAGGTCAACCTCTCCCACAATAGGAGGTACCCATTTTATCAACTCCTCCCCCACATTCATTAGCATTTATTTCACCCATTCCACTCCCACATGAGGAAGAGCCTCCTTTACCACTCCTTTTTTAATTGGAAGATCCTATATTCCCAGTTCCTTTTATACCAATGTTACTTATCCTCTTACCACTTGAAGACCTGCCTTACCCATTCTATATCCACATATTGAAGGGAACATCATTCCTATGTTATACCCTCTTGAGGAACCCTCTTCACCTACCTCTCCTCCATCGATATAGGGTAATTCCCCATCCACTCCACTTTTTCACCTTAAAGAGTTAGTGTTATCTACTCCTACATTAGATGAGAGACCTATTGTGCCTACTCCAATTCTACCAATCTTACCACTTATTTTACCTATGAAGGATCATACTTTTCCTATTCCTCAACCGCATGTTAAGGGAGCAATTATTCCTATGCTATACCCCCTTGAGGAACCCTCTTTGCCTACCTATCCTATACCCATAGAAGACCATGTCTCTATCGAAGAAGACCCTATTGTGGCTCTTTCTTGTCTTTGGGCCAAAGTAGTAGATACCAATAATTTCCCTCTTTCTCAATCATCTCAACTTTCTAAAGAAATAACCATAAGGCCTATGTGAACTTCATCTAAACCCTTCTCATGGTTGGTGAAAAGTCTATAATTTATTCACTCCATGAAGCTAGATCAAGTGGCATTTTGGGACTAGCTTAAAACTCATTATCCAACATAATGAGTGTCAAACTTTACCACCAACCCTCTCACTAACCTTTACCCCAAGGTCTTTGATAAAGCTAGAGCTTCTTCACCAAAATCACTAGAAGCTAATCCATCTATGTCAAAACCCTCACCCTCATAGGCATCTACCACATTAAAGTAGATTAGGTCTTTAGGTGTATACCCCATCTCTAATCTAATTCATCCATAAGTGAAATTAGATCTAACTCTCCAACCATAAGTTTGAGTTTCACGACCTGAACTAAAAAAAATGTTAAGCTTCCTAAGTCTCACTGATCCTTCCCTCTTCAACCCTCAACTTTACCATTAATTTTGGGCTGTACCCATCTAATTTAGTTGGAGTATCACTGGTATAAGCAAAACAAAATGCTAAGTTACCTCCACTACTACCTCTACCACCTTGTAAGAATTTCACATCTGACACCATGATACCTAGCACCAATAAAGTGTCAACAAAACATGTAACTCCACTGACACCAAACAAGGCACCACACAAAATCACCCCTACAACTCCTAAACAAATTAAGGTGTCCACTCCTATTACTACAATAAGTACGAGTCCACTCATAGGCTCTTAGAGATTTTTCCTACATCAATTATTACAATCTTCCATAATAACTCTTCCTCCCATTAAGCCTTATAGTCCTCTTAGATCAAATCCATCTTGGTTTAATGATACACAAATTTGTTTATATCAACATTAACCTAGACATGATACTGAGAGTTGTAAAGCTCTCACAGTAGTCATTCAACAAAACTTTGATGTCAACACTCTCTTTGTTGATACTCTCATTAACATTCTTGTTAGTCCACCTTTGGCATCCATAATGCCTCCTACTATTCCACCTAAATTCAAACCTAGAGATGTTTTTGTAACCGCTTTGCCACCTCCTTCACCTATATTTTAGATCAACATAGTTAATGTGGCCACACAGTCATAAAACTAAAAGGATAAAGGTAAGGAAAAACTCATTGCTCCTTGGGCTCATCCATTTTCCAAAGACACTCCTTTGAATCCCAAGATTTCCATCTTGGGTGGCTCAAAACCAACATCTTCAGATGTTATTCAAAGCTCAATAGTGAAATAGCTTCACGAAACTCCTATGAAAATGTCCTTGTATGAGTTAATCCAAAACTCACCCAAGCATCATCAAGCTTTGATTAGTGCCATATAAGTGGTTAAAGTACAAACTGATGATCCCCAACCTCTTGCAACTTTAGTTCGCTCTCTTAATTCCATCTCCCTAATTTATTTTAGTAATTCAAAATTCCACTTCAACACCCTAAATATTAGGATTCTTCCCTTTTTATTACCGCATATATTGATCAAAATCATGTCAAGATATTCATGATTGATAGGGGATATATTATTTCCACCCATGCCTACAAACATCTAGCTCTTCCTGACCATTGCATGTCTCAAACTGATGTGATGCTCTACTCCTTTAACGATACCACAACTACTATAGTGGGCAATGTTGTCTTATATATTCATGTAAGTGCCCACATAATTATTGAGCTCTTCTATGTTGTAAAAGGAGAGTTATAATATAACATACTACTTGGATGACCTTGGATATGTGCTATGGCATGTGTACCCTCAACTTTGCACTATTATGTTAAGTTTGAGCACAATAGGCAAGTGCATACTATACCCATTGACCTACCTCCATTTAAAACATGTAACATGAAATATAGTCCCAATTATTTTATCATTCCACTAAATACATCATCTTATTTGCATGATACTTTTAAATCTTCCACAAGTTCCACTACCCTAATTACTTAGATACTGGAAACAAAAATTCTTGACAAAGATCCCATGGAGGAAACTTTTAAACATTTGTCACTCAAAGAATATTATATATTAATGCTCTACATGTTCCATACTCCTCAAGAGTATATAAAGCTTTATATGCACCCAAATTATGATCCATGTATTGGAATGTCATCCCTTATGGGCCACCTAACCTTTGAACTAATTTCACATATGCAGGAATTGATCAGGCTCCCATTGTTGGCAATCTATCCTCTTCACCACAACCATTTACCTATGACTTCTATTTCTTGACCAAGCCTAGTTTTTATCACACCTATATTTATAGGTGTGTCTAGAAAGGATTTAGTTTGGGTCATTATGAATAGGGTTTTCATATGCCCATTGAATATCCCACTAACAAAACCATTGAAAATGCCAAAAAGAGGCATGGAGTGGGTTATGATGAACCAAATAAACTCACCAAAACCTACCATATACAAATTATTGAAGAGATATTCTCTCCTTCTCCACCTTATTCTCCACCATCACCTAGAAAATTAGAGGTATCTATACCTCTTAATTTTTTTTTCAATAAATTCCATCCATTTGGGGCTTCTCACCTATCACTAGGGTAAGGAAACAAGGTCCCTTCCTCCCATTCATCCTAAAATAATTGATGAAGACTCTCCCACTATTAACACTATCCAATGTCAAGATGATGATGCTATTCTCACATACATGGCTGTAGATGATTACTATATCCAACATTTGCTCCCATCTGACACATAATCTATGTTAAATGAATCAACCATTGACATCAATTTTCCCTCTCACAATAACCCCCGCATCCTCAAGATTGGCCAATCTTTGGATTCCTCTGAGTAGGCTAATTACGCCACATTTCTTTATAACCATAGGAAAGCCTTCACTTGGTCTTATAATGACATGCCTAGTATTTACCCCTTTATCGTCACCCATAACATTGTCACCAATCAAAATGGTAAACCTATTAAGTAGAAGCTTCACAAAATTCATCCTCATATTATTCTTCTTGTCAAAGAAGAGCTTTAATGCCTCCTTTCTGTTAACTTTATCCAACTCATTGACTATTCGCAATGGATTTACAATATTGTTCCTATCAAAAAAGTAACTAGAGGAATCCACATTTTCAATAACTACCATGACTTAAACCTTACTTGTCTAAAATATGACTTCCCATTGCCAAGTATTGACCAAATTATTGATCTAACAGTTGGCCATGAGATGCTATCACTTATGGATGGGTTCTCTATATATAATCAAATCTTGGTTTCTCTTAAAGATCAACACAAGACAACCTTCATTACCCCATGGGGTACTTTCTATTATTAGGTCATGACTTTTAGTTTAAAGAATGCTGGTACCACTTACCAATGCGCTGACTTACATCTTCCATGATATCCTACACTAAATTATTTAATATTACTTGGATGACTTACTTGGAAAGTCTAAAATTTTCTAAGATCACTTGAAAATTCTCAAAATCATATTTACTCATCTCCTCTAATATAATGTTTGACTAAACCCAAATAAATGTATCTTTGGTATCTTTTCTGGTAAGTTGTTAGGCTTTATCATTTCTCTTCATGGCATTGAAGTTGACCCTGCTAAGGTTAGAGAAATACTAGAGTTTCCTCCACCTACTAATATCAAACAAATCTATAGGCAAACTTCAATCTATCCACCGGTTCATCTCCCAATTGTTAGATCATTGCTAACCCTTTCACCATCTCCTTAAAAAAGATATCTCCTTCCATTGGAATATAGGTTTATATGAAGCTTTTGATGCACTCAAGCAATATCTCCTTTCCCTACTGATTCTTATTCCACCTAAGGAAAATTAGCCCTTTTACCTTTACATATATATAACAAGCCATTCTTTGGGTGTTATGATTTCACATCAAGATGATCACCATCAAGAAAAAGTAGTTTTCTACATAAGCCACACACTTATTGATTATGAGACTCGATAAACCCATATCAAAAAGCTTTGCCTCTCATTGGTCTTTTCAGCCTTCAAGCTTCACCATTATCTCCTAAATCACAAAACCTACATGGTCACTCATACTGATCCCTTTAAATACATGCATTCTCAGCCATATCATAACCAATGTGTAGCTCAGGGCTCATGTTCCTTGATGATTATAACTTAGATTTTATTCAACAAAAGTATATCAAGGGGAAAACAATCATTGGCAAGTTAGTTTCCACTCCTTTACCTAACAACCAACCTTCAAACCTTGAATTCCTTAATGAATCCATCATAATTCTCTCCATTGATGGCATCATCTATCAAATTGTTAGGGTGTGGAGCTAAAAGCTTCACCTTGTTGTAAATAGAAGGAGGAGGTTTTTCGTATCTTGATAGTCACCGACGTCGGCAAGCCACAACCGACGTCAGTCAGGGTAGCATAGATGGAAACTGGCATTGGCAGGAGATCGGCCAGCATCGGTCACCTCCAGGAAGGCAGGGACCGACGTCAGTCACTTGTAGCGGTCAGAACTACTGTTGATGAATAGTCAGTTAAGTGAACGTGGAGTTTGCATGATAAAGGCCAGTTTGAGTCTTTGAGCCGCTCGTCTAATTTAGTGTATGCATGAGATCTATATAATAGACTCATGGGCTGTATTGTTAAGTGTTGAACTTGTAGAACCCAAGTGTGGAGCTTGGAGAGTTCTTCCCATGGTGGAATCAAGTAGGATTCCCCATGTATGTAAGATTAGGTTTGATATGCAGGGAGTTTTAGGGTCATGGAGGAGATCTACATGTGATAAGTAAGATCAAGTTGGTCTGTAGGGAGATGTGTGAATGCGAGGGTCAAACAGAGATCGGTGGGTTGGCCAGGATCCAAGGTGACAGCAATACATCAAGAGCAAGATCATGGTTAGATCTACTTGGAGTACCAGTTTGTTCTTGGTTGTACTGGATGTATAATGAGGTGAACAACAACTTGTGTAAGTTTTTAGTTGAGACCTATGAGAAAAGATTACTCAGGTGGGAAGATTACTTGGAGCCCTTGAGGAGGAAGCCTCACAGAGGTGGAAGAAGAGTGTGATCTCTTTATTGTAATTTCCTTTGTAATGAGTTGAATACAATTATGTGTTGACTCTCAGTTTTTGTGTTATTTCTCATTGATAGTTATTTTTTCTTCTAGGTATTTCCGCATGTTTAAGTTGCTTATACATTGGTAATCATGTGTGCTCTTAAATATGACAAGTTGTGTCAGAACTTTGGGAAACTTTGGTCCTATCAAATGGTATCAGAGCGAGGTTGGATGTTCTCAGAGTGAGCTTGACTAACAGGGGTTCAGATCTGTTAAGTGTTGTTGATTACAGGTTACTCACAGGGGTTGCTGTTTGAGTGGGAGTATAGCAAGGCAGAAGAATGGATAAATTTAGGCACAGGTGTAGCACCATAGGGAGTGTGGTGGGTTGTCTTCGTGTGGGAGCTTGAAGAGGAATACAAGCTAGGATGCAGATTAGACAGAGTACTGGTATGGGTACAGGTGTAGCTCTTTATCTCCAAGTGGGAGATTGTTAGGGTGTGGAGCTAAAAGCTTCACCTTGTTGCAAATAGAAGGAGGAGGTTTTTCGTAGCATGACAGTCACTGGCATTGGTAGGCCACAACCGACATCGGTCAGGGTAGCGTAGATGGAAATTGGCATCGTCAGGAGATTGGCTGGTGTCAGTCAGCTCCAGGAAGGCAAGGACCGACGTCGGTCACCTGTAGCGGTCAGAACTGCTATTGACGAATAGTCAGTTAAGTGAACATGAAGTTTACATGATAAAGGCCAGTTTGAGTCTTTGAGCCGCCCGTCTAATTTAGTGTATGCATGAGATCTATATAATAGACTCACGGGTTGTATTGTTAAGTGTTGAACTTGTAGAACCCAAGTGTGGAGCTTGGAGAGTTCTTCCCATGGTGGAATCAAGTAGGATTCCCCATGTATGTAAGATCATGTTTGATATGTAGGGAGTTGCAGGGTCATGGAGGAGATCTACATGTGATAAGTAAGATCAAGTTGGTTTATAGGGAGATGTGTGAAGGCGAGGGTCAGACAGAGATCGGTGGGTTGGCCAGGATCCAAGGTGACAGCAATACATCAGGAGCAAGATCATGGTTAGATCTACTTGGAGTACCGATTCGTACTTGGTTGTACTGGATGTACAATGAGGTGAACAACAGCTTGTGTAAGTTGTTAGTTGAGACCTATGATAGAAGATTACTCAAGTGGGAAGATTACTTGGAGCCCTTGAGGAGGAAGCCTCACAGAGGTGGAAGAAGAGTGTGATCTCTTTATTGTAATTTCCTTTGTAATGAGTTGAATACAATTATGTGTTGCCTCTCTATTTTTGTGTTATTTCTCATTGATAGTTATTTGTTCTTCTGGGTATTTCTGCATGTTTAAGTTGTTTATACATTGGTAATCATGTGTGCTCTTAAATCTGACAAGTTGTGTCAGAACTTTCAGAAACTTTGGTCCTATAAAACCTACATGGTCACTCATACTAATCCCTTTAAATACATGCATTCTAAACCATATCATAACCAATGTGTAGCTCAGGGCTCATGCTCCTTGATGATTATAACTTAGATTTTATTCAACAAAAGTATATCAAGGGGAAAACAATCATTGACAAGTTAGTTTCCACTCCTTTACCTTACAACCAACCTTCAAACCTTGAATTCCTTGATGAATCCATCACAATTCTCTCCATTGATGGCATCATCTATCAAATGATGATGTTCTTTGATAAGTCTAAATGTCAATACAGTGGGGTTGCAAGGGTCATTATTATTCCTCTAGATGGTGAGCCTACACCTTTGTCATTTAAACTAGATTTTTAATGTACTAACAATATGGTTGAATATGAGTCTTTGATCTTAGGGATTCAAATGACTATCTTCTTGGGTATCAAATCCATAACCATTTTTAGTGATTCTTAGCTCATGGTTAATCAGTTTAATGGTTCCAACCTATGCAAAAATAAAATTCTATAGTGGTATAAACATCATGTAGATAAGCTATTAGGATCGTTCAACTCTTATCTCTTACAAACTATTCCTTGATCTACAAAAAAGTTTGCTGACACAATGGATTCACTTGCTTCACACATACCCTCATCACCCTCTTCCTTGAAACTATGTCATTGTGCATTTCTTAGCATTACCCTCTTATGTATCAATTAACATCCTTTTTATCATAAATTTAACATCCAACCCACATGACTTATGGTACAAATAAATCAAGGATTATCTTTCCTTTTCTATTACCCCTTCTAATTTCTTCAATAATGGGAAGTGAGCCTTCATAAAACATGTCGCTCATTACACTATGCTATGGGAACTTCTCTTTAAGCGAGGTTTTGATGGTCTCCTCCTTAGATGCCTCACTAATACTGAGACTCCCTTAACTATTAAGGAAGTCCATGATGGGATTTATCGTGGACATTTCAATGGTCATGTAGTTTCCAAGTGCATCCTTTGACTCAGCTATTATTGGCCAACACTCCATCAAGATTGTTGTGATTACATTCAATATTACATTCAATGTCAACAACACACTGAACTCCTTCACATTCCAATTCATGCATTATATGTCACCAAAGACTTCTAGCCCTTCTCTTGATGGGGCTTGGATCTAATTGATGAGATTAACCCTCATTCATCCCTTTGTTACCATTCTATCATTACTACCATTGAATACTCCACCAAGTGGGTCAAGGCCATTCCTCTCATCTCGACTAAGGCTAAGAAAATTGTTGACTTTATCAACCATCACATCATCTATCATTTTGGTGTCACACATAAAATTATAATAGACAATGATAAATATTTCAAAAATAAGACTATCTAAAGTATTTTTGATACATTTGGAATAAAATTAATCTTCTCATCACCATACTATCCAAAATTAAATAGACAAGTAAAAGCTTCTAACAAAACATTAACTAGAATTCTCATGAAGGTAGTCAATGATATGGGCAAGGATTGGCACACACACATTCCCTTTACTTTATGGGCTTACCACACTAGCATTCAAACCCCTATAGGTGTTATACCTTTTTCCTTGGTGTATGGGATAGAGGTTGTTTTGCCTCTTGAGGTTTAGATTCCTTCTCTTCACATTTCTCTAAAAGTCATTCTTACTAACAATGACTTTCACAAAGAATGTTAAGCTCAACTCAATTTTATTGATGAGCATTGTCTCATAGCCCTCAACCACCTCTAAATCTATCAAGAGAGTATCAAACATGCTTACAATAAAAACCTCAAAGAGTGAGATTTCAATATTGGAGATATCATCTTAAAAGAAAATCAACATGTGACAAACATGGAGAAAATCAAACAGGGTAAGTTCACTTTTAATTGGCTTGGACCCTACATCGTAACTCACAAGTATGGATTCAGAACTTATCATTTGTTTTTCCTTAAAAGAAAGCCAAAACCTAAGCCTTTAAATGCCTTACAGCTATGACCATTCTTTTGTTAACCAAGTAATGCTTCACCTCATGTTTCACTTGAGCTCATCCCTTGAGCACCCCTATTACATTCATCTCCCTTCCTCTTAACCCTTGGTCCTACACACTTAGTGAACTTACGAATTGCTATGGTTTTTCCATCAAAGTGGAAAAATCCTAAGCCTTTATATTCTTGTCCATGACTAAAAGAAAAAAAGAAGAAAAAATGGGATATGTAGACAAGTTATAATCTCTCAGGTCATGATTCTTAATGTAGATTAATCCCTTAAAGGATAGCTACATATATTCTCTTTGATACTATTAATAGACTACTCCCTTGAAGGACATCTATTTAATCTCAAACACAAATGCTTAGACCACTCCCTTGAGGATGGCTAGGCCAAGCTTTGTTATGAAATGGGAATATAAATAAAAATCTTCTAGTATTGATTAGCTTCATATGAACTCAACACAAATTAAATCCCATTATAGGATTCCCATATTGATTAGATTACACACACAAAAAAAAGACCTTTAAGTCATGGAATTTCCTATAGTAACTCTCAAGTCACCCATAATAGGGGCATATCATCCCCACTTAAAACGTTATGCTACCCAAACACTTTCACTTATTTTACCCTTTTCCCCTCATACACTTTCAAGGGACTTTGAACTCACTTAACACAAGGTGAACATGATTATTATCTAACAAACAAAATGGTCAAAGGATGCAAAGCATGAAAGAGGCTCATATTTCTGAGCCTATTTATGTTATGATTATGGTCTTGGCTAGTACATGAGCATTTTGCCTCTTTATATTCCATCCAAATCACATGTTGATCTTTCTACTTAGATGAAAACTTCATACAAAAAATAACATAAATAGCCTATCCATTTTAAGCATACACCATCAAAAATATGGAAAAAATTCTAAGATGAAGCTAGCAAATTAACTATGCATATACCATCACATATATGGGAAATGCTAGTCTAACTCGCCTAACATGCTCAACATTAACATAAAATTAACATAACATTAAAATAACCATCTACATCAATAGCATCATCAAAATCACAATACCAAATCTCAAATATATATATATATATATATATATATATATATATATATATATATATATACACACACACACACACACACACACATACATACATACATATATATGCTCAACATAAATATACATCAATAGATCATCATAATATCATCTTTCCCTCAAAATATACATCTCTCATCTTCAACTCATAAGTCAGTGTGCATACAACATATATAAAAATAACAAAATTTGGCACTTAGAGTCCTTGAGGCTATACATGTGGTCATGAATAATTAGTTTCATCACCACTCTCCACCTATCTATGTCTATGTGAGCTAGAAGTTTTAGCACATGTAACTAATCTCTCCTACTCTCTAAACTCGAAATACCTCTAAAAATATGGTAACTCCTTGATGGACCTCTCATAATAAGAAATCTCATCAAGGTAAGTGTTATACCTTGCTACAGATATAGTCTATGATGGTCTAATCATACCTACTAAAGGCTTGACCTATACTAGTCCCTGTGTTAGAGGAGGAGTAGCCTGATCTACTGATCTCAAACTATCCCTCTATACTATCAGTATAGTAACCTAACCTTGTAATACCCCAACCTATCCCTATAATTCCCCAACATATCCCTATAATGTTACCACATATCCTTCTAAAACTAATACATGTGCTTGAGCTACATCTTGAGCCTGCACTACCACATCTCAAGCCTATACTACTACATCTTATGCTTGTATCATTGCATCTCAAGCCTATACAACTAAATATCTCTCTCTCATAAACCCATATAAATCTAGTGGTGGCCTCTTGACCTAGAATATAGGATGTAAATCTATCCACCAAGTAAGATATGTTATTGTGCATCCAAGATCTACTATACCTAGCCCTGTTGGTAGCTCCTCAAATTCTGGGCCATCTATCTCCTGGGGCAAGGGTAGGGGTGCCTCTATATCATCCCTCTTATATTGAGGGAAGGTAGGAATTACATCTTATAGTAAGTTGAACTATCTCCTAACCCATGCCAGGGGTACCATTTCTAGCTTGCTAGCTCATCTCCCTCTAACCCATAATGTGCTCTATAAGCCAACAAGCTACTCTACCTATCCTCTAAATTTAGGGTATATTAAGTAAGGTCTCCATAAAATATATATAGGGATCAATCCCTCTATCATGTACTTGTAATGATCAATATCTTGTGTTATGCCATCTACTTGAGTCTGGGCCATACCATCTCTCCACCATCTAAAATCAACCCTAAAACTAGATAAAATAATGGTAGGTAACCCCAATGGTCATGTCACCATAATATTCTCATATGCCCAATAATGGAGTAAATTACTGACATACAAACTATATCATTGTCATAGTCTCAACCCCTATAGCTCTTTATATAACTATGCCAAAAACACTAGTCCCCATGCAAATACGATCCAATACTCAACTATTTATGCTAGAACATATATCAATGAAATAGGAAATCTCCCACCATCTACATCTGGTAATTCATAAACTATAATCCCTATCATCATCAAGATGCTTATTTGATGTTGTTCCTCATCAGCAATGTATAGTGGCTCATAGGCAAAGCTCATTGAGTGATAGGTCACCTCGCTAACATGATCTCCAAATAATACCACCATGTGAATATCATGTTCCTCTCTTGAACATGAGAAGAGATGCTCAACCTAGAGTGGCAATCATAAAATCTTGTACACATCCTCTTGGGTCACTATTAACTCTTTGGTTTGTAAACAAAAGGTGTTTGTGGTGTGATCCCACCTCTCAATCAATGCTATCATCAAACTCACATCTCATGTAACTCTAAAATATCATCACACTCCCCATAAATGTATGGCTACCATGTGATCCCACTCATTTTCAGTGAAATACATCCTCATTCATGTTAGTAGCATTGGTAGACAATCTCGTAGTGTCAACTCCTACCTAGCCTGCATGTATACACACACACCTCAAGTCACATACTTTCTAATATACCCTACCACCACCTTTTTCCCTTCTCTCTAGGAGAACTACATTAGCATAAGCCCCTCAACCAAGCTATGTAGGTAGCACTAAATTAACATGGGGTATTTTGAGGTTAGCTTGGCCATATACCCTAGGCCCAACTGCTTATCATAACTCTAGGCCTCATGACTTATCTCCCTAACCCTCGACCCTATGACCTATATTTTAAGCCATAGGTCCCCTAACCTATGTCAACTTACCTCTTCTTAAGAATTTAACTTAACACACTTTTAACCATACCTTATATCTTTTTCCCTATGCATTGGGAGAACTACATTGGCTTGAGGCCCTTAACTAAGCTATGTAGGCAACACTCAGTTGACAAAGGGTCTTTTGAGGCTAGCTCAGCTATTAGGCTTATTGAATACTCTAATTAGGGATCCAAATTTGACCTTTTCTCCTATTATGGGTTTTTCAAGGTCACTAACATTGGTTTCTAATGCTGACATTAGTGCTTGGTGTTAGTCGATATCAATAAAACCCTACTAATATCGACACTATGTCAACTGACATCGATGATTAGGCTTATTGACTACTCTAATTAGGGATCCAAATTTGACCTTTTCTCCTATTTTGGGTTTTTCAAGGTCACTAACATTGGTTTCCAATGTTGACATCAGTGCTTGGTGTTAGTCGACATTGATAAAACCCTATTGATATCGACACTGTGTCAACTAAGATCGATGGAACCCATCGACGTCAGTGATTGGTTCAGCCCTAGGGCTAAATGACCCATCTCCCAACATTAAATTTTAACCTAAAAACTACCTCCAAACCCCTCTAAAATTCATCTAAACCTACCCTCATCTCATTTCCTACACCTTTACTAGCATTCTTTCCCTCCAACTTCAAAATTAGCCTAACAAAAGCAAACTAACAAACTCAAATTCAAAATCAAATTAAAGGTATTGTTACCTCATCTCTCCATCTCCTCCACACTAGAATAGTTGGCATTTATGGTGTTGCACCTCTAGTTGGTTCCCCTCCTTACTCTACCATCTCACTTTTACTCAGATCTCTTTTTCTCTCCAATAAAATGTTGTAAATGAGTTTTGGTGGGATACTAAACACCTTTTTGTTGGGTTTGGTCACCCACCAACATTAAAATCCTTGACCTAATCTACCAACATTGACACTATTCCCCACTGATGTTGGCAACCTTGACCTATACCACTGATATCAACACTATTTCTTATTAACATCGGTGACATAACTGACATCGGCACCCTTTCATTAGAGTTTCCACTAACAACCACAATCCTTTAGACTCTACCCCTAATCTAGGGCAACTTAGAGATCACATATATCTCCCTGACCATGAAAACTAACTTTGAGATCACTTAAATTACCAACCATGATGACCACCCTTGGAGATCACTTAAATCTCCACCCATGATGACTTTGATTGGAGATCATGATTATCTCATTATTCATTGACCCTTTTAAACCAACCTTTCATTGCTTGTCTTGACTACTTATGTTATTATGCTATAGTTGGTTATTGTACACATGCATAGATATTAAGTGTTTTTAATGGTGACCAAGCTCACCCAATCACCTACAACCTTTTATGTTTCCCAAGGGCACTTCCTACCTTGGATACCTGACATGCGTGGACCATTGGAGCTACAACTTTGATTATTTTGACCTTATCATCTATCACTTACAAGTTATGCTTTGGTTATTTCTATCTATGTCCTCCTCCACCTTACTTATTCTAGATTTTGTCAACTCTATCTCATAGTAGTATACGTGTAAGCTAAGATACCACATTCTCCTCCACTCACTCAATTCACTTCTTATCAAATTGGTACTCAATTATGGTTTTTACTCCATCAATTATTGCTTTGAGGGGGGATACCTCATCCAATACTTGGAGCATCTAACTGTTGTTTTTGTCTTGCAACTTGTTAGTGAAAATTACAAGACAAAAAGGGGCAAACATAGACACCAAAATTATGTCACACACGTGCATAACTCATTATGTCAAAACCCCCATTGAGCCACTTTTAAATAATAATAATTAGTCTCCCTAGTGCACACTTTTACCCTTCACATATTTAATTAATTTAAAATTTTTAATTAAGTTAATTAAAAACCACTTATGCCACCTTACCTAGCCAACTCATCTTAAGACTAATTCTTACCTTCTAAGTTACCTATAGACTTAGTTACCTTATCTTAACTACCCATGTCTTGTTCTCACCCCAAAAATAAATTCTTAACCAACTACATCATTCTTAACCTCCTATTTCTACCATTTCCTAATGGATACCACACATGGCATGAGAAAGAACAAAAAAATAGGCTAAAAATATCCCTTTTACCTATTCTCATGTCACCAACATTGGTCAACCCATGGTCGACGTCGATGGGGCCATTGGTGTCAGTTACTTAAGCCAAACTCCAAAATGATGTTCAAGGCAATAAAAATTAAGAAAACTCATTTTTGTCCACATACAGGCTTTTGGCATCCAACTTTTCACATCTTGGCTCACTGTTACCTTGCATAAGTCTATCCAGATTAGGAACCAAGCTCTTGAGAACTAGCAACACGTGTTTTTTTTCCATTCAAGGCATCAGTTTGACAAGCCTTATAAGAGCCATCCATCTGACACTTATCATTCAATCACCTTTATAACTAAATACATCACTTATTTTGTAAGTCTTTAAGCAGCTACTCTATAATCACTTTATATCTAATGTTTATTGTTTTACACATTCTTGATCAAACCACCATGAAGGAGTTATATAGTTTCCCCACCTATTTCCCCTTGTTACAACACACTAAACCTCTGACCAGATCCATCCAAATAATAATCTCTCCCTCAAAACTCTCCCCAACCTTCCAGACCTAACCAAAACCATTTCCTAGACCAAAAAAAGTCTTCTGTAAGATCCTAGGTAATTATTTCCCCTACTGACATCGATCACCCAATTGATATCGATCACACTTGCTCATTGACCTTGGTAGCCTAACTGATGTTGATAACTATGGATTTTCAATAACCCTTCTAAAACCTGCCCAAACAGCTTCCTAAATACAAATTAAATATACCAATTACACTTTGTTACTCTTTACTATACTCAGGTTATGAATAATGGTAACATAATCTCTCTTTTAATCTCTCTTTTTTACTCTCTTACTTATTTATTACTCTTTTATTTCTCAAAAGTGCACTGTCATCTCTATGGAAATTTGACACTTCCTGGAATAAGTGCATAGTTTGGTATCCCACTCATAAATCTACTAACAAATTTTTTTTGTGGTAGTGCTTTCTTACTTATAAGTAGTTCTCCCAAGCCAAATATGAGTGCTAACAATGTCTAGATATGGTGCGCAAACCAATCTGGGTTCATTCTAATTACTTATCACTATCCTTCTCTATTTTTCTTTAGACTTGAAATAGATACAATTTTAGTGAAATAGTGACAATAAATCCCATAAGGCATGATATGTAACATATATGTATAATAATAAGGGCCTATCAAGAATATGTGACATGAGAATAGGTGGTTGCATAGATACTATTTAATAGCATCAATTTGTTATTCAAAAATTTCATCCCATTAAAAAACATTTCCTTTTCTTAATAAGCATGTTAAAGGCATTGTTTTATTTGCAAGTGTAGCCACAAAACATCTAAGTGCCTAAATTTTTCATTGTAAAGATTGTAATTACATTAAAATTTTTGGTGGAGGCATGTCTAAATTAGATTTTACCCTTTTGGAATCCACCTTAATTATTCATTGAAATAGAGTGTATCCTAATATATTTCTATAAGTGATACCAAATATAAACTTGTGTGTATATAAATGTACAATGTATTTGCATATAAGATTAAAAAAAGTATCTTAAATTAATAACATGATTGTCTATTTCTTAATTTTTTATAATAAATCATCTACACAATCTTACTCTATATTATGTATTTAATGATGTAAAATGTGTGTCATAGCACTCTGATAAGAAACTCTAACTTTCTTTAATCTAAAAGGCATGACTGTATAGTAAAATGTTCCCCAAGGTATAATAAATACAATTTTTTCTTAATCTTTAAGGTCAATTTTGATTTTATCATATCTATAAAATACATCCATGAAGGATAAAATATCATATCAAGTCTTATAATTTAAAATCATGTCTATATTTAGCAATGGTAAATCATGATTTGGACAATCATGATTTAAATCCCAATAATCTATATAAAATATGATATCTCCATTAGATTTTCAATATGTAAAATGTTGGATATACATGGAGAATAGTCAATAGCTCAAATGAATATTTCCTATAACAATGTTTCATTATCTATATTAAATAATAGTGCCATTTTGGGAAGCATATTTATAGTTTTTTGTTTTATATGTTATGCATCTAGATATACTAATATATTATGCCTTGTTACTTAAGGATTTATGCCTATCATATCTGAATGAGCCTAAGTAAATAAATGGTTCTAGATAATCTTTTAAAAATTATTGTAAATAGATATATTATTTATTTTTAACATGGCTATTAATAATATAGGACATGGGTATTTATATGTTCCAAGATTTAATTTAACTATTTTTTCATAAGTAAACCTCATACATCCTCAACATAAGGTGTTGTATGGATATTATATGAACCATATAGTTAGGTACAAATAAAAAATTCATTAGTCTCTCCAAAATATTCACGGTCACTATTAGTGTGAGGAAACATATTCTTATGGTGGAAGTTAGGGAGATTCTCATATTCACCCTAATATTATAAGAGATCATCATTATAAAATTCATCCAATGTTAGAAGTTCTAGCAAAGTTGTATCATCTATCATTTCTAGGTATACCAACTATAGTGTAGATATATGATGATCCCCTTGTGATAGCTATAATAAAATTACTTAGATGTTCACAAAGAATAATTATATATACATAAAATAAAAAAATATGAGAGATCACGTAGTAATAATTGATAGTAGAGAAGAATAATGGATAATATAACAAAGCCACTTTGAGAGGGAAATTTTCACAGTAATTAAATAAGAGAAAAATACTTAATATTATTATCAAATACTAACCACTATCTCCTATATATATTCTACTTTACCATGGTTATTCCATGGGCTGACTAACTAAGAACATAAATTAATATAACAAGAATATAAAAGAGGTATGTAAGCCATAATTTGACCACACACATCCCTAGACATGCCAAAGGTTGAAGGTATAACATGACCCTCCCTTTAAAAATAATGTTTTCATCAATGTTGAGTCAACTTTGGATGTTTCTAAACAAAAGATTCATCCTCCCAAGTGTCATCTTCACATGGAAGATTCTTCTATTTGATCAGGTATTCCTTAATCACTCTAGATCATATTTTTTTAGTGCATATTTGAAATATCACCTTAGGATCAATACTATATCTCCCTTCCTCATCCAATTATAGTAACTTGGTTTGAGTATCAACTCTACATCTAATGAATTTATTCAAGCATGATACATGAAATATTGGATGTATGTGAGTGGATGAAGGAAACTCTAACTTATAGGCCATGTTGGTTGATTATTTTGTCGATCAACGTACTGATAAACAAAATAAGTCTGATCAGCCAAAGTAGGAAGATTGGTCATCCAAATGTGTAGGTTTACCACATCAAAATGAGACTAATCTCTCCTCTCATCAAGGGGAGGTTCCCTATAGATATGCTATATATATAAAGATAGAAAATAATACTCAAAGGTAGGATAAACCATCCATCTCTCTTTCTTCAGAGATGATGCGTGCAAATCCAAGGAAAAATCTCAAGGGAAATAAAAAAAAGCACTCCTCTTTTTTTAGAATTACTATTCAACAAACCACAAGAATACTTCTGGTAGTAATTACAATATGTAACCAAGGACGTAGTAACTAGCAAATTGAGATGTAGCACAAAGTCTCCACCTGAATTGCCCAAGAGTGAGATACGAAAGACAATGAGGGCACAAAGTCATCCCCAGGTCCTTTACACAAAAACAAAAAGAAAACACACTAAAGGCAATTATGGGGGCACAAAGTCTCTCCACAGTTGACTTCAAGACACCTTCTTGACTACTTTCACTAATTTTGCTTGTTGGATTAAAGGAACAAAAAATATATTAAGTAAAAAGACATAAAAATAGTTTCTCCAACAACAAAGATATCACAGCACAAAGTCTAAAAAGTCACTTGCTTTCTTATTCCAATAAAAAAATATGATCAACAATTTGAGCTCAAAGTCTCAATAATGCCTTCCAATTTGGGCAGAGTTTTGTTTCTGATTGTCAGAGAGAGATCCCCTTTACACTAACAAGAGAGTCCCTTATATAGCCTCTTCAAGATGGACTTGGGAATAGTAACACATCATGTTGCATTAAAATTTGTTAAGAAGATAGGCTAGAATTTAGGGGCATCTACCCATTTGCTTTTCTCAATGCAGAGAAACAAGTCATGCTATTAAAAGTTTGCATTTTTCAATATCCACCTAGTGGTCTACTTCTAGAAACATATCTGATGCAAAAATGTTTCTGATCCTTCCTCATCGTTCCTCCTTTTCTCATTAATTAAATAAAGTCCTTGATTTAATTTGATGCTCTATTCCTTAGTTGCTTCCTGCTGATCTTGGCCTTAAAACCTTTGAATGCATTCAAGTTCATAGATTTAAACCTACAAGGATCAATGGCTATTTCATCATCATGACTTTGATGTCCATAGGCACGTCACTTTCCTCAGTAATTCCTTTAGCTTTGTCATTTGAGCTTTCCCAGAGTGGACCTGCCCTTCGGGCCTTGGGAAATGATCTACTTTGGGTCGGGAAGAGCCCCCCGCAAGGGTATCTCCCCTTTAGGTGGTCTTCAGATGGCCTTCAGGCTTCTTCCTTATGGCGAGTTGCTAAGTTCTTTGGCTCTTCTTTAAGGCTTTTTAAAATCGATGGCTATTTTATGAACCTTGAAATTGACGTTCATGCACCCATCACTATGTTTGAATTTCTAATACCTAGTTCACCGTTCTTGACTTTGACATCTTCAAGTGTGTCACCCCTTCAGATTTCTTCAGCTTTCTCTTGATTCGGTGCTTTTTTCTACTTGCTTCCTTCGGATTTCTTGTTTTGCATCCTCCCAAAGGGAAGGTGACCCTTCAGCTTTAGGGAAGTGTCCTTTAATTTGGCAGATGAGAGTCCCCTATAAGGGCACCTTCCCTTTGGGGTCCTTCGATGGCCTTTTGTCTTCAGAGTCCTTCAGAGCTTTCCTATCAACATTTTCCCATAGACAAAAAGTCTGCAATAATTTTTTCAGCTGGCTTTGTCTTTGGCCTTCAAAAATTCTTTTGGGATTTTCTCCTATGGACTTTCCTGAATTCCTTCAGACTTTTTGTCTGAAGGAATTCCTTCAAACAAAAATTATGAAGGAATTATGCCTTTGTCTTTTGAATGCCTTAAACAAAATTCTGAAAGAACTTACCTTTGTGGCTTCCTTGAAAATGACCCTTTTGAAGGATGCTTTTGTCAACTAAGTGCCCTTTGCAAGGGCACTTGTCCTTTGAGAGGATCTCTTAAACTTTTGCATTGAACTGCTCCTTTGTAACACATTGAACTAAGCTTTGAACCAAGCTTTGAACCAACCATTGAACCAAGCTTTAAACCAAGCCGATGAACCCTTTGATTGAACCGACTAAGTGAACCGAAGCATTGAACCAGCTAAATTGAACCAACTTTGGTTCAATAGTTCAATGGTTCATTCCCTTTGATTTGGCTAAGTCCTTTTGATCCTCATTGAACCAAATGTGTTGAACCTTAAACCTGAGTGGTTTAATGTTTCAACAATTCAATGGTTCAAGCATCAAAAACTTGTTCTTTTGATTGAACCTGCTTGTAGAAGCCTTTAAACCTAACTATAGAAGCCTTTGAACTAGGAAGTGGTTAAACTCTTGATGCTGATGTTGAACCTTTGAACCTATTGAACCTATTGAACCAAAATGGTTCAAGGTTCAACAGTTTAATCCTTGCTTAGAAGCTTGCCGATGAACTCTTTTGGTTGAACCTAGTCATTAAACCAACTTTGAGATTGCCTAAGTGTTGAAAGCTTGCTTCTTTCCTATAGAGTCCATAGAAATCAACCTATGAAGCCCATTGAACATGGCTTGCAGAGTCCATAGATTTCTCTTCCTACAGAGTCTATAGATTTATCTTCTTGCAGAGTCCATAGATTCAAGCTTGCAGGGTTCGTAGATTTATGAGAAGCTTGAAAAATGAGTTATTTGAATGCCCAAGACAAATTTTGAAAAGGGAAGAGACAATTTTGGTCTGTCGGACCAAAATAGTTCAAATGTTGTCCCAAAAATGAGTGATATTTTTGGGGGACAATAGCTAGCTCCAATTGGGGAACTTCTATCAATTGTAAAAAGAATTGAAGGGAGTAAAATCTAGAATCTCCAGTGTCTTCATGTGTACCATTGGGTTATGGATTCATGCTACCCAGAAATGAAAGGCATCAAAAATGGAAACAAATAAAACAAAATAGAATTAAAAACTATACAAATATACATATATACAGATGCAATGATTTGATACTTTAAGAGCTGAAGTGTTTTAGATGTTGTTTCCTAAGAGGCAGTGAAAATAGTGCTCTATCCTGATAAACCAGCAAGAAGACATTTTGTCCCCAAAAATAGTGATGAGCGAATGAAAATTTCCACCAAGAAACCATTTTTCTATGTCTTCCTCTTGGCTTTTTCTTCTTCTTGTCCCATGGCAAGAGGTGGTCTTCAATTTGAAAGCCATAACTCCTTGCTTTCTTGGTGAAGGGTTCCTTTGCCTGATTTTGATTTGCAGGAGCATGGTCCATTACCATAATTATTGTTCTTCTAGTTTAGTCCAGTACATGATTGGATTGTCCACATCAAACTCTTGACAAACTATCAACTTAACATCTCCTTTGATGTTGAGGAGTTTTATCTCCTCATCTTGAACAATCTTTAATCTGAGAGATAGAGATTCACATCCAGCTATGTTGTTGGTGTTTTTAAATTACAAATTGCATAAAGGAAGTATATCTCCTTGAGGAGGTATCAACATAGTCCTAACTCCATCATTGGTGGAAGAATTTTTGCCATCAGGTTCCAGGATCCAAGCATCATCAGAAGTTGATCTCCTATCAGATTTCTCTTCATTAGAGATCGAAGATCCTTCCTCATTTGTATTGCACCCTACTAGTTCTCCTAACGTCTTGTTTGGATCAATTCCTATATTGTCAGCTATATAACTTTCATTTGTAGAAACATGAACATTCTTTGTGGTCAAGAAATAATTATCCCTACCTGAAGACTCAAATAGAATTTGTGTTGTAGGGGTTGATGTTTGGGTGAACACATATTTTGCATCCTTTTTAGGGAGAAATCTCTTTATTAAGCCTTTGATAGGGATCATTGCCTCAAAAAATTCCATGCTTAATTATCCTCCCATGTCCTTGCAAAATTTTTATCCAAACAAGATGCCATAAGATGCTGGGACGTTAGCCACCAATACAGTCATCTTGATTCTCTTGTCTGGAAAGGCTGCAAATGCAAATTGAGCATCTTTGATTTGCCCTAGTAGTGGTACTTGCTTGTTCTCCATGGAAAAACATCTCCCAAAGGTTTTGGTCAGTGTGAGACCTAGAGACTCAGCTACTTTAGCATGCATGACATTGTCAGATGCCCCAAAATCAATGATGCAATTGTTGAGTTGATAACCATTTATCAATAAGGAAACATAGAAAGGTTCTATTTTCCCAGGGGAAGTTGGAGGAGTAACAACAAGATTATTTGGAATGGGCATGTTCTTTGGGGAATCAACAATTATTTTCTTAACCTCTTGTCTTGTAGGGATGGTTTGGTTCTTGACACATTGGACCAACTTATCCAATTGATCAAGATTAGACTGTGAATATTCAAATTTAGACATTTGAATTTTGGTCTTCTTGACATGATCAATTATGTCAAATAGCTGAATTGAGCTAGGTACAGAGGAAGGTATTTCAACCTTTTGAGTTTTAGGAGGGATGGGAGGAGGGTTGGTTTGCAAAATTAAAGTAGAAGGTGAAGGTGAAATCAATGTACTTACTTTTTGGGTGATCACCAGATCCTTTGACTGGTAAGGCAGAGTGGTTCCATGCTTAGCAATTATAATTGCTAGTTGAGGTTGCTCCTCTGTCTTCCCTTTATTAGCTTGCTGGACTGATTGGTTCTTAGACCTGGTAAACACTACATATGATCCATCAATAGCTTCTCCTTTACTTTTGGGTTCATCCTGGTAGTTCAGGAAACTAATGTGGGAGTCGCCGGTTGATTCTTCTTGATCCTCTATGAAGAGATCAACGTCATTTTCTTGCTCAAACTTAGGTTGAAAAGAGAAAGCATGTTCTATTTCCAAATATCTAACTATTGAGTTGGTTGGAAGAGATTCAAGGGCAAGTTTCCCTTGTGGGGGAGGAAGATGATCTAACTACCCTTGATTCCTAGCAGCATTGCCTTGATATGACTGATTTGGAAATGTTCTTCTTAGCATATCTCTATATGAAGGAGCATAAGACATTCCTTGTGTCATTTGTCTTTTCAAGGCTAGCAGTTCATTTGCTAGCTTTTGCACCATTGGATCGGTGGTGCCTGTAGATGAATATTCAGAAGATGATGAGGATCTATTTCTATTTAGATCTCTTCTTATCTTCCCTACTAAGATGAGATCATCTTCTACCTCAGTGGCCAAAAGTTGAGCTACAACAAGATCTATTTGACTAGCATGTCTCAAAATAATTGAGCTACAACAAGATCTATTTGACTAGCACGTCTCAAAATAAAACTTACTTCAGGTAACTAAGAATTAATGAAGAAGCATATGAGATTCTCAGCTGTAAATCAAGTAATTACAGGAATTTTGTTTCTTAGTTTGTCAAATTTGGCTATTAAGTCTCTCATTGGATCATGAGGCTCTTTCTTCATCTATGTAAGTTGAGCCAGAAGTGCATGTGCATCTTCTACATGTTTGAATCTTGCTTCAAACTTAATTTTGAGGGTATTCCAATCAGTTACTGACCAAGCCTATAGATGATAAAACCAATATATAATAGCACCTTTTAATGTTTCTATAAATAGCCTAACTGCTACATCTTCAAATTATACTCCAATTATACCACAGGCTATGTTGAAGGCTGCAATGTGTTCATCAAGATGAACTTTCCCATCACCATAGAATTTGGATAAATTCTTCCTTGAACTATGTGGAAGCTCATGTACAGGTGGAGTAAGATTGAGAGGACCAAAAGCATTACCCAAGGGGCCTTGAACTACCATTATATGACTATGAAAAGGAGGAATAACAAATCTCAAAGGGGTAATTATTGGCAAAGATTTATCAATAGTATAAAGTGGATACTTCGTTTGGCAATGGAGATCTAACTTTAGTAGGATGAAAGCTCTTGGTTCGTTGGAGGTGAGATGGTGAAGGAAATAGACCAAAATCACTTTGTTGTACCAACTTGAATATAGGGTCAACAATACCTTTATCCCTTTGGCTTTGTGTATACCTTGAATCTGCTATATTGTGAAACAAAAATGGAAAAGAATTGACCTTGCTTTAGTTTGAAGCTTGAGGCTTTAAACTGCACATTCTTTCCCAGTTAGTGTGGAGGTGAATGGTAAGGTTATTATAATAATGGGTAAATCATAGAAATGGAATGAAGTTTATAATGGATAATGGTAGAGACTGATTTCATCTGAAACTTGAGGTTTTAGAATGCACATAACTATTTCCCCAGTGGAGTCGCCAAAAATTGTTGGTTGAGTATTTTGTCGATCAGCATACTGATAAACAAAATAGGTTTGATCAGCCAAAGTAGGAAGATTGGTCATCCAAATGTGTAGGTTTACCACATCAAAAGGGGATTAATCTCTCTTCTCATCAAGGGGAGGTTCCCTATATATATATATATATATATATATATATATATATATATATATAGACAGAAAATAATGCTCAAAGGTAGGATAAATCATCCATCTCTCTTTCTTTAGAGATGATGCGTGCAAATCCAAGGAAAAATCTCAAGGGAAATGATAGAAAGCACTCCTCTTTTTTTAGAAGTACTATTCAATAAACCATAAGAATACTTCTGGTAGTAATTACAAAATGTAACCAAGGACATAGTAACCAACAAATTGAGATGTAGCACAAAGTCTCCACTTGAATTGCCCAAGAGTGAGATACGAAGGACAATGAGGGCACAAAGTCATCCCAAGGTCCTTTACACAAAAAAAAAAGAAAACACACTAAAGGCAATTCTAGGGGCACAAATTCTCTCCACAGTTGACTTCAAGACACCTTCCTGACTAGTTTCACTATTTTGCTTGTTGAATTAAAGGAACATAAAATATATTAAGGAAAAAGACATAAGAACAGTTTCCCCAACAATAAAGATATCATAGGACAAAGTCTAAAAATTCACTTGCTTTCTTATTCCAATAACAAAATATGATCAACAATCTGAGCTCAAAGTCTCAGTAATGCCTTCCAATTTGGGCAGAGTTTTGTTTCTGAGTGTCAGAGAGAGATCCCCTTTACACTAACAAGAAAGTCCCTTATATAGCCTCTTCAAGATGGACTTGGGAATAGTAACACATCATGTTGCATTGAACTTTGTTAAGAAGATAGGCTAGAATTTAGGGGCATCTACCAGTTTACTTTTCTCAATATATAGAAACAAGTCATGCTATTAAAAGTTTTCATTTTTCAATATCCACCTAGCAGTCTACTTCTAGAAACATATTTGATGCACAAATGTTTCTGATCCTTCCTCATCATTCCTCCTTTTCTAGTTAATTGAATCAAGACCTTGATTTAATGTGATGCTTTGTTCCTTAGTCACTTCCTACTGATCTTGGCCTTAAAGCCTTTGAATGCATTTGGGTTTGTAGATTTAAACCTACAAGGATCAATGGTTATTTCATCATCACGACTTTGACGTCCACGAACATGTCACTTTCTTTGGCAATTCCTTTATATTTGTCATTTGAGCTTTCCCAGAGGGGACTTGCCCTTTGGGCCTTGAGAAATATCTGCTTTGGGTCAGGAAGAGCCCCTTACAAGGGTATCTCCCCTTCAGTCAGTCTTCGGATGGCCTTCGGGCTTCTTTCTTATGATGGGTTGCTAAGTTCTTTGGCTGTTCTTTAAGGCTTTTCAAAATCAATGGCTATTTTACAAACCTTGAAATTGACATTCACGCACCCGTCACTACATTTGAATTTCCAACGGCTAGTTTACCATTCTTGACTTTGAAATCTTCAGGTGCATCGCCCCTTGGGCTTTCTTCAGCTTTTTCTTGATTCGACCTTTTCTTCTACTTGCTTCCTTTGGATTTCTTGTTGTGTATCCTCCCAAAAGGAAGGTGACCCTTTGGCTTTGGGGAAGTGTCCTTTAATTTGGTAGCTGAGAGTGCCTCACAAGGGCACCTACCCTTCGAGGTCCTTTGGTGGCCTTTTGTCTTTAGAGTCCTTCAGAGCTTTCCCATGGAAATTTTCCCATGGACAAAAAGTTTGCAAGAATTGTTTCGACTGGATTTTTATTTGGGCTTCAAAAATTATTTTGGGCTTTTCACCCAAAGACTTTCTTGAATTCCTTCAGACTTTTTGTCAGAAGGAATTCCTTCGGACAAAAATTTTGAAGGAATTATGCCTTTGTCTTTCAAGTGCCTTAAACAAAATTCCAAAAGAACTTACCTTTGTGGCTTCCTTGAAAATGACCCTTTTGAAGGGTGCTTTTGTTGTCCAAGTGCCCTCTGTAAGGGCAATTGTCCTTCAGGAGACTCTCTTGAACTTTTGCATTAAACCGCTCCTTTGAACCAAGCATTGAACTAAGCTAATGAACCCTTTGATTGAACTAACTGAGTGAACTAAACCATTGAACCAACTGAATTGAACCAACTTTGGTTCAATGGTTCAATGGTTCATTCCTTTTGACTTGGCTAAGTCCTTTTGATCCTTGTTGAACCAAACGCGTTGAACCTGTTCAAACTTGAACCTGAGTGGTTAAATGGTTAAAGCCTTGAAAACTTGTTCCCTTGATTGAAACTACTTGTAGAAGCCTTTAAACTTGACTGTAGAAGCCTTTGAACCTAACTATAGAAGCCTTTCAACTAGGAAGCAGTTGAAGTCTTGCTGTTGATGTTGAACCTTTGAACCTGTTGAGCCCGTTGAACCAAAATGGTTCAAGGTTCAATGGTTCAATCCTTTTTTATAAGCTTGCCAATGAACTCTTTTGGTTGAACCTAGTCATTAAACCAAATTTTAGATCACCTAATTGTTGAAAGTTTGCTTCTTTCCTGTAGAGTCCATAGAAATCAACCTGTGAAGCCTGTTGAACTTGGCCTGTAGAGTCTGTAGATTTCTCTTCCTATAGAGTCTGTAGAGTTCTCTTCCTACAGAGTCTATGAATTCAAGACTATAGAGTCTGTAGATTTTTGAGAAGCTTGAAAAATGAGGAATTTTAATGCCCAAGACAAAGAAGAGACAATTTTGGTTTGTAGGACCAAAATAGTTCAAATGTTGTCCCAAAAATGAGTGATATTTTTGTGGGACAATAGGCCATACTACCAATTTTATGCAAGATGTGATAATACCCATAATACTTAGGGGATATCTTATTATCCTTTTTTTTTTGATTTAAGGACATCTTATGATATGGTTTCAAATGAACAAATACCTAATCACCAATGTCAAAATGCCTCTCACTTTTATGTTGATCTGCCTGTTGCTTCATGCAATTCTAGGTCATGGCTAAATTTTTGCACTAACTTGTAAGGACCTCTTATTGATGGTGAATATGTTACTCAGCTACATGAACCTTAAGATCAACCTTAAAGGTTGAAGTGGTGTATGGATTGTGGTATCCATATAAGGCCAAAAATGGAGACATTTTGGAAGAACTATGAACAAAAGTATTATACCACCATTAGAGAAGTGGTAACCAATGAACCCATTTATTCTATTTATTAGAAATAAAATAATGGAGATATCCTTACAATAAATTTTTGACCACCTAAATTTTTTCATCTAATTGAGGATGATAGGATGAGCTATGAGCCAACTTGGTGCCCAAATATAAAAATAATTCAATCTAAAAATTACTAGTGAAAATGGGATTTCTATCACTAACAATGATCTTAGAAATACCATACAGTTATTGAACTATATTGAGAAAAGTAGAAGCTACTGTACTAGAAACAAAGGGTTGTGATAAAGAAAAAAAATGAGCATACTTACTAAGATGATCCATAATAACCATGATAACATTTTCACCATTAGATCTCAGTAAACCTGTAATGAAATCCATAGGTACCTCTTACCAATGCTAGCTAGGGATGGGTAAATACTACAAAAGATCTAGATTTTAATGGCTTCACATTTATTTTGTTGATAAATCATAAATTTAACCACATATTTCTAGATATTCCCCTTGAGTCCTTCCCAACAAAAAATCTTGCTTGATTCTATGATAGGTTTTCAAAAAAAATGAATGACCCCTAGGTGGATTTACATTAAGGAATTTTTATTTGAGAAGAGAATTCATACATAGGTATAATTTGTCTTTTTATCATAATTCATTACCCTTCCATGTGAATTTTTCAAATGCGTCCAAACCTTGATGAAGATTTTAAATCAAATTATGGGTAGAATTATCATTTTCCCTTTTTGATCTTGCTTCCTCTAGCCAATATGCCTACCAAATGGTTATGGCATACAACAATGCCTTAACTAATTCATCCCTCCTGGATAGTGCATCTACCACCATGTTTTCTTTTCCTTTCTTATTGACTATTTAAAAATCATAACCTAACATCTTAGTTACCCATTTTTATTATTCTTCTAATGGCAACCGTTGTTCTAAAAAATATTTAAGACTACCATGATAAATCTTTACGTCAAAGTAATGACCCATCAAATAAGGTATCCATTATTTGACAACATGAAAAATGGCCATCATTTCCTTCTCATAGATGGGCTTGAGCCAATTTTTAACCTTCAATTGGCAACTTTAAAATGAAAGTGGTTTGCCTTCTTACATGATCACAATGCCCATACCATATCAAGATGCATCACATTCAACCATAAACGTCTTAGAAAAATTAGGAGTGGTCAACACTAGAGTGGTGTACATAGCCAGTTTCAATTATTCAAATGCCTTAGAAGCTATATTATTCCACTATAAGGAGTCTTTCTTCAACAAAGAGGTGAGTAGGGATATAATGCTTTCGTAATTTTTGACAAACCTGTGATAGTAACTAGTTAGCCCTAGAAATTCCCTTAGTCGCTTGAGTGTCTTATGAACTATCCAATCCACCATTGCTTGGATTTTTTAGGATATACTTTCACTCCTTCATGTGAAACCATATAACCCAAATACTCAACCTCATAAGCTCCAAAAGAACATTTGGAAGTTTTAGCATATAATTGGTGTTGTTCTATAATTTATAATACCTATTTCACATGTTACAAATGGTCTTCCCAATTTTTAATGTAAATGAGGATATCATCACAAATTAATAGAAAAAATTTCCTCAAAAATGGCATAAAAATAGTATTCATCAAAATTTAAGAGGAGGATGGTTGTATTTGTTAGACCAAAAGGTATGAGTTCTAAAAGTTATTTTTGGTATGTCTTCATCACAGATCTAGATTTGATGATACCTAGAATACAAATCTAACTTGGTAAAATAAATAGAACCATTTAATTCATCTAGAATATAATCAATGATAGAAATAAGGAACTTATCTTTGATAGTGTACTTGTTGATCTCTCTATAGTTATAGTACATCCTCCAAGTGTCATATTTTTTTCTCACCATGATAACTAGTGAAGAATATTCGATTTGACTATGGTGAATGATTCCTACATCCAACATCTCTTGTACCATCTTTTCAATTTCATTTTTATAGGTATAGGGATACTTATATGGCTAAATTTTGGGTGGTGTACTACCAAGAATAAGTTTTATGGCATGATTATGTGTGTGGTTGGGTGGAAGTCCTTTCATCATGTCACTAAAAACAATAGAATAGGTGTCAATCACTTATTGTAGATCAAGAGGTGTATATGGTTGATTTGGCTAGACTAAAATGGAAAACAAGCAAGGTGCAAATCCTTTAGTACCCTTTTGAATAATCTTGGTCATTTGATTGGAGATAACAATTTGGGGAGATTTAGCCTTTAACCCCCTTAGTTCAAATGCACTTCTCTCAGAATGAAATTGCATGAATAATTCTTAGAAATTCATCTCAATAATGCCCAAAGTAGTGATCCACTATAATCCTAGAACAATGTCATCTCCACCCATAGGAATAGTAAACATAAGAGAATCTATTAGGTAGTCTCTGATGGCTAGCTTAATACTATAGAATATTTTTGAATAGCTGATAGTACCACCATCTCCAATCATGACCTAAAATTATAGAGTGGGATAAATGAAATAATTTAAATGAGAAGCCAACTTAATATTGATGAAGTTATGTGTGCTCCCAGAATCAATCAATATAATGACCTTCTATTTCTTAATGAAACCCACCACCTTAAGTGTTTGGAGAGTACTAATACCTAAAAATGCATGATAGGAAATAATAGGCTAAGAGTCTTCAAATTCCTCCTCAGGTCCTTCTACATCCTCACCAATTTTCTCCTCATCATTTATATCTTCATTGGTAACTTCAATGTAAAACAAATTCTTTTTATCATAGTGATGTCCTTCACTCCATTTACTATCACAACCATAACACAACCCTTTGGTTTGCTTCTCCTCAGTTTGTTGAGGTTTCAATTTGGTGGGTTGAGGAAATGATGGTGTTGGAAAGGTGAAATCATGATCAGTAGTGAAAGTTTTCCATTTGAACATCTCTTTTTCTTCTACCATGTATGCGCTTTGGATAGATTATAATATAGTGGATTAAAAATCCTAACCTCTAATTGGATTTAATTTTTACGTACACCCAAAAATAGACCAATCAAATTTTTCTCAGTGATGTCTTCCATCCATATGGAGATATTATGAAATTGATGAATATAATCCTAGATAGTTCTTATTTGACATAGTTTGGCTAATTGGCTGAAGTATTTCTCATAGACATTATTCTAATAATGAGCCAACAAATCATCAATGAAAATAGACCATGTAACAGGAGCACCAATTTTTAATTTTGAGCACACAACCAATGATATCAAATGAACTACTTAGGTTATAGATACAAATAGGCCACTATCACCTTCTAAGAACTAGGAATTTGGTGTAGATCAAATAATTTCTTATTTTAGGTAATCCAAGTGAGAGGATCCTTACCTTCAAACTTATGCATGTCCACTTTTGGCAACATCAGTTTCATACCAAGATTGGAGCTATTAGTGTTAAGAGGAGGAGGACTTGAATGATGAAGTGGAGGGTTGTTTGACTATAATTGAGATGAAATGGAAGCCATTTATGTAGTGATCTGATTCAATTGAGTGTGCACCCCATTAATCTCTTTATGCATCCCTAAAACATTAGTTTGAACTTCAACAAATTTATCCTCCTACACCAAGACCTTTATGCCATCCTAAAGTTGAGAAATCATGTAAGTTATGATTTTTTACTCCTTCCACTTGTAGAAGTCACACCTCACCAAATCTAAAAAAAATGTCATAGGAAACTTGCCCAAATCAAAGATCTGATACCACTTATAATGAAATTACTTAGATGTTCACATAGAATAATCATATATCACACAAAATAAGCAAATATGAGAGATCACACAATAATAATTGATAGTCGAGTAGAATACTGGATAATATAGGAAAGCCACTTTGAAGAGGCAACTTCCACAATAATACAATAAGATCAAAATACTTAATATGATGATCAAAGACTAAATATGAATCTAAGAATTTGAATCAAGAGAGGATGGTTAGTATGGTGTTAGTTTCAAAATGAAAACAAAATGAAATAAATACCCTAACTAGTATAACATCTCTAGGCCTAGACACTAGGTAGAGCTTAGTTAACAAACATGAATAAAGCACACAACTAAAATGAAAAAAAATCTCTTTTACATTCCTTGGATGCTCCAAAATGCTTATTGTAGTGGCTTGCTTAGCTTGTGCTCATGAAGTCCTTAGCAATGGAAGCTTGTCTACCTTCATCTCTCCTTGGTACCTTTAGATTTGGCTTGACTTGGCTTGGAATCAATTTTTCATGGTAACAATAATTTCATGAATCTTTATAATCAATTTTGCATTATAAATTTGCATAATCAAGACTTATAAATGATGTGGTAAGGCCTCCTATTTATATATTTTCTAAAATATCTAGAATTAACCTAAACCATCTATCTTGAGATTGAGATGTGTAGTTAAGGATTAGTTAATTTTTTTTAGTTAATTTTATAATTATTCTCATCATGAAATTGGAAGAAGGGGAAATTAAGAGGCATAAATGGCATCATGGAAGGCATTGATGAGGCATGGAGGGTATGAATCTTGATATTTGTGGCATTTATGGTCTAGGGATGTCTTCTCAAGAAATGAGGTCACCTAATGATGTAGATATTAAATATTTATTTTCAAAAATAAGTATTCAACAAGTTTCCATGGATTTATTAGTTAGGCCTTGACTTGGATTAATTAGCTCTTAAGCATGATTAAGCACTTTGTGCACAAATTACTCAAATTGATTAGAATGCCTTATTATTGGTCCAAAATTCAATTGGATTAGAATTAGAGGTCAATGTCAGATGTGTTGGATCCACTATCCTATTTAGGATGTTACCAAAAAAAATAACAAAGGCACTCATCTTATGTAAGAGATTTTATAGGAAAGAGCAATCTAGAACACCTAGGTGCAAAATTGGCATTTTGACTTAGAATGATCTGATCAAAGTTAGTTGGCCCATACATTACATTACCCCATTTAGGGATACTCTGGCCAAAATTGTCACTTGGATATGTCAATTTCACATCATTTAGTGTGTTTTAGTGTTTTTAGGCCAAATTGTGCATTTTTTGTGGAAATTGGCCAAAAGCCTAATTGGAGGTTATTAGTGGCCAAATTTAGGTGTCTACAATTTACCCCTATTTGGAAAGGCATTGCAAGCTATAAGTATAGTAACATCTTCTCAAAGAATGAAAAGGTCCTATATGCCTACAACTGAAATGATGATAAACTAATTATATGATGCTCCCTTGAGGAAACAGTTGGCACAAGTAAGTCAACAAATGGTCCTTCAAAAAGAAATAAGTGACATGAGGGGACTAAAGAAAGGAAAGATGATGGGTGAAAACACAATGATATTGAAAAAGTAGTCAAAATTATTGAGAATGTAAGTGGGATGATGCAAAATGGTTTTCCCAAAGGTGGTTATAAACATTATACCCTGATAGTGGCAATGTGGTATGATAACACAATGATTTGCCTAAAGGTAGTTATAATCATTAAGAAGATAGAGCTGCCCTAGTTAGGATAGACAAACAAGATAATAATATGTCCTTGTATAGGTAGAAAAAGTAAAGTGGTGACAACATAATGATTTTCCCAAAGGTGGTTATAATTATTGAGAAATTTAGGTGGGATAGTGTGTGATGATTTTCCATAGGTGGCTAGAATCATTGGACCTTGATTATGGAAAACATGATAAACTTAGCCAAGGATGATGATAACTTAACATAGAGGGTAATGATGAATTGGAACAACTTACTAGTAGGGAGATGCTCATCTAAACTAATAAAGGTTGACATTTTTTCATGGTTAATTACTCTATTTGGGATATGATTGGGAGTGAATTGGGATGTCAGTGCTAAAGAGATATCACCAGTATTGAATAGACTTCTTAAAGTTGAGGTTTGTTTTAGCACATGTCAGTAGGAATCATGGTATAACATCATGAGGACTTGGCTAAAATATGCATAAGGACTAACTCCTATAATCCAATACTCAATAGAAAACAATGCACCAATGATAGGAACCATGATGATAATATTGACGTATGAATATGGATGGACTCAATAATAAAATGCATAAGGAATCACCCAATGAACACATATAAACTAAGTCAAGGCAACAATGTTCAAAGAAAACAAATAGGAAAGCGAATAAACAAATAAACAAATAGAAAAACATACAAATAAACAAACAACTTGAAATAAACAAACAAATAGAAAGATTGAAAATAAAAGAAAAATAAGGCATCCTAACAATGATAATGCCCAAGTAAGGCAGATCAAGGATAAATAACTAAGCTTAGATAGGACAAATGTTTTTTAGATTTTTGAAATGTTATGAATGTTTTTGGAATTTTGAGGTATCTTAACTCATTAGAGAATGATAAGATACTTGATCATAAAATGATGAGAGCATTTGGCTTAGGTTACTCACAAAATAATGAGAGTGTACGGAAAGGGGGACTGAGGTGACCTCAACATGAATTGAGCATGACCCACATAGTCTTGAAATGACCTCAAGTTATAGTAATTCCATCCACATAAAAGGTATGGAAAAGCCAAATAGGTCCCAACAAGTTCTCAAATCTAGAAAATGGGTAGTTAAATGAAAATAATAATGGCAAGGTGATGCGGTAATGCATGTTAAACAAGTTTTACCCCTGGTTTGCCCATAGGTAGTTATAACTAAGATACAATGGTGTAGGTCAATGATACTAATTTTCCCATAGGTAGTTATAATTAGTAGCAAGAATGGTGAAACATTGATTTACCCATAGGCAGTTATAATCCAGATCACATAAATAAATGTGGATACATGATGAAAAATGAAAGATATCTTTATAGATCAACTATCACACTACTTTCATAGACTATCATTTAAACACTGACTTGATTGATTATTGAAACTTGATCAAAATCCTCTTGAAAAAAGTATGAGAAGAACCAAAGGAACCAAGATAAAAATAGGATTGGGTAGGATGACTAAAAATAGGCTTTGGTTTAGTTAGGAATGGAATGATATGATGGATAAAATGTTAAGAGGGTTTGCCCCCAAGTGATAGGGTATATAGCAGAATATTGAATAATGTTAAATAGATATGTAATAATGGCAATGGCATGGAAATGTGAAATGTTATAGTACATGTTGTTGGCCTAGGTATGGTACATGATTATATTATTCTTGATGAGATGGAGATGCACGTCCTAATAAACAAATGACACAAATAGAATACTCAATCATGTTAATTACTAACCCACACCTCATCTGAATAACTACTTTGTCAAGAACTCAATGCAGATTTAGTTGTCAAGAACACTTTTGTGATCTTCCTTGGTCATTAGTTTTCATTCCTTCAAATTTAGAGACAAGGTATCCTTGTAGCCTCTATAAAGGAAATTATGGCCGTGGATGGTAAACAAGGATAAATAATGGATGGTAAGTTTGATTAGGAAATGGAATGGTAAACGATAATGGAATGTATAATGGTGGGGAAATAAATGAATACCAGGAATTTTAGTCACACATAATGTTGTTGATACTAGATTCAACATAACTTTGTTTATGGTGGGGCTGAAGACTTTTTCTCTCAATAGGACCATCAGATTTTTCTATTGTTTGGGCTTGAGAGTAGCTACCATCTGATTAGGTTGTAGATAGGAAGTTATTTTTATTTTATCTTTGATTTTGTCTTCATCAAGTAGTGAAGAAATTTTGTGCTTAGCTATTGGTGACTCAAAGAGATTTTCACCAATGAAGTTGTCTTCATTGTCCCATATCACCTTTGAGAAGGTTTCACTAAGGAATGTTGACTTTTGATTTTGATTATCTTCTAGCACTTCCAAAAATGTTTCACTAGGAGAGTGTTCTTCTACTATATGAATGTAGTCTTGGCCTTCTTGATTTTCTTCAACTACTATGTCACCATGGATATAGTTCAAAAAAGTGTGATTCTATCAATCCCAATCAACACTTGTGGGAGATAGAATGTCAATAATATGGCTATTTTAATTGATGGTAATAGCCTATGGAATGGTAATGAAATGGGGAGAGGTTGCACAATCCTCATAGAAGATAATAGGAAAACTTGTGTCAAACTTAAATTACTCATCCTCAAAAACTATAGAAGGATCATAAATGTATTTAAATTGATCTGCAAGGCATGTGTAACCAATGTTTTAACAACCACAAACATATTCTTCTTCTAAATTTGATTTTAACTCAAGGGACTCTAAATTTGATGTTAAGACTAATGTTGATTCTAATTTTGATGCTAAACCTGATGCCATTTCAAGAATAAAACGTAAATCTAATTATGATTCTTCATTTTATGGGTACTCTATTACAATGATGTCTTATTGAATGTTTAGTATTGGATAAGTAACAACCTATGATGGCATAATGGGCTGCACAAAAACTAGTTTGTCAAAGTGAGACTCCTCTAAGGTGGGAAATAGGTTAAGAGATAATTCCTTAGAGATTGGCTTGTCAATAGGAGGTTCTTGAAAAAAAATCATATGGTCGAGGTAATGATTTTCCCAAAGGTGGTTATAATCATTAACAAGTGACTCAACAAAGACTAACTTATCAGAGTAAGACTCCTCGACAACTAGTATAAGATCAATAGGCATTTCATCATAGATTAACTTATCACAAGTATTTTATTCAACAAAAACATCTTAGATTGGTTGGTTCTCTTGGCCTTGATTTCCAATGAGTTAAAAAATACCAATTTTGAACACAACTTGGTCTTCAAATGATTAGATCAGTTGAGGTTTGGATTGGATTGGTACTAGATGAGGAATGGTCTATAATTATATAATCGTAGGGAATTATAGAGCATGATTTATCACATGATCAAAAGGATGATGTACTAAAATGGTAATGATAGGGCATTATGGGGCTTCGTTTCTCACACAAGCCAAATGATGTGGTCTTGAAATGGTAATGGTTGGGTGTTGTGGATCTTGGTTGCTTTCATAAACCAAAGGATGAGTTCTTAGTATGGGAATGGTGTAAAATTGTGGTCTTGGAATAGAAATGGTATAATGTGGTAGAGCCTGATTACTTGCATAATCCAAAGCATCCAAGTCTACCTCATTAACCATATCATCTTCGTTGTGATTTGGCTCATAAGTTGGTTCTTAATTATGTTCCATGTACTGATTATAGAAAAGAGGGTATGGATTTGGATCCCAAATAACATTATTTATATTTAGGTCTTAAAAGTATTCTCCACAAGCCTCTTCATACCAATTAAGGTCTCAAGTTGGATCATAATTTGTTTCATGACTTTATTCCCATGAATGATTAATATGAGGCAGATATAAATCTATCTCACAAACCATATTAACATCATTGGGGTCTTGACTAAAGACATAAAAGTCATTTTGTGTGGTGATTATATCATAATTTGGATTGTATGTGATTCTACCATAAGTGTAGCTAGACATATCCACATAAATGATGAAATCTCAGAAACTAAAAGGCTTAGAGTTATATAAACTCTAAAAAACTATGTCCAAAGGATAAATGGTTCAAGCTTGGTATAACTTGGTCAAAGGAGTGGAACTATATCTCCAATATGGTCTGAAATTGAAGTTGTATCTCGAAAATAATTTTTTGTAAGACTTGGCATAAAATAATTTAATATCAAATGTCTAATGTCAAATGTTATATGCACAAAAGGTCAAGTGTCTGAATAAAAACTGGTATGTCAAAGGTTTAGGTCAAAGTGTTCTAAACAAGGTCTAAACTAAGGGAAAATTTGAGTTGACAGGTCTTTTATCTAAATGTGAAGTCAAAATTTAGGCTCAAACAAATAGGCATATGGTAGGAATTTTGGCCAAATAGTGTCAAAAGCTAGACTTGAAACAAAGGCTAATATGATTTTTTTTAATTTAACAAGTTTGGAAACAACTTTGACATAGAACTAGCAAACAAAATCAAACATAAACATGATCAATTGGAATAAGGCATAAGAAAAAAATATATTTGTAGAAAGACTTTGTTTTCCCAAATAAAGGCATGAATAATGATCAGGATAGGCATTAAACAAATAAACCATCAATAGTTTTCAAATTTAGGTAATCGATTAACCAAATTTATGCAACCTAAAAGAGAAAGATCTATGTATTACCCCATGAATTAAGGCCTAAACAAAAATCAATCAATGTTTGAATCTAAACTTGACAAAGCTAATTGAAAACTCAACATTTGAAAACTAGGATTTGACCAAATAAGTTAGACAAGATTGTACAACATGATGACATATAAATGAGGTCCAAATAACTGATGTGACATGGTGTGAAACAAATGGTTTTTTTTGGAACAAGGTGAAATAAGTCTTGAAAGAAATTGAGTATCCTAACAACAATTTGGGCAGCATAACACTACCCTCCTCAACTCAAATACATTGTTTTGACATGGCTTATGAACAAACAAACAAGTTTTACTCTCAAAACATACCAAGCAAAAATGACCAAAATACTCTAAGTATAATCATCTAAATCCTAGCAAGGGTATGGAAAAATGGTGTTGAATAAAACTAATTGGTTTTCTGATCAATCTAGGGGAATAAATTTCACAATGATTTTCACATCAAATGATGCAAAATACAAGCATGGAAATTGGGTGATCATGGAATTGACTAGTTGTAAAAAGGTCTAGTCCTTTTTACAACCACTACATCTTGTTGTTTGTTCAATGCAGTGCGATGTCCAAATCTAGATACATCCCATGTGCAACTTAGAAGGAGTAAGTGAATTCAATACTAGGAGATGAAACCATGGGTCAAAGCTTCCCTAAATAACTCATGAGAGGTAATAACATCCCCCTAGCAAGCCAAGTTTGCATAAAATAAATGACTAATAGAAATAATTTAGGGTCATTTTCAAGATCACCCAAAGTTTGATGAGTTTTTGGGGAGTGCTTTAGATGAATTTATTTCTAAGCCTTAGACTAGGCTATTTGCAATAGGAATGACGCTTTTGATTCCAAGGGTTCCCTAAAGGGGATAAACGGAAGAGCATACACATGGCATCCCTCCTTTTTCCAAACAAAAATTTAATCTAAACAACTAAGTAAATACAAATTGCTTTGAAAAGGTGAGTTCATTTTTAATCCCAAATTAAAAAAATGAGGTGGTGTTCATTTGACCCCTTGGTCTTAGTTTCAAACTTTGAAAACTAATTCTAAAAACTTACTTAAGCACCTAAATATTACTTTAAGCACCTAAAATAATGTTCCTAGTTCATTTTAAGTATGCAAAAGGTGATCTAAACATGTTTTTGTCAAATGTCAAGATTGGTCCTACAATAAAAATGCTAGCATGTTCTTTAGCCTTGAAGTTCTTTTAGGTTTGAAATAATGAACTCTAAAAAAAGAGCTCTCGAGTCTATGTTTTAAGAAAAACACAGTGACTAATGTCAGTTATATAACCAATGATGGTTACATTATCTAATCAATGATGATTATATAACCAACATTAGTTATACCAATGTGATCAATGACAGGTATCCAACTGATGTCAATTTTACTAACTGATGTCGGTTAATCTATCCAACTCATGTTGGTCTCACTAGCCAATGTCAGTTATTGTGTAAGCCCATAGCAAACCAAAAATAGAAAAATAAACTTAAAAAATAAATTTGAAAGAGTATTAATTGTCTAAATGAATATTTTAAAGTTTAAAAATGATCTTCCATGTGTGGGATGCATCTAGTCCCACTAGGTGTGCCATATGTGAATCTAGGAATTTGACTGAAGAGAGGATGGTTAGTATAGTGTTAGTTTCAAAATGAAAACAAAATGAAAGAAGTACACAAACTAACATAAAGTATGTAGGCATAGATACTAAGAAGATATTAGTTAATAAAAATTAATAAAACACACAACAAAAATGCAAAAGAAACCTTTTTTACCTTCCTTAGATGCTCCAAAATGCTTGTTGTATTGGTTTTCTTAGCTTGTGCTCATGAAGTCCTTGGAAATCAAAGCTTTTCTACCTCCATCTCTCCTTGGCACCTTTGGCTTTGGCTTGGCTTGGTTTGGAATCAATTTTTCATGGTAAAACTAATTATATGAATCTTTGTAATCAATTTTGCATTATAACTTTGCATAATCAAGACTTAGAAATGATGTGGTAAGGCTTCCTATTTATAGGATTTTTAGAATGTCTAGAATCAACCTGAACTATCCATCCTAAGACTAAGATATTTAGTTGAGGATTAATTCAATTTCTGGACTTAATTTTGTAATTATCCTCATCATGACATTGGAAGAAGGGGAAATTAAGAGTCATGGAGGGCATCATGGAAGGCATTGATGAGGCATTGAGGGCATGAATCCTGATATTTGTGGCATGTATGGCCTACGAATGTCTTCCCAAGAAATGAGGTCACCTGATGATGTAAATATTCAATATTAATTTCAAAAAATAGTTATTCAACAAGTTTCTATGGATTTATTAATTAGGCCTTGACTTGGATTAATTATCTCTTAAGCATGATTAAGCACTTTGTGTATAAATTACTTCAATTGATCAAAATGCCTTGTTATTGGTCCAAAATTTGACTAGATTGGAATTGGAAGTCAATGTTAGATGTGTTGGATCCATTATCCCATGTAGGATGTTACCAATAACAAATAAAAAATTAACGTGTCTTGTACAAGATATTTAATTGGAAAGATAAATCCAAATCACCTAGGTGCAAAATTGGCATTTTGATTTAGAATGATCTGATCAAAGTTAGCTGGCCCATAAATTGCATTACCCCATTTAGGGATACCCTATCAAAAATTGGCACTTGAATATGTCATTTTCACATCATTTATCATGTTTTAGTGTTTTGTAGGCTAAATTATGCATTTTGGGTGGAAATTGGCCAAAACCCAGATTGGAGGTTATCGGTGGCCAAATTTAGGTGTTTACACTAACCACTACGTCTTATATATAGTCTACTTACCCATGGTTATTACATAATCTGACCTAACTAAGAACTTAGAGAAATTTAACAAGAATATAAAAGAGGTATGTAAGACACAAGTAGGACACACATATCCCTAGACATGCCAAAGGTTAAGGGCATAACACTAACCCAGCTTGTGCTTTGAGAAAGTGTATATAAATATTGAATGGTGTGTATGATTCCCTCTTTGATTTTATTTAATATTCAAAATAACCAAATCCTTGTTCTCCTTCTATTGAACTATTTGAATAGGGTCAAAAATACCTCATGCATGTGTTCTCAACCCTTGTTTTATATATCCCATTTTTTAGATATGTAAATCCACATCCATGTTGAATATAATTGGTTATTGATTTTATTGGATCAATACTTAAAATTTGTGATATAATTTATTTTAATTTTTTTTTCATGTAGTTGCATATGAAGAATATAATGATCCTTAGGTTGGGTCATATACTTTAATGGTTCTTTGTTCAATGAGAGAGTTAAAATGTATCCTTGAAAAATTAACTCTAGACATGCATAAAGAGTAAATGGTATTTTTGTATCCATACATTTCATGGATCCATGGTCTTCTCAATATTATATTCAAATTTTAGATCATTAAGCATAACATGGAAAGCATATTCACTATTTTAGGACCCACTATGATAATCAATGTAATTTTTCTTAATACTTTCCTTGGGATACTATGAAATCCTCAAATTTTCATATTAGAATGAATTATATCATTAGATTATATATCAAATAATTTTAGGAAAGATAAATTTTAAATATTTAATCATGATCCATATCAACACAATGTTTTTGACTACCTTATTATGAATTCGTTCTTGAATATATAATAGGTGTGCATATATTATATTCTTTATAGGTAAATATTATTTTTAAAAATAATTAATTTATTATATCCATCATAATGTATTAAAAATAGAATAAATATATGGAGGTTATGCATCACTTGGTACCATGTTTAATTTTAATGCTACATAAAGGAGATATTTATAGATAGGCATTATATGAAGTAAATCTAATATATAAACCTTAACATGGGTATGTTTTAATTAATCCATAATATCATACCCTTTGGTTGGTTTTATGGGAGTTGGACAGGGTTTAGGAAGGTTTGGTACAATGGAGGGGATTATTTATCCTAATCATGTAGTATAACTATACACACACACACTGTGTATTATAACAAGACATTAACAAAAAATGAGATCATTCATTGAGTATTTGATCCTTACTAGATCTAATTCACTTTATTATATGATTGTTAGTAATGTTCCATATTAGGAGAAGATACAATGTAATGGAAACTAATAAAGCGTGAAAAAATAAATTCTCATCTAATATAGCCACAGATTTGTTGAAAAATAAAAAGCAAGTAACAAGAAACTAAATTTTATATCCTATAAATAAGGAAAATATTTATGTATGGAGATTAGTAAATTCCAATGAAATCCAAGGTCAAAATAAAATGATTTTAATTTAGGATATCATATTTGAGGACAAAATAAAGTGATTTTAGTGTCAGATATTAAATCCAAAATTAGAGTAAAATGATTTTAGTGTCAGCTATTAAATATGAGGTTGAAAGTAAGTTCTTTTAGTGTTAGATATTACATCTAAGGCTGAGAGAAAATTATTTTAGTTTCATTTATTATATCTAAGGTTGAGATAATTTTATTTTATTACCAGATATTAGGAATTTATCTAAACCCCATGATTTTTTTTTAATCAATGATCAAATAAAATGTCTTCACCAATATGTTTTATTATAATTTGGAATTAATATGTGCATTAACCATAATTAAGACAATTCTTTTTGAAATAATTATTTTTTAAAAGAAAATTATAACCAGCATAATGAAAGAAAATTACTGAAACTAACAAAGCTAGATCGAATAAAAGTAGAAGAATAATGAATAATAAAAAAGACTTAGCTATTTATTATTTGTGATCTGATTATATGAAACTAAAAATTGGCTAGAACTTATCAACAAAGACTAATTTTTCAGGTGCCACAGGCATTATAACTACAACTAATGAGCTTCAAGATCATCGTAAAGGGGACATGATCACCTACCAATATTTTCCTCTATGGAAAATAATGAAATAATTAAATGTTCCTTTATGGTTTCTTCAAACATGCTTGTATGTAGAAAATTGAACTTCAGATGTGTACAAATGATATGCAAATTAATTATTCAAATTTGAATCCCTAATAGGGTTTATAGTATTTGAAAACCTACAAATATAAAATGGGGGAGTGTAATGGGTTGAGATGACCTCAATCACCCCCATGATGAGTGATCACTACCTATGTATCCATTACTCTTAAGAGGAAAATCAATCCCACATAGGTTTCCCACTTAAAGTATTTTGTGTAATTGTGTTGTTTTTCCTACATGAATGTATATGACTTGAATAATTTTTAATGATTTACTTAACTTTTATAAAATAATATCTTGACTTGGATAAGGACTATTACAAATGATTATAATAATATTTGGCTAGATTAGGAAATATCTTATTAGTGTGTAATAGTATAAGTGTGACTCAATTTTAAAATTTCCTAAGTGATAGAATAGATGACTAAGATATAACTTTATAAACATAAAAAGGGGAAATCCTCACACTATCTATCATAAAAACATGGAACAAAATTTAAATAAGGGTTTAAATTTGAAAATTACCGATTGATAAGGGTGAATTTTAGGATCAACCTATAGGATTAAAAACTAACTGCCACTATTGACCCATATTGATTAATCATGTCCTAAAAGGAAACATGTGAAATTAAAAATCTATGATGTTTGTACAAATGCTTAGAGGGTTTTTTATAGATTAAATTTTTTAAGGTGTAGGATATTAAATTTAAATTAATAGGTGTGTATAGGTGCTTAGTATAGAGTTATGTGGATAAATAGGTCATAAATAGGTATTCAAGTCAATAAATTAAATGTGCACAAAAACTAACATTATCAAGTATTTATAGCCAAATTTGATTGAATACAAGTTAAGAGTGGAAATATTATTAAGGATGTTATTGTAACCCTTAATTGGGTTATTTATATGGCCTTTATATATATATTGGAGGATGCACATTGGAATCAAGTTCATGGAATAATTAGGAGCTCATGTGATATGCCTATCATAATAAAAATGAGTCACCTATGTGATTGTGACAATATATTAATTTAGGCTATCCTATAATTTTGAGTCTCTTATATTGCATCCCAAGATGAAAAGTGTCCACTTAATTATATACAAGTCTATTATCATTAGATATATGTGTAAATTGCCAAAGGACATCATATATATAAGGTGCATTTGAAGCCTAGATGTGTATGTGCAATTGTGAATGCAATTATAAATACTTTTTCACTTATGATTACCCTTGAAACAAGTATGTATATGATGTATTCATCTCTTGACCTATGAAATAAGTCATTAATTAAATATTAGCAAGAAAATATTATATTATATAGTTTCCTTACTTATATCATTTACTTATATAGATCTATTGAATTAAAATTTGAGGATTGCTACCAAGTGAGGAAAACAAAATTAAAAATAATAATTGTATAAAAATAGACCATTTCAAAACAAAAACTCAAAAATATTCTACAAATTATGTTAAGATAAGTATACATTACCTGGACAAGGTTATCGTGTATCCTTGTCCATGTAATGTGACCTTGTACAAAAGACTCAAAATACATAGACAAAGACCTATAATTAATATTGGGAGATCCCTAAAGTGAATATGATAATATACTATATAAATATAAAAGGTATAAAATGAAAAATAAGATTGATAATCTTAAGACTCAGATTAGGGCATGATAATAATCCATTTGTTTATCAATAATAGTCTAAATAATCAAAGTTGTGTAAAATGTATGTTTATTATGAACTTGTGTTGAATTTGGGGGTCTAAATTTTCCCTCACTTTATTATAGTGATGCAATAAATTTAAATGAATAGATCAAAGTAAACTTGAACCTAAGTGTTTCTACATAATTTTTCTTTTGATGCAAAGCTTAATCTACAAGATGCCTTAATGTCAAATATATAATAATGACACTGAGAATAGTTATTGTATATATATGAAATTTTTAAAAAATTAATATTTTAAATGAGAGAACGGGTAGAATACACCAAAAAGGGTATGAAATCATATTTCTTTGTCACCTACAATTTGATATAGAGTGCTTTCAATCTTGTTTTCTTCCTAACGATGGAGAATAAATCATTTTGAAAGTGGTAAGAGGATGAATGCTAGGATATTAGTTGTATATATAATGTAACCATACCAAATAAAAAATATATAACATGAGGGAAATTTGAGAGTGATCTAGTTTCAATGAGTGAAGATTTTTAACTTAGATAGGAGTATGCTTTCACTTGTGAATAATGTTGTAAAGGATAGTAGAGTGTAAAATTATCAAGTATCAATAGAATATAATGGGGAAAAATAAAAATAATGGGTGGGGAATAATGTATATAAAAACCAAATATTGTTATTTAATGATAATATACCTTTATTCAACTTTGATATCTTCCTTGCCTCCTTGGATACCAGAATTGCTTACTTGAAAATCAGATCCTATTTTATTTTCTTGATAACTTTGATTACTCTTATCTTAAATATAATTTAAGATTCCTTGTATTCATAATATTATATACTACCTTATAATTTACTTTATCAACCTTCAAATATTTTCACTTTCTTTCTCTTCTCTAATAACTTTTATTTATCTTCTTGATGTAAGCGTCTTGATTCCCCCTTATCACACTAGTACACTCTTACTTTATTTAGAATTACTTAATATCATATAATTTATCATAAATATAAGATTAAAATATATTATTTTAGATTATTTATTCAATATCTATCTTTTTTATAACCCTTTTCTACCATGAAGTACTCTACTTGCTTAGTCTAAACTCGTCTTTCTTATATGTAGATTCATAGGTTTTGATAGCTTAAAAGAAAATCCATGGTTATTTATTACCTCATGGAGCCTAATATAGATATTTAAATATTAAATACATCCACAATAAATAGTAAACCCAATCTATAATAACCAATTTATAACTTTTTCAAATTCTCTCTTTTAACTTTAGATCTCTTTTGCTTGTGGCCCTATTTTCATGTAAAGATTTTAGGTTTGAATGATGCATAAGGTTTCATGAAAAATAAAGAGTAATTTTGGGAACCCATTAATGTATTATAACTTTATACAAATTTTTATAATCCAAGTCTCAATACACATTAGCTTTCTCTACTTCCCTCTTATCAATCAGGCTTCTTCTCTAGTAGCCTTGTTTATGGGTAAAGTTAGAAAGTTAGAACCATTTGTAAAGTTTCAATTAAAAAATATTAAATTTTATACTACCCATTAAGTTTCTTAAAATTCAAAATAACTTTAATCATCCAATTTACAAGGTGGATCACCCAACTCAATACCCTACCTATCAATTAGGTTTCCTTATGCCTAATTTAACCCACTATTATGAAATCCATATAGTAAGATACTATACCCACTTAAATCTACCATAATCCTCTAAAAATTTTCAAATCATATCATAATATAAATTTTCATGAATTTATAAGGGTTGTAACTCTAATTATTCTAGTTTTCATAACAAACCCCTAGTTTTTTATTCAACGGGCCTATGTAAGGCCGAGACGATAGAAAATGACTAAGAAAGGTATTTTTAAATTTAAATAAATTAAAAAATGTGTGTGTGTCATAATAAAAATTCACTCAATATTTCCCAACCACTATTTTCTCTTAACCAATCATTTAATGGCTCCAACATGTAAAAATACAAATCTTTGAGTACAAAGAGAGGACTAAGTTAGTGCATTTCTAGGTTTAAAGAGTAATATTCATTCCTAAGTGAAATTATGACTTGGGTAGTGTATGTAAAATAATATTAAACCTTATCCAATATATCTTAAGATTTTAACATCTAATGCATTATTTAATGCATTTTAACAGAGTTATGGTTCTTCCTAGGACTGTGTAACAAAATGCAAACTCAAGATTGAATTTTTTATATCACTTAAATGAGTAAAAATGTTTTATTGGAATTATTAAATATATTATAAAGCATAAAAAATCTTTAAAACCTCATATAAAACTCAATAATCTTCCCAATAACTTGTTAGGACTATTCCTTGGACTAGGTACACAAAATTGCTCTTTCAAGTAACTGTGTAATAGTTTCAATACAATATTAACCCTATAACATATATCTCAACCTCCAAAATGATAAATAAATAAATAAAAAAAACCTCCCTCAATTTTTTGATTCAAAACCATTCAAAACATCACTCAAACAACACATATGCATTACTTACAAAACATTCTTAACAAGGTGTGTACAATGTTGTATCTTTCAAGGAAACTGTGTATGATAACCTAGAATGGAAAATAACCCTAAATTATTTTCTCATGTAATAATATTTTAATCATTATTTTATGTGATTAAAACTCAATAATTTTATATATAACAAAAACAAGCCCCTTAATCATCTTTTATTGATAAAAAATAACTCAATATAAAACACTCCTACAATAGAATAGACTTTTTTTTTAGGTTCTTGGTTTGTTTCTTAATATTTATTCAATCTTCCTTTAAACTCTTACCATTTTAAAAACTAATACAACTCACACACATTTATAGCATTAATTTGTATCTCCTCCTCTTACTACACATGCAATACTAATATCTAAACTTACCAACTTCCACAAATAAAGGGGCAGTTACATACTTGCCATTCTTGGATTACATTGATTTCTTGATGAATTACATGTTATAACACCCCTAAACCCCTTATTATAACCTAATTATACCATTAAATTTTTTTTATAAACATCACGTTTCATGAAATTTAGTCAATTCACTCTTAAACTTACTTTCATAATTCAAATATTAAATTTGCCCATTTTGGTGGGAAAATGCCAAAGGGATACTAACACACACTGTATAACCTTATAATTAACTAAAACATAACCTATAGGACTCTAAGAGACCCTCAAACTCACTCAACCTCTAAACACTCATTTTTGTAAAAACTTACATATTTTTCATGATGATCCTACATCATACTCCCCAAATGGGAAAAATTTGGGCATTAGCCCAAACGTATCTTGTTCATTTTATGTCTTGATTTCCAATTCCTTTACTTTTGAATCTTTGACTAAATTTTTATGTTTTTCCACTCATATATACTTCCTCTTCTCTATTATTCTTTGCTTCTTTTCCTCATCACCTTATATTTCTTCCTTATTAACTCATCATGTATCTCCATGAACTTTATAATCTATTGGAGTTATTTGTTTACTCCATATTATATCTCCTCTGATTCTGATATCCCTTCATCATATTATGCCCCAAAAGTCTTGTTTATATTCTTCACTCCTACACCTACTTCATATCTTTTTTCTTCTTTTCTTGTCATAGTTTGTCCATGCAAGCTTTGTTGGTTTTATTTCTTCTCAATGTTTCCTTCAACTTTCTTTCTCTAATGGATACTTATAAACATGTTATTCCTTAACTCTTGTCATGTTCTCCTTGGAATATTTTTTGGATATCTCTTTGCATTTCTCATCATCTCTTTTCTCTTCTTGTAATGAATTTATTAAACAATTCAAATTCCTCATAACATAATGTTCTTTGACAACCTTTCCTCTTATTTTGATCATCTATACCTTGAATTAACTTAGCTACAACATTGATACTCAAATAGACCAAACTCTTGCCTTTCTTGTTCTATTTCTCATTTTGTAGTAGCATCTCCTGGTCTTCTTCATTCAATGATTTAATTATATATATTTGTAATTATTTTACTTTCAATCCTTATTTTACACTACTTCTTGCCTTCAATCTTTCTCTTGTTGTAGTTATCAATGCCTCATACCAACTGCCTATGTCTTCCTTAGTTATTTTTTTTGTTATCTCTTTTTTATGTCTTTGAAACATTATTAAATGATCAGTTCATGTAATCTATAAAAAAAAATTTCATCTTGGATATGCTTTATGTCTTGTTGCACACATCTTCTTCACTAAGCATTGTTCCTTCCTCTAGATAGCATATATTCACTTCTTGTACATTCATATTATCTTTTATCCAATAATTTTTTTAATGCTTATCTTCTTCATCTTATTGGAATATTTATTCATGATACTTCACCTCTTCAAGGTGAGTCTAATTATGGCTTTCTTATTCTTTTTGGACAAACTTCTTTATCAATTCAAAATTATCAAGGTACATTACCTCTTGAGAACATTTTTCATTACTGTATCTATGTACTCCATCAAATATCTTAGCTAAAACATGATTAATCAAAGATATTAATCTCTTTCCGTGATCATTAATGAACTATCTACCCTCGTTGTCATTTATCTTTAACTCATCTTTTTACTTAAAATTCATTACTTCATTCTGATTTTCTCTTTATATGACATGTAAATGTTGCTTCTTGAAGTACCCCATTAGTTAATATGAACCCTTATCTTGACATCTTATATTTTTCCTCTTTCAACGCTACTTCTTATTTCTCTATAATAGTTTATAAATCTATTTTAACTTGGCTTAGGGGATCCAATAATTCAGATTCATCTTCCTACATCATGCATCTCCATATCATTTCCTTTTCTTTGCTATATTCCTCTACTGTTTATTATATCATTGGTTCTTGGATCATATATTCATTAGATGTCAAAATAGACACTTATCTATTATGCAATTTAGTTTGTTTAATTGTACATACACACTTATATTCATCATTAGTAAAAAATATCAGAGACCACATGGCCTCTCTAAGTGCTCTTTTCTTGAGCACTTCTTCTTCTTGCAATCTTTTTCCTATCATGAGACCTTCTTCATCAAAACTTAATTCTTATTCCCCCAACATCACACCTTCATTAAGGTAACATAAATTAATTATTTCATAAGAATCTATGACTATTTAATTTTCACCAAGGTGATACACTAATCTAATCATCTTTATAAATGTCTTCATTTATTTCTTAAGTTTATTTCATAACTTCTTCCTCTCATTGTATATCCATTAACAAATTTTCTTTGTCTTTCCATGAATAGAATTATAGGCCACTTCATTTTTTTTTCTTCATAATGTAACCACACCATTGGCTTTCCTCTTCTTCCTACATGTGCTTCACCATGATCACTATCCTTTCTATGCTTTTCTCCAACTCTTGTATTATCTCTTTCACCTCTTCTTATATATCTATCTATTTTTGGTATGTTGTCTTAGTTATGCCCTGTGTTTTCTTTTATTTTTATATCTTCATCATATTCTTTACTTTATAGGCCTCACTTGGACCTTTCTTTCTCAAAAAAAATTCCTACATTCCCTCTAGGACCTCACTTAGTCTCCCTCACTTTATTTTCCCTTATTTTCTTGAATCTCATTTGGAGTCTCTCTTTTTCTTCTCTTTTTGAATTTTTACTTGAGGTTCTAATAAATAGATTCACTTTCTTCAAGCCTTAATGACTTCAGGGTTATTTCCACAACTTATACCCTTCCTCTTTGGCATCTATGCTATTTTTTATATATCTTTTCTAGTGTCTTGTTTCCTAGTCTAAAGTCCTTCACCTTTGACTTAGGGGATCTATCTTCTTTCCTTACTAAGTTTTTCCCTATGCTAACCTCAATGGGTCATACCTTTGCTTACTTGTACTTGTTTATTTTTCATTTCCAACATAACATTCTCATTTTAATACAAATATGATTCAAATAAAAACTAGATATTTCAGGGAATATTACAGTGGTATCAGAGCTTATTGTGTTTTTATATTTCCTGTTTGGAGGAGACATCACAGTGGTATCAGAGCTTTGTCTTTGGTATCAGAGTTTTGTGTCTTTCATATATCCCAATTGGTTGGGGATATCACAATGGTATCAGAGCCAAATTCCTGCCATCCTATTGGGTACACCAGAGCTAATGTCTTGCCATCCTATTGGGTAGTTTGGGTAGATTGAATCAGTAAAGTATCATGATGCCTTCATATACTCAGAAACAGTGGGACAATGATATGAAGACGCTGGAACACAATTTGAATCAGTTGGAAGAAACTCAGAGGAGGATGAATGAAATTCTTTCATATCCTACATCCAAAAACAAACCCGCACGGTATATGACAGCGAATGATGAGTGGGACTTATTACCTCCTCATGTTCAAGAGAGGATGACCTTTGATCATTTTGTCAAGCTGAGGAGAGAGCACTACAGATCACTTAGACGAGAGAGCAGCATGTCCCATAATTATTATGATTATGAGATAGGATATAGTGAAGATGATGATGAGTTAGAAGCTTGCACTCAGAGTGTACAGGTGGGCTCAGATGTTAGTGCACTAAGGGTTGATGATCTCTCAACTATGGCAGAGATTGTAGCAGAGTCCCAGGATCCTATTATTGCAGATGATACTCAGGAGAATGCAGTGGACAATTTTGAGAACTTAGTTTCACCAGTTGTTTCTTTCTGTATGGAAGAGTTAGATAGTGATGCTTTAGTTTTTGATACTCCATCTATGGATATGAGCTTTGACGTTGATTTACAGAGTATGGATGATCATTTGTATATTGAGGTGGTTGGTGATGAGTACATTCCTGTAGTGGTTGCTGAGGAGCATATTGCTGAGGCTGATACACATATTCAAAATTTGGGAGTACCTGATTATGATGAGTTTGAGATACCAGTGGAGTCGAGTCTCCAGATTGATTATTCTCACATGGATGACAATGTGGTACAGTTGGTTGTGCCACCTTTACAGAGAGATCAGTTGGGGTGTGTGGGGGAGTATGTTGATGCTTCCACATAAAATTTTTACTGCACTAAACCATTCATGGAGTATTTGCTGGATAGTGCAGGTGTTCGTCTGGACTCACATAAGATGACAGAAGGTGTTCTGATCCGGGGTTCTAGTGCTATTAGCAGATTGGGTGAGGAGATTTTACGAACCCTTTCTACTATGTTACCTTACAGGGATGATGAGGTATTGTTTGTTGAGCCAAGATTGGAGCCATCCATTGAGTCCCAGTTTGGCAATAGTGAGCCAGTAGCAGAGTTTGGGGGTTCTTACCAGCATCTTGTGGTGTGGTATGCTCCTTATTTTTCTTTGCATCTAGAGATTAGTTTTGGTGTCAGTGACTCAGGTACCAATGATTGTCATATCCACGGTCTAGTTGGATGTGAGTATCAGTTAGATAGGGACTTGAATTTTGACAGAGTTGATATTTTAGTTGGCTTGAGTCCCTCAGAATGGTTTCTTCTACCGACATCTACAGTTGGTCTTCAGATAGTTGTTTGGGTGTTGAGTGCAGTTTTTCAGTTGCTGATTTTGATACTGTTGATGCTGTTGCTATTGATGAGTTATTCACATGGGTTGATTGGTGACATGATGGATGTTACACAAATTTTTCCTTGGGATCCAGGGGGATCGAGTAGTTCATTGTTCTGAGATTGCTTGGGGACAAGCAATTTCCGGAGGGGCGGATTGTCATGTCCCCTTTTTCATGGACATTGACAGTCTTGATGATTAGCCTATTATACGACCTTCGTAGGCTAATAGGATGGATAGAGGGTCATAATGGAGCTTGGATTGACTTTGATTCATAGAATTTCTACATTTGGTTTTCATTCAGGGTATTTTAGATGCATTGGGCCTGAGCTCCTACTTTTTAGGGATATTTGATATGCAGTGGAGCACCTTTATTTTGGTATGGTCATGTGCGGAATCACTCCCTGATTCACCTGCTTCGATCGGTTTGAAGATCCGACGTATATTGAGGGAGATATTAATATTTGATTGATTTAATCAAATATTAATTATTTGGTCTCATTAATAATTAATTATTAATTATTAATTATTTGCTCTAATTTTAAATTAGAAACCCTAATGCTAATTTAAGAAAACCCTAATTAGGGCAAGCATATCTTTTGAGGGTATAAGGGTTTCACATGGAGGCCATTATTGATTATGCATAGATTATTGATTATTGAAAATTGAAGAAATTCTTCTGTGAAGACTGAGCCAAGGGTTCCAGGATTCCATTGCAGTGGAGAACGTTCCCTCTTCATTGTGTGTGATTTAGAGGCTATGAGATATCAGCTGATTTATTGCCAAATTGAGAGATAGCTTCATTCAAAAGTTATCACAGAATCCCAGGGTTGAGAGATAACTTCACACAGAAGTTTATCACAGAGCTTTCCAGGTATTTTCTTTATTTAGTTGTTGATCCAATAAGATATATAGAGATAGATTTTGTGTTAGAATCTATATCCGTGAGATCATTAGGTTGTTCAGCTATCAGGGGTTAAGAACAGACAGGGTGGTGGCCGTACCAAGCCGTACAGGTCCGTACTGATCCGCATCAGGAACCGACCTCGGCAGAAAGAGCTTCCGGCAACCGACATCGGTTGACTGAAGACCGACGTCGGCAGAAAGCCGACCTACAGAGACTGACGTCGGTGAGATATCGACCGATGACGGCATCTGTGTGTCGACACAGAAAGGCCAAGACTTTCCAGAATTCAGATTTCACTCCCAGATTTGCAAAGCCAAGGGTTTCAATACTGTATTTCATGTTTTATATGCATAAGAAAGGGCTTCAATTGTAATAGTTTATAAGGACATCTTTTGTAATCATCTGAATGAATGATAAGATCTGTAATTTGTTTATGCATACTTGAATCGACTCTGTAGTTTGTATCTGTTATCAGAGCTTTAGAGTTTATATATTCCCTATTTGAAGAGGATATTACAATTGTTCAGAGCTTTCATTGCTATATATCAGAGCTTTTGTGCAGATAAAAGAGCCCCTAAGTAAGGGACATCACAATGGTATCAGAGCTTTTGTGTAGATAAAAGAGCCCCTAAGTAAGGGAGATCACAATATTGCTATGAAATGAAAATATACACTTATTTATCTTTGATATCTTCCTTGACTCCTTTAATACCATATTTACTTGAAAATCAATTCTTGTTTTGTTTTCTTGATAAATTTTCTTAATCTTATATTAAATAGACATTAATCTTCCGTGTAGTCATAATATTCTATAATACCTTCTTATTTATGTTATCAATCTTCAAATCCATTTACAATCTCTTTCTCTTCTTTGATAACTTATGTTTGTCTTCTTGATGCAAGTGTCTTGATTATCCCTTGTCACACTGGAACACTCTTAATTTATTTAAGATTTTTAAAGATCATATAATTTATCATATATATATGACTAAAATCTATTATTTTACATTCATGATTCAATCTCTATCCTTTTCATAACCTTTTTCCACCACTTCACTCTATTTGTTTAGTCCAAACTTGTCTTTCTTGGATGTAGACTCATACGTTTTGATAGCCTAAAATAAACTCCCATTGTTTTTGATTACCTCATGGATCCTCATATATATATATATATTTACCTATAAATTAAATCTACCATATATATTTAACCCAATCTATAATATCTAATTTAGAACTTTTCCCAATTCTCTCTTTTACCTTAAATCTCTTTTGCTTATAGCCCTATTTTCATGCAAAGCTTGTAGGTTTAAATGATACATAAGGTTTCATGACAAAGGAATAATATTTTTAGGTACCCATTAATGTATTCTTAATTTTTATAAATTTTGATAATACAACTCTCAATACACATTACCTTTCTCTACTTCTCTCTTGAAAATTAGGCATATTCTCTAGTAGCCCTATTTATGGGTAAAGTTATAAAGTTAGAATCATATGTAAAGATTAAATTAAAAATATTTAAATTTTATATTACCCATTAAGTATCTTAAATTTCAAAAATAACTCTAACATCCAATTCACAAGGTGGATCACCCAACTCAATACCTTGCTTATCAATTAGGTCTCCCTAGGCCTAATTTAACCCATTATTATGGAATACATATAGTACGATCTTGTACACACTCAAATACAACATAATAATTTAAAACTTTTCAAATTACATCATAATATAAATTTTACTAAATTTATAAGGGTTTTAACTCTAATTTTTTAATTTTCATAACAAAACACTAGTTTTTAATTCAAAAGGCCTGTGTAAGGTCGAGAGGATAAAAAATGACTAAACTAGGTCTTGGTTCATTATAATAACTTATAACATATGTGTATGGATTTAAAAAAAATTCCTCAACATTTCCCAACCACTATTTACTCTTAACTAATTATCTAAGGGCTCCAAGATGCAAAGATACAAAACTTTGAGAACAAAAGATGATTGTGTTAATGCATTTCCAAGTTTTAAGAGTAATATTTATTCCTAAGATAAATGATGATGTGGGTAGGGTTTTAAAAATACTATTAAACATTATCCAATAGTTATTAATCTTTTAAAAACTTATAATTCATTCTTTAATACAATTTAATAGAGTTTTGGTTCTTCCTAGGACCATGTAATAGAATGCAAACTCAAGATTAAATTATTTATCTTTCTTAAAAGAGTCCCAAGGTTTTTTTTGGAATGAGTAAAGATATTATACAGCATAAACAACCTATACAACCTTAAATAATACTCAATAATCTTTTCAATAACTTTTTAGGACTATTCCTTAGACTAGGTACATAGAATTACTTTTTCAAGTTATTGTGTAATAGTTTCAATAAACTCTTAACCCTATAATAGATAGATCAACCTCAAAAATGATAAATTTTATAAAAAATAACTCTCCCTCAATTTTTTGATTCAAAACCATTCAAAAATTCACTCAAACAACATACATGCATTACTTACAAAGCATTCTTAACTAGATGTGGACAATGTTGTATCTTTTTAAGGGAACAATCTAGTGACCATAAAAATACAAAGGATACTTGCTCATAATAAGAAAAAAGTTATATAGGAAAATGGGTGAGATAATAAGATAAAATCATGAAGGTTATATGAAAAAGGAAATTAAAATGGACCTTACTTCTCACAACATGTTCCCCATTCCTTGGGACCTCTTAAAAAGTCATTGGTCTATTGTGAAGATTGGGTACTTTCAAGATAAAGTAGGTATAAAACACACAAACACACACACACATTATATTTTTTATTCTCCTATCCCAATTTACTAACCTACCACACCCAAATTAGACCCTAGCTCTATCATAAGGCTAAGCATAGAGTTTGAGATTTGATTAGAAATATAAAATGTGATATGAATCACATATTTTAGTGTGATTATACTTTTGAATTATATGTTGCCTTTTGAATCATTTCATTTTATTTAAATGATTTGGTCTTTAACTATTTTATGGATTTTGTGATTCCTCCTCCATATAGATTTGGAATAACCAACATGAGTGATAAAAGTGATACACATGAGAGATACTTAGATTTTGGTTTAAGTGAGCCTAATTAACCAAAGATATGACTAACTAAACACTTAGGCTTACATATGAACCCATATGTAATCTCAAGTTTTAACCATATGTATGCTTAGTATGTGAAAGGGGAAGAAATGAAGACATGAGATCAAAATAGATCGATATATGGTGGTAGTATAACAAAAATTATTGTTTGATAACTGATAATATGGTAGAGATAAAATATTAAGGGAATCAAGGTTGTATAACCAAGTTAAAATAATAATTATCTAATTTTTGAGTATAATAAGATAACGAAAAAATCCTTGTAAAAGAAAATAAAAGAATTGATGAAGTGAATGCATGAACATAAGTTTGAATTCTTAAAAATAATGATAATAATCCATAAGAAAATTTGAGAGAATGAAACCATATAAAAAATATAAAGCATAATATAGTGATCTATGTAAAATAGATAAGTGAAATCAAATTTGAAACATCATCAAGTGTATAAAAGATATAAAAGAATGGATCACAAATACAATCAAAATCATAAAATAAAACAATGTGAAATAACAGCATGTCATGTTCATAAATACTGATATATTTGAACATAAATATTATCCATAACATCTGAAACATCTCTATGAAGCATAATTTCAATGATACCCAAAGTCTCATCAATCTTCATGGAAATTTGTGCAAATCTTTCATTTTGTATCATCTCAACTAAAAAGGTAAGTGTAGTTGATGAAGATTAATGCTTATGTGTTATTGCATGTGTGGGATAATCAAGGTGAGGAATAGATGTCTTGATGGGAATAACATATGTGGATCTAGAAGGAGGTGAAACCAACTGAGAAGGAGGACCCTTATTCCATGGGTGATATATATAATTAGGAGTAATTGGTGTTAGTGTCAACTATAGTAAATCATGAAGATGTTTTTGCAGTACTCAAAATTGATTAGTATGATGTGTACCACACTAGTGCTAAAGAAAGTATACTTCATCATATTTAGGGATATACTCTAGTAATACTTAGGAGGAGGTATGACCTTATGTTTGTTCTAAGTATTGGTTGGTCATAATATGTTTATTTACTACCTAAGTTTATGGTAGTGGGTAGAAGAGTGGTTATTTATCCTATGAAACCAAAATTTACATCTATTAGTAGACTATGGGGGTCTACTAGCTAAAGGGGTGGAAGGAGAATCTTGGGATGGCTTTTATAAATGGTAATATTTGGTCAAATGACCAATGAACTTTTTCATATCACAATAAGGTTAATCTAGATATGTGGATAGAGGATTTTTCAATGTGGAATATAAATTAGAATCTAAAGGGGAATAAATAGATGTGACTAGAGGAGATTCCATTATTGAATCTAAAGTACAATTCAAAGGGGAGTCCCAAAAAGATTATAAGGTTGAATTTAAATGAGAGTTTAATTTAATAAAAACTTATTCCTAAGGATTAGAAAATACACTCTATTATTTCATTTCAACATTATCAAAATCAAAATAATCATCAAAATCATCTTCCATAAGTTTTTTTATTTTAACTATTTGTCCAATCATTATCATAACTAAAAGGCATGGCATGAGTAGATAATAATTTATTTAAATGATTTACATCATTGTGATTTTGTATTAGATTATCCATGATATAGAAAATGAAAATAAATTCAAGAAATATAATGCTTGTAATTAAAAAGTAACATAGCATGTACAAAGAAGCTAAAGACTATGAATATAATACAATAAAAAATCAAGGTATAATGGTGATTTAGGCAAGGGTTTGATTGATAGTGTGGGCTCTCAAAAATATTTACTTGTTCATTGATTAATGTCATCCCAATATTTTAAATCACCAATTGTAGAGGTAAAACTATGCTTGTATCCTACTAACCCTATTTTTGAGGGTGTAGTAAGAGTAACCTCCCTAGGAAATATGTTACTCTTAGGTGTATCACAAATAAAATGAGTAAATTTTTTTCCCTATGTTATAAAAAAGGAATCCTATGCATTTATGATATACTATGAGGTATATGGAAACTAAAATTTATGTTTAGTGTTTTACAATAGATATGAGTATTGGGGTAAACCCAACATGCCATGATATTGGTAAATACAATAATATGTAGTCCTTCATGAAAATAATCATAGAACACAGTTTATTAAGAAATGAAAAAAAAAAAATTGAAATATTCTTGTGTATAGATATCAACAAATTTCAACCCAAGTTTGAAATAAATAGATTTTGTGTTAGATTTATCCAAAGTGACAAGATAAAATTCTTTAGTGTTGGATTAAATCCAAAGGAAAAGAAGTTAAATAGTTTTATGTCAAATTTTATCCAAATTTGAAGGTCAATTTATTTTATTGTTAGTAATTTACATAAATATGTATGAAATACTATGATAAAAATCAATTAAAAATAAGAAATGTTTTAAATATAATAGGACCACTAGAATGTTTAATCTATTTTGAATTGAATTGAATAAAATTAATAGATATTAAACTATTAAAAAATTGTTCATGGTACACACACACACACACACACACATTTGATAATAAAATAAAATATGCTACATATTTTTAAAGATTTATAAACTTGCTAAAAAATGGTAAAAGGGCCTATAGATATGCAAACATCCTAATAAAAACTTTATGATAATTGTGTAGGTTAAATATGACTATAAATTACCTAAGAAGGATTGTTGACTATGTCATGACCAAATGTGGGAATTTGTTTTATGATTGAATAAGCCCATAGAAGGGGAATATGACTGTAGTTCAACCTTTTATATTGATTATAACCACATCTTGATTGTCTATGTACCTAATTTTTTGATCTAGATTTGTGAAAAGTCCTAGAAGGGTTGACTGATAAATCATGTGTTGTGTTATTATATATAATACATGTAAAAGACAATTCCCTAGCTCCTACACACAAAAAAATATAGAGTTTTAATGAAAATCGAGGAAATGAGTAATGGGAATAGTTTTTTTATCCTCACAAAACCCTATGTAATATGAGTGCTACCCACATAGTTTAAATGAGGCTAAAGCCAATTTAATTATCCATCCTAGTTGTGTATGTAATTGTGAATGAAATTATAAATGATATTTAGCCTATGATTAACTTTGACACAAGCATGTAAATGATGAATTCAAGTATTGAACTATAAAATAAATCATTAATTTAATATTAAAAAGAAAATATAATATTTGTATAAATTTTGTGCTAATAGAAAATTAGTCACTATATCCTAACAAGACCCTTGATTATATAGAGCTATTGACTTAGTATTTGGGTTTATTATAGCATGATGTAAAAAATATAAAATACAAATAGTCATAAAATAGATTATTTCAAACATAAAAACTTAAAAATATTCCATAAGTTACTTTGGGGCAAGTCTGCATTACCAAGACATGGCTATAGTGTGACATTGTTCATGTAAAATGGCCTTATCTAGAAAACTTAAAATACATATAATGAAGATTTAGGATCCCTAAAGTGAATATTATAATATAATATAGAAATGTAAAAGGCATAGAAATGATAAATAAAAATAATAAGTTAAGACCCAAACCCGAGGCATGTCAATAAGCCATTTGTTCATCAACAATAGTCTATATAAGCAAGGTTATGTAAAATATATGTTTTAGGTAATATTTTGTCAAATTTTTATGTTATAATAATATAGATCTAAAAAATAAGGATTTTGAATGGAAAATAGTGATATACATACAAAATCTAGGTAAAAATTCTCAAAATTGTAAGAGTTAAGGCTCTGTGTGCTAAAATTATGATATATGGGTGAAAATGATACATGATAGGATCAAACAACTACAATAGTAGTGGTAGTTAGTTTTTTATAGAACTGGTCAATTCTCTCTTTGAAAATAAATGACATCTTGTTATGTAGACTATTAGAATAAAGCGATAACTAGTAAATTATGGTATAACTGATCACTATTTTGAACTATTTAGATATATAAAGTGAAAAATAAGAACCAAGACACCAACAATTCAAAAATATCCAAGGTCTTAGAATAACTGATCAATCTATTTCATGTTTAAGAAAATATAATAACATGATGCAAAAATCAAGAAACTTTGTACGATAAAATATTTGAATGTTTTTAAATTTTTTTGAAAATTTGAAAATTCAACAATCTAACCAATAATCGCATAATGGTTATAATCATGAAAATATATTAGAATTGTTAAATACGTGACTTTTTGTGAACAATATATCTTTGCCTGAAAATTAGTTGAATAAATGCTTTCATTTTTTAATGGTTGTCTCCTCTATTAAAATTATGACCATTGCACTTTCATGTTGAAATGAGAAATAGTAACGATATTTACCTAATGTTTCCCCCATTACTCTCATCCATGATCTACTTAGTTTTGTATTGCATTTGTCCAATGTAGGGTCAACATGAAATATGACTAAACATGTTTTTTATTCAAGTGTGACTGGTAGTTCAATGGATCCAATGCAACATTAGGGCACTTCAATAAATTATCTAAGTGTTCATGACCACACCCAAGATATCGAAGAAGTGACATACTAAAAATATTGGCTTCACAAAATAATGCAAGCTCAACATTACTACATTGTTTGCCATCTATGAGGGGGTTAAGAAACAAAGGCTCTATTCAAGACAAATGTTTGGTATGGAAACTTTCTTATTAGTAAGCCTCTATTAAAAATGACTTTTTGTTTATATTGAAAATCATTTCACAACTTCTCTTTTAATAATATCTCTTTTTGTACTTTCACTTATTATAAATTTTGTAACCTTTCTTTCTTTAATTTTTATTTTTACAATCATTCTTTCTCAATTTGTTCTTCTAATAAACTATCTCTTCTTAATTTTTCCCTTTGTAGCCTTTACTTTTCAACCCATTATTTTTTTAGCCTTCCTTTTTCAGCGTGTTTAGTTTGCAACTTTCGATATTCTAACTATTTTTATTGTAAATATTCTTTATGAAATCTTTCTTGTTTTTATTGTAATATTTGAAGCTCCTTTGTTAACCTTTTATTGTTTAATTTTAAATCACTAAGTTATATTTGTGTTTGATATATTTCTTATTGATCCATGAGTAATTTTTATTGACTCATTTTCTTGTTGTTAATAATTGAATCTCTAATTTCATATTTGAATTTTTTATCCCAAGGAAAATATTAAGGAAGAGGTATAATGGTTGGATTATCCAATTGTGATTAAGTTGACTGAATTTTAAATAATCATAAAGGTTAATAATTTGCAACAAACTCATATGAGTATCCTCCATGCATGAGTTTAATATGACTATGTAATTTTTATGGCACTATTTACATCATGTGTGCATATGGTATCCCTAATAGGCTATTATAATGTAATTGATTAGGTATAACATGAACTAAAGCAGATTTTTTTTTTCTAATGTTACATCTAAAGAAATCAGGTCAAGTAATTTTCTTAGAGAATCATCAATTCTTGTGATAGTTTGATCAGTGTGTTAGATAATATCAATGTTAACACCCAATTTTTTTTATAAAAAATACTAAAAATGTTTACTCCTTATCCAGAATCGATCAATAAGTGCTTCATTTCATTATAATTTGAATATATAGTGGAGGATTTTATATGAATTGCATATTGTGTTGGAAATTATTCATCTTCAAGTTTAATAATATTATGAGGATATTTAAATGTATGCATCATAGAATAAAAATATGTAGGTTGTATATTTATAATAATACTATTGTGCCTTAATGAAACATATAAAATTTTCCTTGTAAACTAATGAACTCTTTAATAAGTCCAAAATTTTATTTTTAGAGAGTATTTTTGTGTTGATCTATGATACCATACCCTTTTTATTGATTTTTTGTATTTAAATAGTGGGATGGGGTTGAGGATGAACATATTAATTAACTCCATGATATGGTGTCCATCTTCATTGAGTATTAACAAAATGGACTGCAAAATACAATATAAGCTATGTGTGAATGATGGGAGAAGGATGATAACTATTAGAACCTTTAGGTCTAGGAGTAAGAGTAATAAAAGGAGGCATACATGCCCTTTGCCATCTAGTTATAACTAGTAAATTTTGTATTGAATATTGAATAGTTGAGAACTAACTAGCACTTAAGATTGCATCTGAGAAAGATATATATCATTTTGAATGTATAACTACTCTTGTTCATATGTTGTGCTTGACATTACAAAAAATTTCATTAATGGTACTTTCATATTATCTTGTGATTGAGTTATTTTTAAAAAAAACTTGAATCAATCAATATTTATCCAATATAGCCATACATTTTTAGAAAATCATGAAATAGAGTACTCCATTGGGAAATACAAAATGGAAATATATTTTAAACAATAACATGATAAAAATGTTGCAAATAATGATAGAAAATGAAATGCTATAAATAAAAGATGATTTTATGTGTATAGAGATAAGTAAATTCTTATGAAATTAAAGGTTAAAATAATATACTTTCAGTGCTAGATATCATCCAAGGTAAAAAAAAATATTGTAGTGTTATCTATTATTTCTGAGGTTGAAATCAAGTTCTTTTAGTCTCAGATTTAAATACAAGGCCAAAAGGAAAATTGTCAAATATTTAGGAGTTTATCTAAACCCTATGATAACATTTATGTAACCTTATAAGGTTATAAACCTAAGGTAAACTTGGGGTTTATCAACTCTCAATCAATAAATGGATTCATCAGTATGTTTTAAAAACATTTGATTAATAGGTGAATTAACCCTAATTAAGGTAGACTAAATAGAATATTATAGATTTCAAAACATATAATGAAAGTAATTAATCAAATTAGACAATGTGAAAATGATTAAAAAAAGGCTTCTCTACAAATTAATTAAAAACTTGGCTAAAATTGTTTGATTATTGACTATGTTGATTGACATACAACTGAAATAGGGAATCAAGAACAATATTTATCAAGTAACATGAAGTTAAATCTAAGACTGCATAAGGACAAGAATGAAAGATAAGGACAATCTAATTACCATTCTTTTTAGGTGATTCTATCATTTTGTAAAATATTATAAATCAGGGCATGATCACTCATGATCATTAGATTAAGGTCTATATTAATAGACTTGATATTCAAAAAAGCATGAAATCCCTTCTAATATATTTTGAAAGCTTGAAACTCTAATAGGAATTATAATGATTAGAAGACATGAAAATATAAAATAGTGGAGTGTAATTGGGTTGATCTGACCTAAAATACCTTCATGATGGCTAAACATTACCTATGTATCCTATAATCTAAGGAGGTAAATCATACCCATATAGTTCTTCCACTTAGAGTGTTTTATTCAGTTGTGTTCCTTTGACTTTATGAATGCATCTATGGATGGATTGACTAATTGATCATGCTTTTAGGGATGAATAAAAAATTCTTGTGACTTACTTGAGGACTTTTTAAAATTCTTATGAAATTATTGGGAAGAATATGGAAATGTTGTGCAGTGTGCAATAACGTAAATGTGCCTTGGTATTGAAATTTCCAAATAGAAGAATAGCTAATGTGATTGTGCCTTGATAGAAATAAAAATTGGTAAACCACAAGATATAAAGTGTAAAAAATTATAAGATAAAGAAAAGGAGAGTTTAATTTCAAATTTTTAATGTTAGAGTGCTTAACGTAGAAACATCCCGTATGGACATGAACACCTTCCACTAATGTCCCTATTGGATGTTATTGTCCCCCAAGGAAATGTGTGGATCTATGGATATGTTTTTGGATATACAAATGATTAATGGAATTTTTATCAATCAGAACACTTCTATATGCAAAATATGATGGTTTGGAATAAAAATAAGTCCTTACAGCTGCTTAGGATAGGGTAAAGTAGTAAAATAAGTACTAATTAGTGCAAAAGTTAAGGATACAAAAGGATAAGAATGATAGGATCAAATATTTGTGATCAGATCTAGTTTAATAAAATTATATTTAGTAAAAAAAAATATAAAGTGTAAGAATATAAGAAATTTATTCTACTAAGTATAATAAATTATGGTGACTAAGGAGCTTCTGAAATATATTTTAGAGCTATCAGCATTACCACTAAGAAAGTAGTTATTAAAAATCCAATCTTGAAAATATCTGTTCATTTTTGATATTTTTTCTATTGAATATAAGGTTATTTGTGTGTAAATTTTGCATCTCACATTTATTTTCAGAAAAATAACAGTTGTTTTATAGGTTTTTAGGCCTTTTGGGTTGATTTATAATTTTTTTAGGAGTTCTATGTGCATACAAAATTAATTTACAAACATCATAATTTTAAAAGATAGTGAGAACTTAGAGGATAGTGAAAAAATAATTTGTATACACATTAATTGAGTGCATCTTAAGAAAAAATTTGGTTTTTGTAAATATAGTCTTCTCAAATATAAATTTAGTTAACATGACTTGACTAGCTTGAATATAGTACTTGAAAGCACAATGTATCATTTAATCATGATAAAATGTTATCACTTGATAAAATTTGATTGAATTCAACTCTGATTGACTAGAAATAGATCAAGGTAAATTTTAGGTAAATCAATCATATTTTAACACCATTTATACTTTTTACATGATTAAATTTCATTATTTGTGCAATTTTTAACCTAAATCATACCCTAATTAGGTGTAGTGTGATACATGAAGGTAGAGTGGGGAAAATAAGGCATATTTGAGCACCATTTAGAATTATATGGTGATCACGTGTTAATATTTGAATTAATTTTGAAAAATTATGCTATGATAATTTGTGATCAACTATATAGGTAAAAATAGGGCCCTATGTGATAACATAGTGGACAAAAATGTAGTGGTAAAAAATGTAGCAGTAAAAATGTAGTATAACAAAAATGTCATGAGGACAAAACATAGCAATGAAAAATGTATTGCTATTGGTATTGTCACAAAAATGTTGTGAAGAGCATAATTGGAACATTTTAGTGATTATCACATTGTTTATTTTTTATCTAGTTCATTTTAGTGATATTAGTTAACATTTCATGATGAAAAAGTAATACACCAAATTTATAAGCAAAATAATAGAGGAAAATGTGATTTCATGAGTTTGGAACTTTAGTTGAAATTTGCATCATCTTCTATGTGAGTGCATCCTTTACTATGTTTTGTTCATGTGATGTTTTGTCCTTGCTACATTTTTTCCTTGCTATGTTTTATATTCACTACGTTTTTCATGCTACATTTTAAACCACTACATTCTTTTACTACTTTTTCAATGGATGTCAAAATTAGGGGTATTACAAAAATAATTAGCACCATTTATAATTAATTCATCATTCAATTTCATTATTTATAACCATTGGTAAAATTTAACCCTAGATAATATTATGTGTTTAAATTTAGGTTCAATGAATTCAACTAGATAAAATTGTATCCCTCATTGAAATAATTGAGTTATGAGCTCAATTAGGGAGTCAATTGGGAAAATTTGAGCCATAAAACACATTATGTGTTTGAAAATAGGTTCATTGGGTTTAATTTCACCAAATTTCATCTTTCATTGAGCCAAATGACTGATTGAATTCTTCAAGGAACAAATATACCAATGATTGTAATGCATAAATGAATTGATGTGGTAAATCATACAACCATATTTGTGAATATTATTTTAAACTTATAGTGAATAACTTGGTCAAAATTATATCATTGGATTCATATTACATACAAGTTGTTTGAAATTATCTCAAATGTTCCTCATAGTCACCTTTTCCATTATATAATGTAAGCTTAGGTTCCATAAAACTAGTTGGTAAAGATATGTTGCAATATGTTGAATTAATAGAGTATGCAACAAAAGTTTTTGAATCATGTGCCTAATTTAGTTTCAAATCACATTATTATAAATGTAAAAAAATTAGTTTAAATGGATCCCACCTATTTCATAAGGGATTGTACATTAGTATTAGAATGTGTATTAACCAAAGGTGGTGTCACAAATGACTAAGTAGTAATGGACACATTGATTTTTTGAAACTCCTAGGTTTCCCCCATAATAGATGACAATAACATTTTTGTATCAAATGAAGTAGAAAAAGGTAAGGAACCCATAACATTTGAATTTTCCTCATACTTTTTAATAAGTTTCATCTCTAACAATCATTATAAACACATCTTGCATATCTTATTTTGTGGAAAAAAATCCTTTTAATTTTTGTTTATCTATATCATAAACTTGATTATGGGATGTGGTTATTATGTTGTTATGAACTAAAATATATTAATTCTCAACTTTAGTACCACTTACTCTAGTGTTTATTCTAAAAGATGTAGAAACAAATTTCTTATATTGCTTAAAATATGAAATAGAAACTTAGAAGATTACTAATAATAAAGAATTTATCAATCTTAAAACCCTAAAGGAACCCTAGTAATATTTATGGTTATGGATTGAGATATTCAATCAATAGACATGTTTACCAATATGCTTTACAAAATTTAGGAATTAATAGAGTTTCAATCATAATTATAAAAACTACTAAATAAAGTTTATCTACTATAGATATGTAATGAAAGACATAAAATGTTTTATAAATTACTAAATTTAATTATACGATAAAAGGGGAAAGTATGAAATAAATGTAACTTAGCTATAAATATGATGTGTGAGAATGTAAATGCAATTATGAAAAGTATTTTGTGACTATGTGATGATGTTGTGAATCATGAATAGGGATTCATTAAGATATTAGATAATGATGCTAGAGTTATATAGGGGTGGCCTTAGGTATTTTCCTTAGGCTACACCAAAATATTGTGAGTTTTTTCTCACTATGACTTATATGATAGGTTCACTTTCATTTTTATGTCCTATTTTAATATATATGAGTTATATATCTATTATGAAATCCACTGTTTAACTTCTTATTCACTAAAACCCTGGATCAATGACATAAAATGATGAATGTTATTATTAGATAAAAATGGGTTATTGGTTGAAGTTGTGGTTGACCTCAACACACATGTGTTGGGTGTTGCCTACATACAAATACTTTAAATAGGGATAAAACTCTATGTAGTTATCCCATGATATGGTAGTATGTGTGAAATTTTGATGTCAAATTATATATGTTGATGTAATCCTAGTGTGATTAAATGATTCAACAATGACCTATGACCTTGAAGGTGTATTCAAACATAACTCCAAGTTATTAGGGTTGTGTGATCTCTGAATAGGGGAAAGTATATGTTTTATCTCAATGTGTAGCTATATATTTTAGTATTTTTCAATCATATGAGCCTATAGTGGATAATGGTTAGAAAATATATATATTTGTAGTGATAATTTTTAAATTATTTCAGATGGGGCTTGCATAACATGTAGATTAATCCATTACATGAATTTTAATTTAATCAACTAGTTTTTATTGGGTGGGATGAAATAACCAACATAATTGGACATTATCAAGGAGAGAGATAGTCTAATTAAGGTCACCTTTTTTGAGGAACAAGGATAGTTGATCTAGAAGTGTGGAATAGTCATAGATTAAGATTGAGATATTTGGAATGAGAAATAGGTATTTTTTGTGATCTTTATTTGCTTTTAGGAACATGACATTTGCATGGTAATTAAGGAATATCAGTTAAAAGACCATGAAATCAGGCATGAGCTAAGTGTTTATAAAGATTGGTCTTAAGTGATTTTTTATAGTGATAAATGTTAATTTATGTGTCAAAAATTTCCAACATTTTATTCTAGTAATGAAATAAAAGTATAAGTACTAGAATAAAGTAAAAATTGCATACCTTAAGTTACCTACGAAAAAAATCTTGAATGTAGGCCACAATGTTGAACTATGTTTCATACAAAACATACAATAAAACATGTATACATCAATCCTCACTTAAGATGAAAAAATGAAATTAAATACAAGAAAACTATACATCAAATAAAAAGTAATGGATAAACTTGATTGGGTACATAAACCATTGTGTTTTATGGTGAAAATTTGTTGACTTTATAAGGTAGGAACCTTGAATACTTATAATTCATTAAAAAACATGGATTGGATTATGTATGCCCCAATCCTCATTGATAGGAGATAATGCTTAATAACTCAAGGTGTGATTGAATCCATCATTGCATACCCAAATTAGTAAAGTATTTTCAAATCCATATATGAATTCCAAAAAGTCATTATGGCATAAGATAGTGTAAATTTGGTATAAAATGGTGAATTAATTGATGTATATGGAATAAGATTCATTTTTTAAAAATGCCATAATCTAAGTTTGGTGTATACAACATAGATAATGACAATTATTTCCATTCCATATATGGAATTGGTGCAAAACTAAGCAAGGATTTGTTCATGTGTTGTGCACATTCCACCAATCTGATATCTAGGTGTATATGGATTTTAAAACTCACTGATATTTGTGACTATATAAGTAAAATATATGTACAAAAACTCTAGAACACATATTTCTCATGATGCACCTAATATGAAAAAAATATGAGAAAATCCTAAGTATACATTAGAAATGGTTTTATATATGTATTAAAAACTATGTTTTAACTAGCCATGCTTCCAATAATTTTTAGAATCATTGTTTTTTCTTGTTAGGATAAAAACATGTTATTTTTGACATGGTCATCCTACTCCCCTATTTGAATGGAACATTATTGCCTAAAATCTCTTTTTAGGTAGTTTTGGGTACTACTATTATAAATTGAATAAAACATGTATTTTCTTGTTTATACAGTATTTTATTTCAACTTAGTCTATAAGACAAATCACTATGTATCCCCCTATTTTGAGGTGAGTTGTGAAGTTTGTACAATAACTTAACTCAAAATAAGATAGTTGTGTGAATGATGTTATAGAAACATTTGAAATCTAGAGTATAAATGATAACATGGAATAACATGGCATCATCATATATAAACTTTCAATATAATTACATAAGATGCATGTAGGACCAAACATACATAATGTCTTGTCTAGATAGATTTTAACAAATGAAAAATGCAGTGAACAATGATCATATACTAAATATGTGAAAATGAATTAAAAAAATTTGGGAGGATAAATGGTATCCATCATGTTATCAAAAAATGAGGAAATGCAAGATATTCATAATGGCATAAAAAATTAGGTAAAATGAGAAAACAAGTATCATTTCCATGATGCATATAAAAAAAGCAAAAGGACACAAAACACATAGGATAAGGCTAAGGGGCCACATAAAAATCACATATTAAAATGTCACTCACATGCATATAAGCATCTAATGAATATTTAGGGCCACAATCAAGGACATGTTCAAATGTCCATAATCCAAACAAGATGAATAAACATAAGACATGAAGCAAGAAAGCAAACATGAAAACCATGCATGAATAAGTAATGTTGATCAATAATAACAAATTATAACACTAGTCTATTCAACAACTTATGCATCATGTAATCTATAAATGTGAAATTAAGTGAGAAAATAATCATGAAATGTAATGGAGTGAAATATGAATGATAACGATCATTATATAATGATAAAAACTATACAAAATGATTCCCATAGTGAACTCACTATGATATAGACAAGCTGTAGAGATCACATTACTAGTTTGAATTTATAAATATATAGAATGTGTTCATTAGGACAAGTCTACTAGAATTAGACAAGATCACATTGTATTAATATTTAGATTAGAGTGGTTTTGTCTAAATAAAGTTTTTGGCCCTGATACAATATCACAATCTAAAATTACATATCATAATAATAACCTATATGTTTTATAACTCACTCAACTACAACTATGAAACACATTTGATAAAAAATACATATAAAGAAGTGTTACATATACTGATCATAAATAAATTGATGTAAATGAACTAAGTATAGCATGCATAGCTCCTAGTTTTTTATTTTTTCTAATTTTTATATTTTATTAAAGATATGAAAATTGAAAAAGAAACATACTAATTAATGAATTCTATAAGTGAATCATAATAAATAAGTCCCAAGTATGGCATACTAAGGATGACCTCTTGTGAGTGGAGAGAATTATGCCCCTGTGAAGTAACTAGTCTCAACTTAGAATCTAAAATTTGATCTGACTCTAAAACATAAGTTCTATGGTCATGATGATTATATATAGTATAATGCATATTTTTTTGACTTGATAAACTATAAGATTCTTTTAAATATGTCATGGAGTGTATGAAATCTATATTGGTTTCCTTAATGGAACAATGTAAGTGCTTTGTAGTACTAATAATGATAAAGATGGAGTATAGAGTGGCTCCCTATAAATTTTAACAAATCTTTAATTAAGTGGCCTCTTAAGGATGGGTCTCCTTCAAGAATGGACCACTTTATTTTGAATTATATGAGTAGGTTGAGCCATTTTAGGTTATTAATATATAATCTAATATGTAGTAAAAATAATCTTTGGTTGGAGGGGGTATTCATATAGAATACCATGAACTATGATAACCTCAATATAAAAAACATATTTAAAACATTTATGTATTTTATAAGGAACTACATGAAGTTATTGAATCTAATAACATATCTAAGTCCAATACACTGAGTAATACTATAAACCTAGTGTGCACATGTCCTAGACCTACCTACAATGGTAGTGTGATATCACCAAAATATCTCTAAATTTTACCATTAAATTCCTTAATGACTATTATAGTGGGACATATATTTCTATTCATGTATCCAAGATGAGAGAGAAGTGTGATAGTGCACATATTCACACTTGTAATACTATTAACCATGAAACTCTATATAGTTTGATGATAAATTTAAAATATTGAATGAATAAGGAGTGTAAATTAGAATCATCATCAATTATCTCATGTGTTGTGAATGTGATGAGTGGCCTAGATGGCACTGAAACATGATATGTACCAATGATGACATTCAAAATATGTTCCTTGATATGAGGATGATAATAAAATGGTGGAGAATTTTCATTATATGCATAATTTACTTACTATTTATATATTATTTCTTGACTTATATGTTTAGGGAAAGGATCACCGAATATCTTTATTGTTCCACACTCACTTGGTTTTGGTTGTGTAATTTGATTAGGTACACTCACATCAATTATGTTTTCATCTATCAAGCCCTAAATATTGTGTCACAAATCGATGAATGTATTGGCATTATGCCTTGGTGCTCTATGATAGTGACAAAAAATATGATTGAATCCATTTAGAAGAGGCTTAGTCATATAAACCTATTTAATGGGAGGGAGATATATGAAGTTACATTCTAATATTTTTTTCATAATCTCATATGTAGGTTCTATTAAGTTGGTAAACTATCTCCTTGGAGGATTTGATAATACAATATGTAGATTAGGTATTGAAACTGCATTAGTTTTTTAATTTAGATCACTCTTATTCTGAATTGGGCACACTTTTCATGGTGGCTTACTTGGATTCTTAGCATGATAAGTGGAAATGATATTCATTGAATACTCAAGCTTGTTCATTTCTAATAACTTGGCCTCCTTTTATTTAATTGTATGACACAAATCTATGAATGATAGAAATGTATTCAATATAATAGATTTATATAGAGGTGGGAAAAAATTGTTTAAAATTTTCTTGAAGTTCATCATATACCATAGGATTTGTTAACTTAGATAGCATGGTATTATAAATTGTAACATATTTTGTGATAGGATCATTAGATTCTTATTTGAGGTGAGCTTATAAAATAATTCCATTGGTATTGACTGATAAATATACAAGGAAAAAATATGCCAATGGATTGAAAGCATGAACTGACTAATGTGGTAAATCATAAAACCATCTTAGTGCATATTATTTTATTATTATAAGAAAGACTTGGTAAACAACCTATATTTGGATGCATAATCCAAACATACTACACGAAATGCTGTCTAAGTTTATTTGGGTCACCTTTTCCATCATAATATGTAAGTTTAGGTTTTGTAAAACAAGTTGGTAAAGGATGTGTTACAATATGTTGTGTTAATGGAGTATGCAACAAATTTTATGAATTAAGTGACTAATTTTGTTTCAAATCACCTTGTTTTGAATGTAACACCTTAGTTTGTAGGGATTGAACCTATTACACAATGGTATATACATCATGATTATAATATTTGATAACCAAAGGTGGTGTCTAAAATTATTCAATAGTAATGGGAACATTTATTTTTGTAAACCCTTGGATTCCCCCATAGTATATGGTGCTAAAATTTTTATATCAAATGAAGTAGAGAAAAGTAAGGAACCGATCACATTTGAAGTTTCCTTATATTTTTTTCCAAATTTCATCTCTAACAATATTTTTATACACATTTTGCATATCTTAGTTTTTAGAAAGATTCCCTTTTATTTTTTATTTATATGTGTCATCAAATTGATTACGAGATTCTTTCATTATGTCATATACACAAAAATTAGGAAATGCCCAACTTGCATACAACTTAGTCTAGCATTTCTCTTAAGAGAGGTAGAAACAAATTTCTTATATTGCTTAAACTATAAAATAGAAACTTAGAATATTTTTTTTATCTAAAAATTTATCATCTAAAAACCCTAAAACAAAAAATTAGAAATAATTAAAATAAGGAAAGGAAACCTGGCAACATTTATGGTTAGGGTTTACATTATTCAATCAATAGAGGGGTTCAACAATATTTTTTATCAATTTTGGTAATTAAAAGAGTGTAAATCCTAATTACCTAAATTACTAATTAAAATGAGACTACTATAGATTTTGCAATAAATGACACAAACTGATTTGTAAATTTCTAAATTTAGTAATATACTAAAAGGGGAAAGTACCAAACAAGTGTAACTTAGCTAGAAATTGAATGTGTAGGACTATAAATGTAATTATGTGACTATGTGATGATGTTGTGAATGAGGAATAAGGATTTTATTAGATATAGGACAAGGTCCCTCGAATCAAATAGGGCATCCTATGCTATTTTTCTTAGGGTACATTATCATCCTATAAGATTTTACTCTATGTGACTAATATGATATGTTTACTTGTCCTTATATGTATCATTTGACTGTGTAAGAGCTTTATATTTGTTGCATAAGACACTATATAACTTATTCTCCATTGAAACCCTAGCTCATTGACATAATAGGATTAATGCAATTGTAAGATAAAAAAGGTTATTGGTTGAAATTTTTATTGACCTCAATTCCCATTGTGTTGAGTGTTGCTTGCATACTAATACTCAAAAGAGGGATCAAAATCCCTATAGTTATCCCATGATATGGTGGTGTGTGTAAAACAATAATGATGTTAAATTTTGGTGTAATTCTGGCATGATTAAATGCTTTAAAAATGACTTGTGACCTTGGAGGTGTATTTAGACTTAGCTAAAATATATTATGGCTACGTGGATTCTAAATTAGAAAAATTGGATGTTTTCTCTCGATGTTGAGTTATAGATTCTAGTTTTTTTTCAATAATATAAGAATTTAGTGGATAATGGTTAGAAAATTTGGTTGTATAGTGATCATTATGGAATTCCTTTAGATGGGGCTTACAAAACATGCAAGATAACCCATTGGTTAAATTTTAAATTGAGCAACTAGCCATTATTTGGTGGAAGTATGCCAATAGAATTAGACACTATTGGGGAGTGAGATATTCTAAATAAGGAAACCTTATATGAGTATCAAGGATAGTTAATATATAAGTGTGTAATAGTTAGAGAGTAATCTTGAGTTTTTTGGAATGAGAAAATAGGATATTTGGTGATCATTAGTTTTTTAGAATAATGGAGCATCTACATAAAAGTGAAGTAATAGTGATCAAAATACTGTGGAATTAGACATGAGTTAAGTGTGTCTAATGAGTTGGTCAAAAGTACATTATTTTAGTGATAAACATTAATGTATGTATCTAAAGTGGTTATAGTAATTAGGTTTACAAGGCTTGATTAGCTAAAATTTCATATCTCATTAAATCAAATGAGTGATTGGTTCAAATATGGGACTCACTTTGGGTAAATTAGGCTCGAAATCACATTATATATCTACACTTATCTTAATGGGGCTCAAATTCCCAAAATTTCTGCCCTCATTGAATAAAATTAGTAATTAATTAATTAGGGACTAATTTTTGGAGATTAAGATCTAAATCACATTATGGGGTCATAATTAGGTCCATAGGGATTGATTTCCTCAAAATATGTCCCTAATTAAAACAAATGATTAATTGGTTTAATCAAAGAGTCACTTGAGGAAACTTAATCCCCAAATCAAATTATGTGGTTTTAATTAGGTTTGTATGGGGAATTTAACCCAAATTGCATCCTTATATAAAAAAAGAGTAATCAGTTAAATCAAGTACTTAATTATTGAAAATGAGGTTGCAAAATTATATTATTTAGTCATAATTGTGTTCACAAGACTCAATTATTCCAAATTACATAGCCTATTCAAAAAAATGTGTAATTAGTACAAAAAAAATTATTAGGGAAAATTAAGCTCCAAATCATAACATGTAGTTACAGGTAGTTTCATGAGGCTCAAGTGGGCCCCAAATTACATCTCTCATTGAACCATATAAACATTTGGATCCATTTGGATATGATTTGGGAAAATTGGAGCCCCTATCATAATATCTTCTTGTAATTAGGTTCAAGGGGCTAAATTTCCCCAAATTACATCCCTAATTGAACCAAATTAGAATTTGGTTCAATGAGGTACTCAATTAGGGAAAATGGAGCCCCAAATCACATTATGTGGTATTAACTAGGTTCACAGGGCTTGATTGGCCAAATTTTCATCTGTCATCAAACCAAATTAGTAGTTAGTTCAATATCAGAGTCATTTAATGAAAATTGAGTCCCAACACATTATATAGTTGTAATTAGGTTTACATAGCTTGATTTCACAAAATTTAATCCATCGTAAAACTAAATGAGTAAATTATTCAATCAATGACTCAATTGGGGAAAATAGAGCCCTAAACCACATTATCTAGTCATAATAAGGTTTATGGTGATCAATTTCCATAAATTTCATCCCTCATTGAAATAAGTTCTCAAGTAATTGATTAAATTATGGACTCAATTAGGGTAAATCAAGCCCCAAATTACATTATGTTGTTGAAAATACATTTGCATGGCTCAATTAAGATCCAATATACATCACCCATTAAATTAAATAAGTCTTAGGTCAATCAATAATTTTAATTAAAGAAATTTTAGCCCTTGTAGTCACATAAAATGACATTAAAGCTGAAATCATTCACTTTTCACCATCCTTTCGACACACTTAACTCATGACCTATCCTAAGGAATTTTGACTATTTTCTTCACTTTTTGCATGGTACCCACCCTTGAAAACATCTCAACTCACCCCAAGACACATTTATTCAACTTTTTGAGTAGCTAAGCTTAGACCCATATTAATTCACATGTTTTTCTTGGATGTTTCCAACTTTTGGATAGGAGCACACCATTTTTACTATAACACACATCGATGTTATCCACCTCCATAGATATTGTCCTCCCACCAACTAATGATTTTTCTTAAATTGAATGTCATGTAAGGATCAACCAATGGGTTTTAATAATAACCACCCAAATTAATTCATAAAATATCACTCACATTCCAAGTCATTTTTCACAAAAAGGCTTACACATAAAAAAATTAGAATTTAAATTATACATTGAGATAAAATTCCCTATTTCTCCCAATTTTGATTATAGACAACCCTATTAGCCATGAGATAAATTATAAAGACATATCCAAGGACACAAGTCATAATTTAAACACCTAAACATGAGAATTACACCAGTATCTAGCATATTACACCAGTTTCACACACACCACCATAGTATGGGAGAGCTACATGTAGTTTGATACCTCATCATAGTATTGGTATGTAGGAAAAACTCAACATATGGGGTGTTAAGGTTTCACACAAATTCAGGTGCTAACACCTTTTTACTCCATGATTTATATTGATCTGCTTTCACATTGAACTAGGATTTTGAGAAGAAAATTAGTCACACAGTGGTCACAAAAGTGAATCAAAATTTATGGCATAATTTGTAAACTAAATAGGTGAAGGCACACAGAGCCCATAAATATTTTAATTATTAGATAAAAATGCTCCATAAGGACTACAGTGTACCCATACCCTATCTAGTTATAACATTCTTATCTAGGGATTCTACCAGCTCCTAGTTTTGGTTTAGCACAATCAACTAGCTTAGTATTAGATCCTAAAACCTCTTGCATCTTAGTTTTCCATTTTTTATATATTTATTTCTTTCACTTTAATATTTAGTAAGTTTACATATTTATAAAATTTAAAAATCAAGTGTGTCATTTATTTCATATTTGCAACAATATGATTTTGCACAATAGTTTTTATAATTAGGGTAATAAATCTCATATTGCCAAATTTTGATAAAAACATATTGGTGAACCCTTATATTTTTGAAATTTTATTTAAACCCTAGATTGAATTTAGGGTTTCCTTATTTTTTTGACCTTCCATTAGGGTTTCATATTTTTTTTTCATAATTTTTCAAACAACTCTTTCCTTAATTTACAAACCCTCTCTTACCATTATAGTTTATTTATATTTTCCCCCTTCCATATAGGTTTTTAATTTCATATTGTATTGTGTCTATGTTCATCGTGATTATAATGAATGAATCTATCTATAATTTCTTAATTATTTGTTTTTACTTTTATTGATGTGTTGTTTCCCTATAATATATCACTCTTTTAAGTTGCATATATCCATGGATGTATTAGTTAATGGTACATATATAATTATTCATAACTAAATAATATTTTCCTCCTCCTAACCCTCAAGGTTGAGATAGTTAATTTCTCTCTAACCAGGGCCATGCTATCACTATCCTAAGAGATAAGGTAGCCCATCCTATAGTACCAAAATAAGGTTACTAAAATATCTTTCCTTAAACCCCTCCACGTCTTGTATATCCTCTTGATGGTGTATGTATGCATGTTCAATACGAAGTACCTATGGTTTTTTCTTGCAAAAATTTCAAAGATCAAATCATATTTATGAGAAATTAATAAAAGTGTTGAAATTCAAAATTAGTATTTTAGTTCAAATATCACATCATTAAAATATTAAGTCACATATGCAAAGAATCTAAAATGTGCTAGTGTTAATCACACATTTGTATCTTTATCTTGAAATTTCATGCCTAAAAAGAGTTTATATCAAAATGATAAGTTACATCAAAATACATATACACAAATTGATTCAAAAAGTATACAAAATGATAATAATATTTCAACTGAGATTATAAAATAAATACTTAGAAATAAGTTGATCAAACTACCCTCTCTACATTCTCTAAGGAGATTAAAATACTATTGTGCATATCATAGAATTCATGGACACCATACATATCAGTATTTGGCTTTGAAGGATAAAATATAAAAAATAATAATAGTGGCAATTCTAAAATTAATACCTCAATCAAACAACCCACAGTGGAATGAGTGCAAGTAGAACAAGTTGTATAATAAAAATTAGTAAAAAATGGATACTAAAGGATAATTTAGAGCAATAAAAGGTTCGAAATGAAAATTTAGAGAAAATAATATTAAAAAAGGTAAATGATGAAATATAAAAATTATAATAGGAATAATTTGAAAAGTAAAACTTACAAAATCAAACTCAAAATAAGCAAAAATGGATTCTTAAAAAAGGGTTTCTAACAAAAGTGTTTCCAAAGCAAGAGATGCCTAAAAAATCTAAATTTTCAAGTGTGGTGCCACATAAGTTGAAGAAAAATAATTCATCTTTTATAGATCCTTTAATTCTTAATCCCCTCATATATGTCAAAATATGTACCAATGTTGTGATCAATAACACTATTGAAAGTAATGTTTTTGATTAATTAAGGTGGCAAAAACAAGGGGCCAAACCCTTACATATTAGTAAAAATAAACCCCAGAGGTATCAACACAAAATAGCCTTGAAACAATTACATCATAGCCTACTTAACTAGCATAAATAACAAAGATAGAAAAACCAGCCCAAAGATAGTATCTATGAAGAAGTAGAGAATAAACAACATAAAAGAAACCAGAACTAAGGAGAAAGATTCTCCCATCTTTTAGCTAGAGATTCAATAAATTCATCTAAATTTTTGAAATTCTCATCTTTGTCCTCCATAGCTGTATTCTCAAGATCCTACAACATATAAATATTAAGTAACATAGTATGCCTGAGCATAGTGGAAATTGAGTGTTCCAATTTCTTTACACGACCCCTCAGGGTAGAAATGTCATTCTTATAATCAACACTTTCCTCTGTCTCATCAATAGCTTCCTCCACAAACATCCTTCCCCCTTTGTCATCATTATGCTTATAATCACCAATAGCACCATGTAAAACATCAGTCTATTTGTTCCCATTCTTACCCTCTACATCTTCAAAAATATCCTAGACTTCAATTACCTTGGCCTCATCCCCCTAGGTGGATTTTTTAGAAGCACTCTCTGAATAACCAATAAGTTTAGCTTTTGGTGTAGGTTTTTCAGCAATCCTCCCTAACCTCCTAACCCTAGAGGATAATCCCTCATTCTTATCCTTGGTGGATAGATTAGTTTTACTTCTAGGTCCCACAGGAGTACTGCTAAGATTTTTATGGGTCCCAACAACATCCTGCATAGTTTCCTCTTGCACATCCCCAATTTTCCTCTTCTTTCTCTTCACACTACTTTTAGAGACTGGAGTGTGGGTAGCAGTCACCATGGTAGTCTCCTCATTAGATCGAGAAAAGAAAACCCCTTTCATCTTATGAGAAGCAGGGGAAGGGTAAGGCTCTTTAGATATAGCAGTATCATCAGGGTTGGCAAAAATTTCACCGCTATGAGATTGGATAGGCTTAGGTGGATCGAGAGCAAGGTGGAAATTATATAAGTAGAGAATAAGACCTTGGTGTAGGGGAATGGGTTTCTTAGAGGTATTCTTAGGTGACTTATCTTTAACCCTAAAAACTAAATGATCAAGGGAAGACAATAGATAGAATGAGTAGATAATATGAGCATTACGTCTAAAATGATTTAGTAAAGGAAGATGATAATTATAGAACTTGGTAAACTACCCCTCCAAATTGAAGTGTTTCATTGGGAGGAAACACATATTATCCCATGGCTCTAGTAGCTTGGCTCGATTGAATCCTCCCTAGTAAGGAACCAATTCTTCACCTTCCCTAAGGAATAAATTTTGGTTAGAATGGTCCACCACTATTGATTTCCTTTACAACTTGGTCCCCTTAGTCAATAGCCTAGTTGTCGTAGTAATAACTTTCTCTAAAACCTCAAACCCAATTCTCCCAATAGTGACTCTATGGTTATACCAAGACCGAGTGAATTGCTTAGATAAATTTTCATCATAACCATTAAGCCATTCCAAAAAAGGGTTGATATCACCTTCCATATAGTAATGCTAGACCACAACATTGCCCTTAAACTCAAAATAGGAAATTAGATCCATTTAAATCTTATCTCCTCCCATTATAGCCTTTCAAACAAATACATAAAATCCCCAACACCAGAGATTCACAGAGTTATTGTGAAAGGAGAGATTAATATTTTGACAAGGAATTATGATAAGGAGTTTGCAAGTATTATCATTAAGGAGAGCCACCTTTTGAAGGACCAATTTAATCCTACACTTCCCATGCTTGAACATGATTATAAGGAATTCTCTATAATTAGTAGATAATCAACTCACCTTAACACAAGGGAGTAATAAAATAGAGATGACATTGAGAAATTGAAGTACAAAAAACATGTACTTTGATATACACATCAACATCTTCCTGTAAAATCGATGGAATAAAATGTCTTTCCTAAGATAATGAGTCATCATTGACATGTCATCTCTTTTTGAATTAAGTCCCTTATGTTTAAAGTGATGTTATTAATTTGGTGTTAACAACATCAATTTGAAAATTGTTGACCAGGGTCCACAAGAGCATCTACAACCCCATTGCCCTCTCTCTATATATCAGAGATATCAACTATGGGGATACATTGTAGAAAGATATATATATATCCACTATAATTTATTTCAATTTAAATCCACAAGTTAACACATTAGTAACAACATCAATAACAAGTTTGGAATCCCCTTGAATGTGAAATTGCCTAATATCAAGTGAAATAGCCATTTTCACCCCCCATAAAAGAGTAGTGGCTTCAACATAATTATTACTTTGAAATCCTATCCCACCAACATAGACAACAACCATCCACCCCTTATCATCACTGATAATCCCACCACCACTAGCCTTACCATCCACCTTAGATGCCCCATCAAAATTTAGTTTGAGCCAATTAGGCTTTAGGGGAATCCATCTGGTATTTAATCTCTATAATTATTTAGAATTATTATGAGCTAGGATTTGGTTTAGAATTCTCTAATTAGTCACAATTTAATCTTCTTAAGAAAGAGGTTTTTTCATAGTTTTGATGTGAGAATTGGTCACACTTTCCATGAGGCTCTTATAAAAGGAATGAATAAATTGAGAAGTATCCCTAGCAGTATCCCTAAAAATTATGTTATTATGTTCCTTCAATACAATCCAACTAAGACAGGGCAAAGTTTTGCTCCAAAGCTCAACAAGCCATGGATGAGAGAAGGACACCAGTTGGCAATGACTTCCCTGATATCATAATTACAAACCCATTGAATGCCAAAATTCCATAAAATAATATTCCATATTTCCTTGGAAAAATCATAGTGGAGAATTAAATAAGATATAGTTTCCTCCTTCTGAAAGCATAGAAAGCACCTATTGACCAAGGTGAATCCCCGCCTCTATAAGTTATCTTGAGTTAAGATTTTGTTATGCAAAATAGACCACCAAAACATATTAATTTTAGGGATAAGTTTATGATTCCAAACGTTCCCCCAAATATCATTTTTATACACTTCAGGGATCAACAGGTGGTAAGTAGACTTAAAAAAAATTGACCTTTTTTATCTGGCCACCAATACAACTCATCTTCCCTAGGAAAAAGAGGGATTCTGACCCCCAACAACAAATGTTGGATAGATGGCATCCTAGGAGAGAGATCAGGGTGATGGATACAACGATCCAAAAGGTTTTTCCAACTCCTAATACCATTTTTATTATGAATATAATGAAAAACTTTATCCCCAAAAAACTGTGTAGTAATGCCATCAATACTTCCATAATCACCTTGATTAACCAGGGCTTTATCATTCAATAAAATGTCTTCCTAGAAGTTAATAGAATTACCGTTCCCTAGTTTCCATTTAAGCCCATGCTTGAGAAAACTTTCAGACTTCAGCATTTTGTTCCAGATAACATATCCCTAGGGAAGCCCTTCTTGATGGAGGAAACTAAAGTGGTCAATTCCATGAAGATACTTGGCTTGCATAATGAAGATATTGAAAGTAATGTTTATAGCAGACACTTTTACAATTTATTGGATATGATAAGGAAAATTTAAGTAAGACTATTATATCTAAATGGTTTATTGGATCCACTAAGCTACCTTTCACACTTGGTCCAAAAAAATGTTCAGTGGTATTTCATCTATGTCCTAGTTTGGCATAATATAATGTCAAATTAAGAAGATCATGGATTACAACAATGGGGAAAAAAATGGATAAAGATCATGACCATGTTAAATTTTCACATGAAAATTCTATGATCATAGTATTAAAAAATGATATTTTTAAAAAAAATAAAGAACAATAAATAAAAATATGTATTAGCTAGTATTCAAACGAATACAAGTAATGGAATAATAGTAAAGGTAAAGGACATAATACATCATAAAATAAGAAAGGAAAAAGGTAAATACCATGGTATGGGGAAATTGGTTTGACATATCAAGATTCAGCATAAGACAAGGGTGGCATTTCACAATTTCAACACCAAGATGATAATGATTATAATACTCTATATTATTAGGATTATGATGATACTGATTATATTAAATACTAATATGTAAATGATACATAATGTACATAGTGGCATGATACTTTACATTCTCAAGAAATTGCCATTCCTTTATTTAATATATGATATACTGATGGTAAGACTATTAAGGGAGTCATAAGTTAGTATATTTATTTTTATTGCTTAGATTATATGTTGGAAAAAATACAAAAGAAATTAAATATTAGAAAAAAATAAAAAATCAAGACATATGCATGCTTATGTTTAGTTTCATTCTACACCAATTAGCTTGTGCATAGTTATTCAGTAACTTTTTTAGCCAATTTATATCATATATGCTTCATAACTATATGTGAGTGACTACAGAGCATACATGACACCATTTATAGACCCAATTATAGGTGATTTAATTTTCACACACTTAGAAACTACATTCTAATAACAATGTTCTATTGGACATGAGTGTCTTGCTTTGTTGTCCACTTCCATTGATATTTTCCTAGAGAGATTATATTATCATTACTTAATTTTAAACTCAAAAAAGGATTTATAAAATAGGTACATACACAAGCTAGCTCACTAAGGTCATCTCATACACATGTTTTATCCATTTAATATTTTCCCTTATTGCCGATAATTCATTTATTTCATTGCATTACATATATCGTTATGGCTCATGTATTAACACATCGATATATTATTGTTTATCTAATTTAATAAACCTATTTTTGTTTCAAATTAATTATATGATCAACTACTTATCCATGCATTCATTCATGTTTTATTTCCCATTTTAGGTATTATGTTTTTTTTTCTTCAATTGATGATATTTTAGTATGTCATTATGTGTATATCTAAACCTTCATTTTTTAATTCTATGTGAGGACATTTTAACATTTCATCATTTGTGTTTCTATGCATTTGAGTGGAATTTAAACATGTTCCTTGTATGTGGTACCTTGGCCTTCCACTTTGTGTACCTTATGTGATTTATGTGTACTTTATATATGTGTGCATCATGGACAGGCACATGCTTGACTAATTGCTTAGTTTGACAAATTTAGATGCCATGATGGATATCATGTAACCCTACCCAAGTAGTTCTATTCAACTTTCAATACTTAGTTCTCATCATTTATCTACATGACTAGTTGCTAACATCTATTTTGATACTTGTACTATGTATGATTGTTCTAACATGCATATAACATTTATATTATGATAATTTTTTATATATAATGATGTGATGTCCCTCTATGTTATTAATAATATGTATATTTACATATTTTATCATAACATATCTCACATAACCTTTTATTTTTAGTTAAGTTGTTGTGCATGCACAATAACTCACCTCAAAAGAGGGGGAATATAGAGTGGTTTGTATTATAGTCTAAACCCACGTATTCCAATGCATCAATAGACATAGATAATACACATGCATAATTTCTTAGTTCTTAGATAGTGGATCACAGTTCATACATAGATTGCAATCGAATCAATTTCAACAAAAGCACTAAAAATGAATAGAAGCGCACTATGTTATTATCCAAACATGGGGATATTATCCTAGAACTCATAAAATAATAAATTTTAGTACCTATTAGAATATAAATAGTTTAGATTAGTTTTCAAAAAAATTATAGTCTTAGTTCTCAAAATTTACCTAGATTTGCTCACTTACATTCAACACTGCACTTCACATGTAAGTTCAAGTATGAACCTTTTTATTTTACTCTAGTAACAGTTTAATACATTAAAATAATAAAAATGGGGTAATTTAATCACATAAATCAACATTTAAGCTAAAATCATGCACTTATTACCATCCTTTTAGCACAATTAGCTCATGACCCATCATAGGGCCTTTTGACCATTTTAATTCACATTTTGCATGGTGACTGTTGAATAATTTGACCTTGTGGTCAAATAATTCAACACCAAATTTAATTTCAAACTTACATAGGCTCCCCTAGGTTGATAAAGGTTCACCATGACCTTAAAAGAGGTCAAATAATATGTCTTAACCTTAGTCATGCTCATATAGTTTACCTCATGTCATATCATGTCACTTTTGGGTCACTTTAATGAAAGTGTATGGTTTATATGAAAGGACAAGTTTGTGTAAGTATTATTCAATGTTTCATGTGTCATGTGAGACTTAGATAATTTTTTTATAATGAAAATTACAATTTCCATGCTGAATACAAGGAGATAACTATAAAAAGAGGGAGTTTTTGAACTTGTATAGACTGTACAATAGTCTTAACACATGTAACAAAGTTTAGAATGACCCTTCAGCTCCCCAAAACTAATATTCATTCTAATATTTCCTTAATAATTCTAAAAATGGAGAAAACCATTACATCTCTCTCCTTGATGTCTTGTGTAAGTCAAGACTAGTCAACCAATTTCATACTCTTACAAATCAGAGGGGTAGAGTTGAGAATAATGCATTTGAAGGATTAAATTATTATTTGTGATCTTCAAATACATGGTCATATTTTGAATTTTTTTTTTATTGAGATTCATGAATCATCCTCAAGACTATTTATGCCTCAAATTTGTCTTCACATTCCTATCACTTACAGGTTTTCTCAATTGCTTGGTTGATATGATGTTTCTAGATGGTATATGTGTTTTATCAGAAATTATCCTTCATATTCATGTTTTTAAAACTATTTTTCATGTGTGTAACATGATTTTATATGCATGATCACCCTCATTATACTAAAACTGAGAACAATTGTTTGCAGGACATGGTTTTACTAGTTTCAATGCTTTTTTCTTTGTTAGTGGTTTCAAAGTAGTTAATAAGATTATGTTTCATCTCCAAAAAATGGAAGGTTATTTATAAATTAAGGGTTTTTATTGGATACTTCAAGGTTGATCAAGATAGGTTTCTCAAGACATTAGCAAAGAATTATGAGATCTCTTATTTATATAACAATATATAGTCACCTGTTAGATTTATATGGGTAGTTGGAGGACTATTCAATCCCAAGAAATAGGTTGTATGAAATTCATGTATTTAAATATTTTTCTCAATTCATTCAATACTTATAGTGTTTATCTTGTAGTTATCTCATCCACTACATGTAGTCCTAAGTAAGACAACGAGAATGAAATGACTACCTAGTGAGAAAATTGATAAGTGTGACGATGAAGATTTAAAGGTCTATTTGATAGACCAAAGGAAAAAAATATCTTCAATAGGTGTCTAAACATATCTACAACACATCCTTTTGAACAATTGTAGGTCATTATGATGACAAGTGTGAAGACAAGTCTAGAATGGCTAGTGAGTAGTCATAGACAGTGAATGACAAGTGGTGTTTATAAATCCATTAGTTAGGGAGGCATATAGGGAATATTACTAGAAGGATTAAATATTCTCATAATATTTAATATGTGTCAAATACTCCTATAAAATTTTCAAAAATTCAAATGAACATCTCATCACCAAAGTAGTTTTAAACAAGAAGATGAAGAGTCTCTATGCCAAATTGAGGGAAGATGTCATAATTGTAATGAACACTTGTACAAATAGAATTATTGACCTATTTTTCACCTCATTCACTTAATTTTTAACTATTTATCATATTTTGACACTTCTCTTTGTGACCATTCAACTTATATTCTTCTCTCTCTTCTCTTTTTCTATATAGATGCATGCCTTTTAGCAATTGTATCTAGTACACACCTAGTATGGCCAAGCCCTGCTGGTTTGGAACCTTGTTTTATCCTTTGAATAAAGTTATGAAGTTGAATTATTTATTGAACATATGTCCTAATAATCTTAAGTGGTGTATTTGTAAGATAACTAATGAGGATTATTTATCCTTGCTTTCCTTCCACCCCTGTATGCATTGTGTGGGTAACATCTCTTCTACCAGGTCTCATGAAGTGTATTGTTTGTTGATGCATGATTAAAGTATAAGAGGGAATAATAGTGTCTAGTATCTAAACTTATTTTCACCCACCTTTGTTTATGAATAATAATCTCCCTCTATGAGAAATACTTATGCTATAAGGTTATGGAGTTGAGGTCAGTTTTAGTAGCTTTTTCTCTTAGTGTATATGGAAGTGTGTTTGTGGACTAATATTTTGGTGCATCAAATAACTAGTATAGGTTTACAATATGTTACCTTCTTCCCTTTCACCCCCAAGTGATTATTTTAGTGTAGTGTGGGAGTTGAATATATAAATCAAGGGAGCTAGCCCTTTAACCTAGAGGTTTACCTCTATCATAGGCAACCCATATACCTAAAGGTAATACCATGTTGTCCAAATATGGGAGAGGCTTGAACACCCTCTCATAGGGTGTAATATTTTTATGCAATAGTTATGGAATGCTTGGCGAGACCAAGGTCCAAAAGACTAGAAGAATTATTGGTGTGCTCTTCTTACTATCAGCTTTTGGAAGTATGAAAACAAACACCAATGGTGACTCTGAATGCATCATTTGGTTGTTAAGAAAATATAGGTACTTATTCAAACTATTTTGATAAATTATTATTTTTCATTTGACTTATGAGGTTAATATGGTTGGATATGTTAAAAATTCTTGCTATACACAACCCTATCAAAGCTTTTATCCGACATATAGTCAATCTACTCCTCCACCATATTGTCATGAAGTTGTTCAAGAGTATTTTGAAGAAGCATACGAATAAGCATGTCAAGGAGATAGGTTTAAATCCATTTAATAAAATATCCAATCTCTTAAGGTGCAAGTTCTCCAAGGAGAGATACAAGCTTTTAGGAGGTAGGTTCTTGAAAGTATTCATCCCCAATAAAACTGATCATCTTACCAAACTCTTATGTAACATCCTCAAGGTAAATACCAAAGCTCCTATCCTCCTCCTCTAGTTACACTTGAAGCCAAGTCATTTTTATCATTCATGCCTAAATTAGTAGAATCATAGATGTCGATGAAGGAATGGGATCAAGATATTGTTGTGATGCCTAGTCATTCCATAAAGAAAATGAGAAGGGAAATTAATTTCATTTTGGGTAAATGGAGATTGGTTTAGGAAGAATATAAATACATAATTATTGAATATTTTCATGAGATGAGATGCTACATTCAATGGTGGATTGATATACTTTCATGGTGGGAAATCCAAGAAGTCAAGAGGCAACTTGCAGTTGTTGAAAGGCTTTATGAAAGCTATAAAGAGGGTGAAAATCTATTTGAAGAACAAGTTTGTCTTTCCCATCCTCAAGTGTATTCTTATGTTTCATGTCAATCCTCTCATATTCCTTGTCCTTATGAAGAGCCTATCTAATCTCCAAAATAGCCTAATAGCCTTAAGTTTCCAACTTAGAACCAAGTATGTGATGATAAGGATGAAAATTTAGCATATGGTCAAACCACTTTATCTTCCCTTAAAAAACCTATGTCTTGTCCATCTTGGAATTCCATCTAAGAATGGTTTAAACATGAAATAAAAGCCTTGGTGAAGGAAGTGGAAGTTAAAGTTGTAGATGTGGAAAGGTTTCAAGAAGACAATAGAAATAAAGAGGTGTTTGTTGAAGAAAGAGACATGTCCATGGCCCAACAAAACTTTCTCTCTCTCTCCAAGAGTCCTTCTAAGTGTTTCCTTTGATTACCATGCCTATCCATGAGCCCTCCATCACTCCTCATACTCCCTATCCAAACCATGAACCAATCTACCACCCTCCCACCTCATCCCCTCTTAAAGGAGAAATTCATCTTGTGGGAGACAAGCAATGAAGAACAAGCTCAATGTGTAGTAGACCAAGATGTTTCAACTGATGGTGGACAAGATTTTATCATAGGGACTCCACTTGGTGAGAAAAAGTACAATGCATCCTTATTGATCCAAGAAGGATAATATGTAGATGAATTTGTAGTTTTTTATCAAGATCTTGATCGAGGTATATGGTAGACCTATCAAGAGATGTTTAATGAATATGAAAGCCTTGAGAGTTTAGTCCTTGAAGGAGAGAAAGATGAGTTTGTGGAGGCAGAATGTAAAGTCCCTATTGACAAACCATGTCTTGATGAACATCATGATGCAGTATATGATAACTATGCTCTACTTATACACTATTCTCACCTTCTTCTTTGAACATTTCTTCATCTCATTTTTCATCACTTCTTTCTGTCTGTTAACATTCATCTTGTTCTTTCTTCATCCTTCATTCATCATCTTGCTTGTCACATCTTCTTACTTGTTCATCATCTAGTTTACTACTACTCTTACATCTACTTGTAACTACTTGAGTATTTTTCTATTTATTCCATTTGTTTTATTATTGCAATTCTTATTATGAATCCAAACTTTTCTTCTGACTCTTCTTTCCTCATATCTCCAATCTACATTCAGGTTCAAGCCTTAATTACTCATCTAATCACCATTCACCATAATGTCACACATACCCTCATACTTCCTAAGTGATGACTCCATATTGGTTAGAATAGTCACCATGGCCTTGTCCACAACTAACATCTTCACATGGAGACGTAGTCACTATAAAAAATTTCCTCTAGTTCCTTGAATAAATAAGTCTTATACAACTTTAAGAGCTGTGTATCCTTGTACTAAAAACTTGGTAATGTATCAGTCTATGGTAGTAGTAACCCAATAGTCTATTGCTCTAATCTAGTTTATTTATAATTTTTATAATTAGTCTATCTTTTCTTTAGTCTAGGTAATTATTTATTTTGTTTTTGGGTTAAATAAATATTATCCCAATCAAGCTAACCAATTGGCTAGCAATTCAAGTAACTCACACCAAAATATTTTGTATCTCTCCATAAATGTTCTCTTGAATTATTTTTGGTGTGGTAAGGCCAGTCTATTTAGTTTCTTTTTCTACGTAATTACATATTTTTTGGTCTAACCTTGTCTCAATGTCTCTCTAACCCAGTAACCATCTTAGCATAGTTTCCTCTAGAAGGAGTGTTTCCACGCTCACTACATCATTATTATCAAAGGTTCTTGAAGCATCAAAACATGCTAAGGATGAGGATAGCTAAGTTTTACTCAAGTGTGTAGGATAGTGCAAAGAATTCATATTCAAGGAGGGAAAATGAAAGAATAATAGAGATGAATTATTATGCATTAGATAAGAATTAGTAACAACTAGTAATTAGTTAATGTTTATAGATCATTCAAAGTAAAATAGATAGAAATAAGCCAAACTTTAACCATGAAAGTGCACACAAGGAAAAAAATAAGAAACACAACAAGTAACCATAACCAAATAGTCTATATTGATCTCTTCAAAGGTGGAACTCTATTCTTCATACAAACATACATATATATAGTCATTTATAATTTTTGACTATTCACATTCTTCTCATACTTGGTGCCAAAAGAGGATTATGTTCATCTTCTAACCTATTACAAGTCATGGAGGATAGGACATAATATCCATATATCTGATAACTAAATACATAATGCATGAATATCAGAAGAATATCCTACACAACTTTACTATTTGATTTCTTCTCTCAATATGAAGTGTATTATTTGTTGATGTGTGCTTGAAGTGTGAGAGTCTAGTATCTAACTTTATTTTCACCTACCTCTAGTTATGCATAATAATATACTTCTATGAGAAACACTTATGCTAAAAGGTCATAGAGTTGAGATCAATTTTAGTAGCTTTCTCTCATAGTGTACATGTAAATGTGTTTGTTGATTAATCTTTTGGTGTATCACCTCACCAGTATAGGTTTACATTATGTTACCTTCTTCCCTTTTCACCCCCAAGTGATTGGTTTAATGTAGGGTGTGAATTGAATAGACAAATCAAGGGATCTAGCACTTTAACCTAGAGGTTTACCTTTGTCATAGGCAACCCATAGACCTAAAGATAATTCCACGTTGTCCAAATATGGGAGAGGCCTAAACACCCTCTCTTAGGGTGTAATATTTGGATACAACAATGACCCACCCTTGAAAACACCTCAAGTCACTGTAAGACACATTTATCCAGCTTTCTCAGTAGATTACATTCATACCTATATTTATTCACACAATTTACTTAGATGTTTCCACATTTTGGACAAGAAAACCCCATTTAAACTACAATGCACACCATTATTTTCCACTTACCTAGATGTTCTTCCACCAAATAAAGACTATTTTTAAAAATTCAAAGTCATGTAAAGGTTGGATAATAAGTTTTAATAAGCCCCACCCAAATGAATTCCTAAACTACCACTATATAAACACATTTTAAATCATTTTTTACAAAAGAGGTTTACACATAAAAAAGAACCGAAATTCAAATTGGACATGGAAATCAAATTCACTATTTCTACTAATTCTTATTACACAAAACCTTAGTAACCCTAGTCTAATGTCTAAATACATCTCCAAAGCTACAAGTCATAGTTGGAGCACCTAATCACACCAAAATTGTACCAACATCCAAAATATTACATCAATATCACACAGATCACTATAGTATGGGATAACTAAATGGAGTGTGATCCCTCTTTAGAGTATTGGTATGTAGGCAATGCTCAACACAAGGGCATGTTGAGGTATTATATAAATTCAACTACTGACCCCTTTTAATCCATGATTTGCATTTTTCTTCATGCCTATTGAACTAGGGTTTTGAGTGAAAAATTAGTCACATAGTGATCACAGAAATGAATTAGAATCTTTCACACAATCTATAGACTAAACATGTGGAAGCACATAAAACCTATAAATCTTATCACTATCAGACAAAAGTTATCCATAAGTAATACAACACACTCATACCATATCCAATTACAACATTCTTGTTCAAGGATTCTACTAGATCTTGTTTCTAGTCTAACATAGTCAGCTAGCTTAGACTTAGATCCCAAAACATCCTGCATTTCAATTTTCTAGCTAAGTCTTATATTTCTCTCTTACACTTTCCTTACTTAAATAATTTTTAGACTAGTAATTTTTAAATCATGTATGTCATATATTTCATATTTTTAACAGTCTAATTTTGCATAATAGTTTGTTTAATTTGAGTAATAAATATCATATTTTAAAATTTGATTAAATAGCCCCAAATCACATCATGTGGTAAAAAAATGAACCCAAAATATTTAAATTATCTTTATATATGTCAACAATAAAATCACCTTTAATGACACCCTCACATCACTCTTTAGTGTTGACAATAAAGTCACATAGGTTATATTAGGTGTGATTAGATAGATGTAGGTAGATATAGGGAAATTTGAAAGATATGAGTACCATTTTTCATTTTATCATGAAAAAACATTGTTAATAGAAAAACTGATTGAATTATGCATTGATCAAGTTTTTTAAGATATATGAATATAAATTGGGTAAAATAAAAAATATTTTAATATTATTTGTTGTTAATTTTTATTCTAAGTGTCATTTTTAAAGAAAATTTGATTGGATTAGGTTCTTATTAGGTATAAATTTTTACTCAAGTGCACTTATTTGGGATTAACTCAATCAAAATTTCTCAAATGATGACACTTTGATCACAATAAAATGAGAAATAGTGTTTTCATATGCTAAGTTGGGGTTAACCAAGTAAATTTAATTAATATTTTAAAATATTAAATATTAACACCAAATTTTTACTTTAGATGTATTTAATAAATGTGTATGTGAATTCAGGTGCCAATATCCCCTCGGCTCTTATTATTTCTTACAGATGTGAGGTTTGTAAAAATATTTTTTGCACACTTAAAACTCTTAAAAATATTATCATTAAATCTAAAAAGCCTAAAAGCATATGAAATGACCATTGGTTTTCTCAAAATAGACACCAAATATAAAAGTTACACCTAGAGAAACTTATGTTCAATATTAAAATCTTGAAAATAATTAAATATTGATTAGGTTGTATTTTAAAAAATTATATTCTAAATTATAACACATACAACTTTGAAACCAATTTTAGAAGACCTAATAAACCTAATTTTTATATTTAGTAAAATAAGTTTAAATTATTAAATTACATTTACCTTTATACTATATTATAAAATTTGATATAAAGATAAATGTAAACTTATACTTAATTATATATTTTAAAAAATATATAAAACACATTTATTTTTACAAGGGCTACGTAATTGACATTTTTGTCAGGGTATAATATGTTGGTAGAACCATATTTAAGCTCATATGGTTTTAGTGAACATTTTTAAATAGATGACTATTTAGGGTTTATTAAATTCATCATATAAGCTTATTTTGAAAGTTTATTTTAGATCATGCAACAAGTAATTATAAAGATAAAGAATATGTCAAAGAACAATTTGAAAGTTTATTTTAGATCATGCAACAAGTAATTATAAAGATAAAGAATATGTCAAAGAACAAATGCATGAGTGAGGTTCGATCTATTCTATAAATTTTGTGAAAAACAAAGGCCCCCAGTTTGTAGTAGATCCCAACATAGGGATAGAAAACATGGGCAAAAAATGTGGAAAAAATAGTTGTTAATAAATGGTGTGAAGGCCTAAAATCTGACAAGAAAAAGAATCCTAATGTAGCCAAAAATTGTGAATATGAAGATAAACAAGGAAGAGGATGAGTTTCTTGGAAAACATGCTCGAAATGCAAGAGAAGCCTTCAAAGTTAAAAAGGGCCCTAATTCTCATTCACATGCTATGGCAAGTAGTGGTCTATGATATGGTTGTCAAAGCTCTCTTGTAGTATGTAGTAGAAGAAAGAGGTCTTAAGTTTTATTCTTTTGATATAATTTTTTTAAGTTTTATAATTTGACTAGTTTTGAGGTTTTAAATATCATTAAAAAAAATTAGTTTTAGAATTTGACTAGTTTTTAGGTCAAAGATATTTAAGAGGAAGGGTATGCTCTATAATTAAACATAATATATATTGAATTTTTTAGTTTAGTTAAGTTATATTATGATATATTAGAATGTCTAAAATTAATGAAGGTTTAAGCTATGAGCTAGTTATAAATTAATTAAAATTTATAATAGTTTAATATAAAAAGAAAAAAAATTTAAAGAATATATCTTTTCATAACAATATTAAATCAATGTAAGAGATTGCCATTATCATGTGAGATCTATTCTATTAAAATCAATTTGGAAGGTACAATGAATTATTTGAAAAGCAGGTGCTTCCATTATTTTAATTTTTTAATCTATATTTTACAATTTCTTTTTTATAATTATTTTAAAATGCAACATTATAATTTCTCTCTTTTTATATATTCTTAAAAAATTTGTGCATCCACTTCATTCTTATATATTTCTTCAGTTGTTCGTAAAATTTCTACAAATATTCTACCCGAGACGAGTGACTTCATTTGATACAACATTTTTAAGGCGAATAACACAAAGTGGCTTCAATTGTTGCAATATTTTTAGGGAAATAATATCAATAGAATAAACAAATAGGGGATATTATACCATCTCTTGTTTACAAATAGAAATGGACTGAAACAACGGAATGGTGGTAGGGAGGACCCGCCACCCCACGCGGGCTCTATGTTCTACTAAAGTTAGAAATTTCAGCGGTGTGATATCATGGTTCAACCTTTACTTGGACCAGCCTTCGATTAGGCCGGTCCCTTTTCAGAATTAGAAAAATCAGCACGGTTTTCCCACAGAGGATTCGGACTTGAGAGTCTCTTCAGTACTGCTGGTAAAGCATCCTTCCAAAGCAATTGTCCTTTTGGTCCCATTAAAGAGCCTGACTAAAGCTGCTCATCATCATCGAACCTCTTTATACCTAATTTCCCCCACTTATTTTTAGGGAAAGGATAATAGTGGCATGTGCAAGCGCAAGATCGGATTGGGAGATATAAGATCTAACTTTAGTGGGTGGCCACTATATCAATAATACAACTCGATTGCACTAAAACTTTTTCCTCATGGTATTGTCTACACAGAGTCTTAGCTGGGCTACAGTCTTAGAAACTAATATTTTAGGGTTTTGGACAAGGACGATTGGATTTTATATGTATATGCTTCGCATCACTTGTGTTGTTTGTTCTCCACCATTCGACACAAGCTGCCAAGCATGGGAAAATCGCCTGGTCACTATCAACCAGTTGATCATGAAAACAGTACCAACCTGAGCTAATTAAAGCCCGGCCTTACAAGTTGCCTTGCTGGCTCGCCATCCGCGCGAGACAAATTATGAGCTTTTGGATTTATTTTTTGAATGTCATGAAATGAGAAAGACAACCCATGAATCCTTCACGAGGAATGCGCCATTAACATTTTCGATCCAACAAATTAAAAATGATGGGACCGTTCGATACCATTCGCTGGAATGTCAATTTATATTTAAAAGGCTGTGCTCTGACAGCATACTGTTCATATTTTTATTATCGGACCCACCCCACGCAATGCTTCGTTTCCTTCTCCAAACATTCCTTTTTCTGGTTTGAAAATTCAATCAATCTGCAACGCTCAGAACATGCAGATGCAGTTCAATAAAATATGGCAACAACGATGTCTTAATGAAGATTCCTCACTTAAAAGCTGATGGTCCACTTCTCCATTTAAGGTAGCCGACCGATGCATTCAGCAATGGCAGATGGAGGTGGATGTTACTGTAGCGGGAGATTGACTAAAGAGCGAGATTTAAAGAAAAAACAGATCTTTAAACAAAGACAAGCCATCCAACTTTTGTAATACGGATAAGCTACTTCACCTACACACAATGCATAGCATATAATCAAAAGTAGATTCATGCTTAGGCTGTCCGTCTTTAATTTTTCAGTCCCAATATATCTCTATCCTTTAGCATAGGTGTGAGACGACATACTCTTTTCTTTTTTAAAAAAAATAGGAAAATCTTATCTCGAGCAATTTGGGTAGTATGGGTGGTTATAATTTTTTTTGTTTTCATATTCATTTATAGGTTTTCAAAATCAATTTGATATATTAAGTAATTTTTGTGATGAAAATTGATTTCAAGTAAATTTTGTTAAACAAAAATATCACAGTATTTAATGTAATTAAAAAAAGTAGTATCTATAATCATTTTGATACACAAACTACAATAAATTAATGTGGCACGTTTTTGCATTTGTTTAACGTAATTTTTTTTAAAGATTTAGTAAAGAAATGTAACAATGATAACTTTTGATAATTTTATAAAAACAATGTTTCAGCGTCAATTTTAAGATATATAGATAAATATTCAACTTTTTGATATATTAGTTACTTCCATATTATTGTATAATTTTGAGGTCTGGAATTTATATTTAAGATAAAATGATTTGAAATATATAGAAAAATCGAAAGGGTTATAGTCTATTTGATGAAGATGATAGTTGCTTATATCAATCTACTCAGGTATAAATTTATCTAGATATCTAACATGAAGAGTCAAGCGATTAAGGTCAGAATCATTTCTTGAGTGATTTTGATGGCATAGATGTCCTTTACTTGTTGCTACTTAGTCAAAAGAGCTCACTGATTTAAATTTATACTTAGCATTATAAATCTACTATATGTTTATTTTCACAATATGATTAGATATCGACATTCTATGTAATTTAGTGATTCCATGTAATGTCTTCAACGATACAATCAAAAATATTCGACCAAAACAAATAGTTCCTCACATAATTATCCTTACAAAGTTCGAGGTATTTTCTTTCTCTATTTCTTAAGTTTTCCATATTATCACTATATTGCCTAATTTGCAATGTATAAGAAATTCTTAATCCAATAAAATAGATATTCATATTTCATGATTCAATCTTCTATGCATCTTGCTAAATAAGGATGCAAGTCTTGTTCGCATACAAGAGTTATGGCTCTCCTCCAAAAATTGAATATTAATATAAAATATTTCCTTCTAGGTTTTCTATTGATGTTCCTCAACTCAGTAAAAAAAAAATATTTATAAAGGTGTTGATGAAGAGATTAATAAAAAAAAATTAAGTTACATTAATTAAACTAAAAGAGCCTTTGAAATCAAAACTTCTTCATTATTTATAATTTTATTCGTGCTTTTAGTAAGAACAAGTCGAGTTCTGTATTACATGAAAAAATTGTCATCATTCTGCTTAAGGATCCCTTTATCTTATTTTATGTTTTGCTCACATCATCTCAAAATAAATTCTCACCGTGACCTCCCACAAGATAAATGTAAATGTAAAAAATTATTTTCTAAAATTTAAAAGTAAACATCTTGTATTCAAGTACCCTATCTACTACTAGATTATTTAATGATACCATTATATTTTTAGATATTTCCATTAATCCTTTAAAAAATTTCATTTAATATGAAGACAAGAAATATTTTATTTTATTTATTCGTGAATCCGATAAATAATACTCAAATTAAAATATTCACAAATAATTTTTTTTTAAATATCTATTTTTATTACCAAATAATTAATATTATATACCAAAATATATATATATATATATATATATATATATATATATATATATATATATATATATATATATATATATATATATATATATATCCAAAAAAATATATAATACATCTATAAGATAATACACATTTTATTGATTTTAAAATCTATCTAGTTCATATATCAAATTAATAACTTCTTACTAATTTTTTAACACATATATTTTTAATCTTTTCTAAATACATTTACCACTCCTTTATTTATGTAATATTTTTTTAATCCTATTGACCATTATTTCCCTATAATGAATTAATATTGAAATTAAATTAAATATCCAAATGCTTTTATCAAGCATATCCGGTGAGTGCATTCATTGTCCTAAAAAGAAATTTTAGCTCGACTTGTTATGTATGTGTATTATCGTTTTTCTTTCCTTTTATTCACAAATGTAACCGATGGGAATGGTGCTCGTTATGTCTATAATATAGATAGGGTAATTGATAAATTAACTGCTTGGTATTGGATGTAGAAACAATCTCTCTCTCTTTCAATTTAATGTTAAAATATTGTGAAGTATCTACTTTGTCAAACTGAAACCATGAATCAGCATTCTACACCATTAAAACTTCATCTAATTAATAAATCAAATACAATTGAATAAACCCTCGGGTTCAATCGATAAGAAAAAAACACTTCTAAATAAATCGTTATTCTTTTAACTCCTAAAAAGTAATAAAAATGAATAAAATATTTTGTACCTTATATATTAGTAATTAGTTCAAAGGTGCAAATTAGGTCGGGAAAGAAGTAATATAATGTTTTGACGAAGTAGGTTTTGTAAAGTGAAAGAGTATAAATTTATAGTTGTATTTTACTTCAAATTTATGATTGTTGATCTAATTTCATATTTTATGTATGTACTTTTAAGCAATACTACTTTAATATATTTTGTAGAGGTGATGGCGGAAAATAAGGTAGTATGTCCCTTTTTACAACATGGTAATGAGTTGTCCTCGGAGGAAACATTCTATTTTATAGTAACATTGAGCAATGATGAAGTAGTGAAGAAAGGTAAATACACACAAAACATGAAGGCGGTGAAATATTTCAAAATGAGTTGGGTGGTGATAGTAAGGAGAAATAACAAGATATTTCAGAGGATTGACTTGAAGAACCCCTATCAGATATGTCAATGCAATCTATAGCTTCCACTAAATTGTTTCGGTTACCTAATATATGATTGAAATAAGTGTTGCATATATGAAAGCATGTATCTTTTTGAGGTAATTTTAAAACTATATTATCATAACAAACATATGTTCAAGAGTGTTTTGCTAAGTGAAAAAGTTAGAAATTCATTAAAATATTCTTTCTATATAGATTGTACATGATTATATTATGAGGGATGTGACTTTATGTTTTGATAAAGTGATGTATATATAATATTCACATATATATTCATATTATTATATTCATGACATATAATATATATAATATCTAGATGATGATGATAATAATAATAATAATAATAATAAATGCGTCATCTTATGCATTTTTATTTTCTTTACAATAAATGTATTTGGGCTAGTTTAGTGGAGCAAAACTTGTACTTTTGAAAGGGAGGTCACAAGTTAAAATATTAAAAGGGTAAGATCTGTATATTTCATATTTGAAATGCAGTTAACTTTCAATTTCATAATGGAAGTATGAGGTAGTCTCATATGTATTAAACATAAGAAGGATTTTGTTATAGGAATTATATCTTCGCTGAATAGTTGAATCCAAATTGAAATTCATATTATTTAGATAGTTTATTCCTTTAAGCATTTATTTTGTGTGACCTTTAGCTGACTTTTTAAAAATGTTTCAAAGATTTAAATGTTTGAGACTTATGGCTTCCATAGTCCATAATCATTTACAGATATTTATTTGTACATATTTTTATGATCATATTATGTGATCTGCTATAAAAGATATAGAAATAAATATTTATCACTATTTTTTTGAGAAATCTTTTTTTATGTAATGGACACTAGTAAAGGGTTGGAAAAATGTTGTTTACTTTCATTTACATTTTTTAGTCTTTATATCAATGAATTGGAGGATCTTATCTCTAAAAATTTGGGTGGTATGAGTAGATATAGTCTCTTTAAGATTTCCATTAAAATTATTTTATTTGTAGATAATATATTTTTTATTTCACAAGTAATTATAGGTCTTTAAAATAAACATGATGTGTTTGAACAAATTTCATGATAAAAATGGATATATATATATATATATATATATATATATATATATATATATATATATATATATATATATATATATCATTTAATGTAAGCAATAAATTATCATCTAGAATTATTCTACTTTTTAAATCAAAATCATGTGATATATTTCACTAAATAAAACATAATATATGATTGATAAAATAAAGTCATGTAATATAATAGCACATCTTAAATAGAAAGAACCCTAAAAAATAAATGGTATTTAGAAACCCAATGAACATAGTATATGCACATAAATATTATTTTTAGTGAAATGTATGACATACTTAAGTAAATTAGGTTGTTTCTCCTTTGATGTGGAGTCAATACCTAATCAAAAGGTTATAAACTATGGATATTTGTTACTAAGACACATTAAATCAATGATAACATCAGGAGGACTCTCTAAGTAGACCTTACTCAAAATCTCCACTTGGGTGTCCTACTTTAAACTTCAATCCACACCTTTTTGACTAGCATAGGTAGTGGCCTCAAAGAGGCAATTCGTATGGTCCTTAATGGAATTGATGCTTACCTCATGTACTACATCATATTTTTTTTTAGTGGTTCTAATGAGTCTAATAATTCATCACCTGTGTCATCTGCTTTGGTATTCAACATTAAAAAAAGGTTAAGGCTTAACCCAATTTGATCTCTTTCCTTCACTTTAATTTTAGGTGTGGTATTTTTATTTTCTTTTTTGATGACTACATAAAATTCCTTCTTAGCCCTCTCCCTCTCAACACATGTAGCGATGGGAAAGTCCTGAGCTAAAATACCATGGTTATGGCGCATCACCCACTAGAAAGGGAGGTTTCTTAAATTTGAGGGTGGTTCAAATATGTCTTCCTTTGTAAATTTTAACCATGCCCTTATAAGAAAAGGTTTTGTCAAGTCCATTTGAACATAATTTTTGGCATAGGAAATATTCCTCTTGGTATGAGTTTTATAATAAATACAAATCATCTTCTTGGTGGAGTTTCCAATCCTTGAAATAGTGGATTTTACCCAAAAATGAGCTATGAGGTTGAAAAATCTTATTCATATTGGAGCAGAGTTGGGATCCTATTATGAAAAGCTAAAGTTAGGGTTCCACAGTGTTATGAATAACCATAATCTACTAAAAAACTAAGGTCCATTTTCAAATATATTATCCTGGTCTTATTCTTCTCTAATTTTTATTTTAAACCTCTTGTACCAATGCAAAAATATGCCTTCCATTTTATCTTATGTTACTCCATAACCCAATTCACAGCTCTTTTTCATAGGGGGACAACTCATAAATTTTTAAATTAAACCTATTTTCATTAGTGACACCATTTATTAATCAATATCATTATGTTAAAATAGGATAATCAACTCTTCCTCAATCACTTAGATGCACCTTGATTTCATCTATAGGATCTCATTCGTCACATGGTTATCACAAGATCTTAAATCTATAAGAGTACTAGTTTCTTGAGGGTCAATAACTTATAAATTAGGGGAAGGGAAAATAAAATATGAATATATAACCATTAAAAGATAAAAAACTTAAATTAAAGGTTGAAACCATAGTAAGCATTCTAAAAACATAACCACCATGCCAAACCCTACACACATCCTAATGCTTTCTGTTAATGTGCAACTAATCCTCCCCAATGCTTTTCTCTTTGTTATCTATTTAGCATATGTTATTATAGGTTTCATTTATAATCAAATTGACATACAAATCATAATAGGTTGAGTTGGTGCACTCTTACAATGACTTTGGTGTTAATTTTTTCTAAACCAACTTTTAGCCTTGTACATGCAATAAAATCAATACTTAGAAAAAAATATACAACATTGACATCTTTGTAAAGAAAAAGTTTTCATCTCTAATTTCAAGATATCCATAGAAATACTTAGCCTTTCCATACATTATTTAATTCTACAATGTTGTAGGGATGTGAGGTTTGGGACCTATACTTGAGATAAATTGATTTCAAACATATGGAAAGAGTTTTCAAAACCATGATATGAAATAATATGTGATCTAAAATAAAATTTCCCCACATAATTAATCTCAAAAATTTTGACATATGTCCTATTTTATCTCTTAATATTTATATATTATCACTATGCTGCATAAGTTCTGATGCATGGCAGATTCTTACTCTAGTCAAGATAGGTATCCATATTTGGAACTTCAATCTTCTATGGAATTTTTCATACAAGGATGTAAATCTTGTTTGTATGTAAGAGTTATGGCTCCTGTCCAGAAGTTGGATATCAATATAAAAATACTCTCTTATTTTAGGTTTTATATTAATTCTCATTATCTCATGAAAATAGAAATTATCAAAGGTATTTTTTAAGAGATTAAATAATTTTATTTAAAAGTTAAATGGATTAATCCAAAAGAGCCTTTAAAACCAAACCTTATTCATTTTTTAAAATTTTATTCCTACTTCCATGAGGAATGAATTTGAGTTCCTGAGTACATGAATAAATTTTTGACATCCTAGTTAAGGATCCCTTTAGCTCAAATTTTTATTTGTTCTCACCAACATTGGATGGAATCTAGTCATGACCTCCCACAAGATGAGTATATATGTAAATTAAATTTTTAAGAACTTGACAGTGAATAATAGTTTCTATTTGTGTGCTTTATCTACTATGAGATTTATGGAAGACGTCAATTTATTTTTAGAGTTTCTCATGTATACTAAAGGACCTTTATTTAGTACAAGGACTAGAGATGTTTAAATTTTTTTAGCCATGAGTCACTTCAAATGTGACAAATAAAACTCAAATTGAGGTTTTCAGATACAAATATTTCTAGGACTATCAATTCTTACTACCAAATAATGAGCTTCAAGAAGTGCAATAAAACACATATATAGAAATTATGGCTTAGATCTACATGTAAACATGATTTAATTAGTTTCAAGATCAATTTCCTTCAAATATAATAATAACTACTTCTCACTATTTTTTTATCAAAGTTTTTTTTTAATTTTTTTTGTGTCTTTTAGAGATGTATTTGACACTCTTTTTATGTATTGGATTCATGTAATATATTATTTAGTCATAATGACCATTCTTAGCATCTAGTGGACATTAATATCTAAATTGAAATTTAGTATTAGTGATTTTATAAATTACATTTGATCAATCCATTCCCCATCATAATACGATTATTTTACACCTGACTTGGTCTATAAATGTTTTGTTTCTTTCTCATCTCTTTATTCATTAATGTTACTGAGGGTATGGTCCTTGTTGTGTCTATAATACACACACATGCACATGCACGCATGCGCATGCACACACACACACACACACACACACACAAAAAAAAACAAATAGACAAACAAACAAATAAAATAGCTATTTAGTATATAATGTACAAATAATATATCTATTTCAATTTAATGGTGAAATATTGAGAGGTATATATTTTGTCAAATTTAAACTATGAATCATATTCCTTATTCAATACTTAATAAAAATATGAATAAACATTTAATAATTTAACATTTTCTAGATCTCTCATATTAATTTAGGTAATTTTATGGTGAAAAAAGGATATAATAAGTTAATCCCTCATATTAATTCCCCAATATGGCCAGTGGAAAAAGTATGGATCACTTAGGTGATTCCTGAAGATAACATTAATTTATGGTTTATCATGAAGAATAAATCTCTTTATTGGACATAATTCAAAGAATTGGTTGTTAGGGACCCTCTATGCATGTCTTCTGTAAGAATAATTTTGAAACCCTGAACCATGTCCTCCTTCATTGCATTTTTTCCTAGATAATTTTATCTTGGTTCTTTAAGAAAATGAATAGATTTTGGGTGGAAGTAAGTTTCATTTAGGATCTTTTGATTAACTAGAGAGAAGAAAGAGGGGATCAAGTTAAAATTAAATGGGAAATGACCCCATATTTGATCATATGGAGCTTATGAAAATTTAAAAAAAATATTAAAAATTTAGAACATGCCACTCTTAAAATAAATCTTTAATTTTAAAAATGAGGATCGCATTCAAGAGGGTTTTAAGGTTGAAGTTCCAAATCCTAAAAAGAAAACAATTGTTTAGGAACATCATATTATCTTACAATGGAATTTATTGAAATACAACTTCAACATCCCTCATCAAATAAAATTAAGGTTAATGGCTTCTTGGAAACCCATAAGCGATAATTTTTTTCAAGCTAAATTTTGATGAGGCATCCAAAGGTAAGCCAGGGCTTTATAGACATGGAGGTATCTTTGAAGATAGTCAGGAACATGTTATATTATAGTATGCATGTAACATTCCATTCTCTTTAAATAACTCAACTAAAGTATTAACTATTCTTAGAGTTTTGAGATCCACTATTGATTCTAATTTAAATAAATTAATTATGGAAGGTGATTTTATATCAATCATCAACATTGTTAAATCAAGCAGAATTGATCACTAGTATCTTAATTTAATAATTCCAAGTCATTCCTTTTTTCAAGGATATTTAATTCTCCCATAGCTATCATGAGACTAACTCTCCAAAGGATTACTTTGCTGAATTTGTAACTATTCTCCATCTTATTAATGAATATTGGGCCTGTAAAGATCATCCTCTTTGAGGAGAATGAAAAGAATTATTTAAAAAATACATGACTCACTTAACACTTTCCATTTTAATATATTTGGAAATTTAGCTTTTCCTCAAGTCCTTTGCAAAAGAGGGTTTTTGCCCATTGGCATTTGGTAGTGGTTAAATTTTTTATTAATGGTAGTGGTTAATGGATTTAAGGAGCTTGAGAAACTTTGTTATTCTATTTTTTGAGGTTGGACATTATCATTCATTTACCTTTTTTTTTTACTAGTATTTACAGTGGTTGAATTGTGATTGAGATACTTTGAGAATCTATGGTGCTTGTCTTGGGTTTAAGTGTTGTGGGAGTTTTGAATTTTTTTTCTGAGTAATGATCTTAGATATGTTTTTTGAGGATGTTATGGTAGTTTGAATCCAAGGATTTGATCAGTATATTTTTTTCCTGGATTCCCTGAATAGTTTCATGGAGATGCTTCCATTATGCATTCCCAAACTGCTTTGGGTTACTTTCCTATTATTGGCTCGTGGCATTATTTTTGTAGATCTTGAAATTCCTTATATTTGTATTCTCTATTGTATATTTATAGTTAGCTTTGTGTATGTTTTAATTTTGGGGGCTTTATGCTCATTTCATTCTATATTCTTGGAGACTTGTTTTTTCTTTCTTGGTTTGAGCTGCGTATTATATCCTTTTGTACCTCAGAGTGAGGGTACCTTTTCCATTATTATATTTTATCAAAAACTAACATTCTCCACCATATATATATATAAATAATTTTTTTATGTTAATATTATTTACCAAAAAAACTTCACCCCTTTAATAAACTAAATATAATTTAATAAACACCCAAGTTCAGTCCATAAGACAAAAGCATGTTGGGTCGTATGATCCAAATATTGTACATGGTTTATTTGTGGTAGTGTGTTGCTAGTATGGACCACATACAACCATTTCAAATTATTAATATAGTTAATATTATGTTAGTGGAAATAATAGTAATTGGTTGAGCCCATTAAGTGATTTGGTACATAACACAACCACCTTTTTTAAGCTTATAAAAACTTTACATTGAAATTTTAATATTTAAAGTTATTTTATTGAATATATTTATATTTTTCAATTTATGGTATTAATAGTGGTGCAATATTCATGTGAATGTGAAAAGACACAATTGTAAGCTTGAGGATTGAAAATATGAAGGAAAGAGACAACAAGAAATGACAAAGGGTATGGGTATGATTACAATCTCCAATTATTTCTTCTACAAATCACCCAAACATGAGTTTGTATGGCACAAAACATTCAAAAATCCATAATGTACAACTCAAAGCTTGAAAATATTTAAATTGTATGGCCAATATCAATTTAAAATCTTATTTGATATTGTACATGGTAAAAAAAAACCATTTGTCCAACCTTGTACAACCCATAGAATCATAAATTTTCATGTTGGCCTTATAATTATAATTTTACAATGTTATAATCCACATAAATTAATTTGTGTGGCCTATTTGTATGGATTTCAAGTGTTAATCAAGCTGATTGTATGGATTTGTATATAATTTGAAGCAGTTTGGAGCATTTTCAATGCATTCAATTAGTAACAAGAAGAAATATTAAAACATAAATGGTGGGACATTACTTGGTATGGTGAAAAAACTTATTTAATATTTTTTTTGTGTAGGCCCCACAAGAGAGAGATGTAGTTTTCACATGCAAAGTTACATAGCTAGGTGAAATTGTTTCACATGCAAATAATTTTATTTTGTGAAAAGTTAGACAATACAATTTAAATAGTATATATTTTCTTAATGTTTCAAATATTCTTGTATAGGATTTGGTTGTGCTTATTTTGTAAGACACATGCAAAGGAGAAGTCCAAGGTTCAAAACCCACTAAAGCTATTTTCTTCTAGTCAAACCTTATTTTTGACTCAATTTTATTGATTAAGAAAGAATATTCTTACGTCAAAATTATTTTTTACCCAAATTAGTTGATTAAGAAAGAATATTTTTATAATATTCTATTTTTAAAAAGTTTTGTAAAAGAAAATATGAGACAAGAAATAATTTTTTTGATATAAGGGTGTATCATTTTTGAAACATTTTGTGACTTTTTGTATTTAAATATTGATAGGTCTCAAAATCAAAACATTATACTTTGGTGTTACTTAAGGGTAAAGGCAAAAACCCAATACTACACTTATTATTTTTGTTGATTTCATTATGGAAAAAATAGTAAGTCTAATCTCCAAAATAGGGAGACTAACACCTAACAACTAAAAAGAATGAGGCATGAATATGGAGAACATATTGATTTTTTATGACTTGTGGGAAGTATTAAAAGAAAACCTACACTACCTATAGATTCTACAAAACTACTTGAGTTTCAAAATCGTGACCTACATTGCTAAAGTCATCACATTTTACGCAAGTCATTATTCATGTAGAGGCTATTAAAACTAAAGCATGGAAATCACTAAAAAAATTGTATGATAAACAACCTACATACAAGAAAATTGATATTTTCATGCAGTTATTGAACAATAAACTAAAATATGATAAAGATCTATCTAAATACATTTCAATAATGAAAAATTCTAAACAAGAATACATCACTATAGATGGAAAAATAAATGATGATATGCTCATTTCAATCACTTTGAATGGGCTTAGTTTTACCTATATAAGTTTTGTCAAAATGTTGCAAATTACTAACAAGCTCAATAATGCAACATTTGATTCCATTTGTGAATTGCTCACTCAACATGAGAAACACCTTGAAGCAT